>CM070032.1:128421949-128454387 GCA_036250615.1 Ptychadena robeensis | reverse complement strand
TGGAAGGGGGGGGGGGTCTGCCTAGGCATTTCTAGAAAGTAAATGTGCTAAGTTTATCACTGCCGGAACCTCCCACACTTCTCATTCATATTGGTCAAGCAGGGAATGCAGTGAAGAGGGTTTTCATGGAAAAGAAAACTGCTTCGTTGTTTGGCAGGACTTTGACCTTTTTAGTATTTCAGATGGATTTCATTTATAATGAAAAGTATTCAAAAAATGTTGCAGAGGAGGGGGGATGTCACATTCTATCTGGTGAGTGATTTACCTAGTACAGGTGGACAAGCAGTCTAGTGCATATAATTGTGAGGGTGCCTGTGTTACAGAAAAGTATAACTAGTCAGGAATATTCAGGGCTATTTTACACCATTCGTTTTGTGGTGTATTGCAATAGTGCAGAACCACACAACAGCGCTGCAGTTCTTGTGACATGTATGGGCTGTGCGGATACCCAAGATTGAAGTAGTGCACTACATTAACCTCTCGGCTGGCGGACCGCCATGGAAACTAATAATGATGCGATTCATGCAGGGGTTTTAGCTCAGCGCATAACACTGTGGAAACCTAGCCTAACACTAAATAAACTTCTCAACTTGGTTATTGAAAGGTAAAAAGCCCACAGTATAGGCATAGTTTAGAGCAGTAGTGGGCAACGGAGTTGATATGGAGGGGCACAAGTACGGCTCTGGGCATCACTATAGGGCCGTACATAACACCGATCCAGCTACATAGGCCCGCCGACAGATGTCAGCAGGAAGTGGGCCATATCCCGGCAGGCAGATAAAACCCAACAGCACCCACTCCCCCCCACCCCTGGGTGCAGAGGTCATATGTAGACCTGGTTTTCCCAATCCAAAATGACAATTTTACTGATGTAGGACCACCAAAGTTCATTAGGAAAGCTGCTTCAGTGTGTGACCACTACACATGGTGAAATATGGAATGCCCCATATATATATATATCATCAAGAGATATTATAAAATATTATAGTGGAAGCATAGGTGCTCAGGCATTTGGGTAGCCGAACATGTACGATCATGTACACCAATTAGCGTGCTCAGCCGGAGCCCGAGCAGCTCCCTCGCCTCTCCTCCTCTTAATGCTCTAAGAAGATCCCAGGCAGCAAGTTGGGCACCTGGGTTAAGAGAGTTGTGTTCCCCTGAATTAAATGATATGCACAGTGCAGCCTGAATCTCCCCTGTTCTTCTTAACTCACAAGCGAAATTCTACAAAATGCCTGGCTGCAATGCAATGGTGAAATGGACAGAAGGTTTCTAACACAAGGCAACACACAAAGCAAAGGTTTTTTGTGTCTGGTAAATAAGCATCTGACTTCTGGTGGGAAATAAGAAGTGTAAAACATGTAATTACCTGAAAGATCCTCAACCTCATCTCTACAGTGACAAAACCATAAAAGTCAAGTGTGCAAGGCTCATCATTTACATCGGGACGACATACACTGAGAAGCATTTCTACTCCTTACAACCATCAGCCAATGGGAATGCTTTCTGTAATACATTAACAACCCTTGAGCCCTGTTAAGGTAAAGCTTTAAAGCATCAAAAATAATCCCAACTTTGATTTGCTAGAGTTCCCATTACAATTCTAGAGGGAAACATAGGTTCATTTTTACACAAATTAGTACCCAGGCATACATTTGGAAAAACAACCTGCAGGGGTTTTACCCTTCTTTACTCTAGCCAAAGCTAAAACAAAAAGGTCAATACAATTGTTGAGGCTGCAAACACCCAATGCCATGATCTGGTTCTACACAATGACTGAATTAAGACCCTTGTCAACGCCTGCTTACAGAAAGTCAAGAATGTAAGCAATGTTAAGAAGTTAAAAAGGATTAAAGCTCCTGTCAAAAAGATCATCCATAAGGCAACAACAGATGTACATTTCCTACTGATAATATTAGTTGTCAATGGATGTTTCAGCATAACAAGCATGCACCCTATAATTGGGTTTCATAGGGACCATTCTAGCATTAGTAGAATGTTGCCCCTTATTAGCCATCGATGAAGGGTTCTGCAACATGCCAAAAGCTTGCTTCTCTAATGACTTCAGTTAGCTAATAAAGGGGATCACATGAACTCCAAACTCTCTATATATAGGGACCATTCTAAAAGCAGACCTACCACATGGTAGGTCACTTTGCACTTTTAGCAGCAGACTGCCGATGGTTAGGGAAATCACTGCCCCAATATTTCTGAGATAGCCCCTTCCACTCTGTGAGGTAGCGCAGAGGCTTCGGTTTGCTAGTACTCAAGATGGTGCCTCTGGCAACGAGGAAGCAAGGATGGTAAGTATGTTTTTTTTGTGTAGTAGTTTTCATGTAAACTGCTGACAGGTGAGTATTATGTTTGTGTGGATGTGTCTTTTTTTTTTTTGAGTTTACAACCACTTTAAATAGATGTAAAGGTTACATTCTCAACTCCAAATTTGTAGAATTTTTAAATCTCAACCCTGAAACAGCTGTAATACTGAATAGTAGTGATGTAGTAGCAGTGCTGTTCTAAGCCATATTTTCTATTTCTAGTTTTATTTTTGGGGGTTAAATGTTAATAGTCATTTTAACGGATAGTGGAACCTAGGGCTTAGTTGTTTATAAAGTGGCAATTATTTCAGAAATTGTCAGGTTTTGACAACTATCTGATGTCTATTCTGTATCTATTCCATGAAAGAGATTTTCAACCTTTCTTAAGCTGGCCATACACCTTTAGATCCCTCTGTCAGATATCCTTTAGATCTACCAACAACTATGTAGTATAGGGTCCTCTGCAATTGAACATAGGGAGACTTGATTGTTTAGAAAGTCCCTCATATTACATGGTTTTGGTAAAACAAAGGAGATCTAAAGAAAATCTGACAGAAATCTAAAGGTGTATGGGGGCCCTTTGACAAGAATGGAAAAAAGCTGACAGGTGTTTTAGACTTTGCAGAGCAATGTCTCCCCTCCCTCAGCAGATTGTCTCTGCCTGTGTATATGAGCCAGGCCCCAGCTGCCCGCTCACATACACTGGCTCTGCAGAAGATACGATCTGTCCACCAGCAGATTTTCCCTAGGACAGATTCCGTGCCTCAGCCAAGCGTGGCAATATTTTTTACCTGATTTTGGGGGTGTGAGTGTACTTTATAGTGTGAAAAATACAGTACTTACCTCTCCGCCTTCCTTTCTCTCGGTGCCACCATGGTTTGTGTCCAGTCTGCCGAATGGCCTAGTGAGATTCTTCCTGCCTCACACTATCTAATCGCCTGGACCTAAATCCACAGCGACATCTACCTTCCCATGTCCTCTCAGAGCCCTCTGTGGCGAAACGTGACAGGGGGTGCAGATCATTGGCGGATTTAGCTCATTTTCAAAATAACAAATGCAGTAAGTACTAATAAACACATGAAACTGTTACAAGTATATATGTACCTTATTTTTTTTTTTACATGGGGGTTTAATAATCCCTTATGGCTTTATCTTATTGGCATGGTTTCCACTGCAGATTCCAGCGTCCAGCATAGGGAACCAAGGCGTGTGCCAGCACATTCCCGGCTGCTTCCGACTAAGGACTTGTTTCCACCTGTGTGGAAGCCGGCACGATTGCCGCCGCTAAGAACCGCCGCCGCTAAGAACCGCATCTCATGCGGTTTTTAGTGGCTGCCATTCACCTCTATGGCCGTGGTCCGCCCTGTAGTCAACTGCGGGCTTCCGCTTAAATGGAAACAAGCCCTTAGGGTGACGGGAGTGCACCCTATTGATGCGGCAAGGAAAAGACGTGGAAAATCAGCGTCCAAAAAGCTTTGGGTGCTGTTTTCCCACATCTTGGAGACACCTCCATTGACCTTCAATGGAGGTGTCTCTGACTGTACCACGCGGTGCTGTTTTGAGGACGTGGCAGCCCGCCGCTTCAAAACAGCACAGCGAATGGTAAGTGTCCTCTCTGCGTCTCTTTCCACGCTGCAGACAGGTGTCCACAGTGTGGAAAAGTACGCAGTGGACACAAGCCTTTAGTATGACCAAGTTGTGAAGTGACAAGTGCATGTGACCGTTCTGACTGACCTGCTTTAGGCTTTGTTTCCACTGAAGCGTTCCCGTGCGGTTGCAGCCGCGCGGCTGAACGCATTCCTAAAGTTGTCGCGCGTTTTTGCGATGTGATTTTTTTTTTGTATAGCAGATGTGGATGCGTTTGGGGCGCGGATGCGTTTCAAAACGCTGCAGCTAGCGTTCAGAAACGCACCCTAAACCGCATCCGCACCCGTGAAAACTATATTGAAGTTTCCAATGGATGCGGTTGTGTGCGGGGGCGGCCGTGTAGCTGCAACCGCACGGGAACGCTACAATGGAAACAAGCCCTCAAGCACATTCTGCATTCCCAGAGACATATATAGGAGTATATTAGGAATGACACAAAGCTAGGTGACCCCAGCATCCCACTTGTTTCTCGATATTGAAATGGAGGAATTGGCACACGTCTGTGTGGATTCTTCTAGAATTCAATCGTTTCTAATGCGAAATGGAGAACATCCTTTATCGCTGACATTCAGGAAATGTGCAGATCGTGTGAAAGAAGGAACTACGAAAGTATTAGCCATTCATTGCTGAACCCCTAGTGAGGGAATAACACCCGTTATCCGTAATGAGAGAACGTATAGGAGAGTGTGTATAGGCGAGTGTACGGGCAGGTTGTCTCGCCCTCCATATGGTACCTCTCATTCACCTCAGCTGAGGGCCCTCCCGCAGGCATAGCCTGCCAGCCAACACCGGGCACAATATGAGCGCGGACAGAGGCCTCACCTTCCCCTTCAGGTCCAGCACGTAGACGGCGCTGGCCGACATGTTTCCTCCGTCTGTGGCCGCTCCCGTACGAACACAGAGGTCCTCCTCAGTCCCGGTACATTCCCGTTATACTTCTCTATAGCGGTCCGTACTGAGAGGAAGCTTGCTCACATCCCTTCCGGGCACCACTGTCACCAAGCGCTCCACCACCAACATGGCGGCGGCGAAGTGTTGCCCCATTCACTATTATTGCAAGTCACATTCCCATACAAATATGGCTGCCATGATGCTGCTACAGACTACAGATTACTGAGAAAGCTATCCCTGCCTCTGCTTTTCAATGTGCACCCCCCCTTATCAGAAATTGAAATACATTTTGTTACCCAATACATCTTTACTCTTGAGAATTCCCTCTTTTGATCTATTATTGTATCATTTTATTAAGCCCCCCATACACAATTAAGCAGGGAACACATGCGGTCGATGTCCATTGTTTTGCATGGGGACGAAATTGGACGCCAAATTGATCTAAGCCATTACGGACATGTCCATAACTCTTAATTCCCGTAAAGTTAATAGCTATTTTAGTTTTGTAGTAATCATAATTTTAACTCGTAACTCTAAGTCCCCCCCCCCCCCCCCCCCCCCTTTTTGACCCGATTTTTCGGCCGACCTAAACGTGTATGGGGGGCTTAGAATGTAACTATAGATGGGCCATGGTGTCAAAATCACTAGTTTAGTAATGGGTAAGGCTGTGTCCCCACTTTAGCGATCCCCTGTGATTCTAAATGCGGCGCGGTGATTGCTATCGATTTTTGTTGTTAGTGATTGAGCACGTTTTTGGATGCATTTTTCAGGATGCAATCAAGGCAGACAGAAAGTGGGGGGGGGGGGGGGCCTGGACTTTTATGAGCCCTTGCAGTAAGTGTCCCACCAAAACACATGGGTAAAGTGCTTAGTGTTAGGATTTGCACTTACCTATATCTTCTTTTCCAACAACATATAAGTGTATGAGCATATACAGAAATCCTGATCTGCCAAGTATATTACATCTACAGTACAAACACATTATTTGTGGTGGTGAGCTTTCTGCAACGCACAGGATACATAGGGCTCAGTAGGAAACCCTTGTTACCATTGACACTAATAAACTACTTTTTCTTTTTTAAGCACTGCAGTATGCATTTTTGCTGCCATTTGGCTAGAAATGTAAGCACAGGCAACAACACACACGGCAAATTTCAATTATTTTGTGATTCAATCGTTTTGCCATATTCAAAAGTCAGTTGAACACACAGTATGATCAATTTATAACTGATCACTTCCTTTCCCAATTTGATCCACATGCGTCAGCCATAAAAACCGTCAGATACCTGAGCCATCAACGAAAATTTACTAACATGTAATGTTTTGATTTTCTGTTTTATATCAATCACTTGTGGTCGATCGAACCTGGTTTGTGGGAAACCATACCTGTTCGATTGGCGTAAACAGACCAATAACCTCTCACCACACTTAGGTAGGTGAATAGAAGCCAAGTATTTAAAAAATGTTATGGGCAATGTCTTCATTTTTATCACTTTAAGGATGACCGCGTCTGACGGGATGATTTGCAACTACTGGCCTATTTTTCTTGCTTGGCTGTTGCATTACTGCATTGATAATGTATAGCAGAGCATCAGGTATATGGAGTTATACCAGAGGCTATAACTCTTTATCAGGTCACTCTCCAGAAGGATATTAGGAGAGTTTTTTGTTTCTAGCGACAGCAAAAAAACAGCGCTGTATTGTAATTTTGTCATCATCATCTTTTAATTTAGCCTCTACTCTCAATGAGCAGCTGTTCTCAACCTGTGGGTCAAACGACTACACAGGGGTCACCACATTTACTGAATGCATCAGAGCTGCTACTAACAAGCAGCAGCGCTGATGCCCACAAGCAGGGTGAGATGTTAGGAGGGGTAGTAACACCCCTTCCCACCTAAGGAAGGATGGGGTGTTACTCTCCCTCCTAACTTCCCACCCGCACATTGCTTCCACAAGTGGGGTGGAAAAATAGGAGGAATGGGGATATGATACTTACCTAAATGAGAAGTGATATCGTGAAGTGTTACTCCGGTATTTGGAGTCACTTCCGCATTCCAAATACAGGACGTGACACTGCAACAATTTAGAAAGGTTGAGAACCACTGTCCTAGAGCAATTTTACAGGGAATGAAAGTGAGGAAAAATAAAAATTAGTTACCACCAGATTTGAAAGGAAATCTTACAAGGACACTTTCCGTTGGCAAATTTCCTTTTCCTGTCAATAAGACGTAAAGGGACCTCGATGAAAAAAAAAAATAAAAATAAAACTGTTCTAACCCTTTCATACTCTAGCCCAAATAAGGGCTTTGTTTTGCAAATACCTGAATAAATGCAGGAAATATTAGTTGTTTAACCTCCCTAGCGGTCTGCCCATACCACGCTGTTTTTAACAGCATGGTACGGGCAATTGCGGCAGTGTACACAGTAGACTGCCTGCAATCCCCCCCCTCTCCACACAGCCGGCATCATTAATGACGCCAGTTGTGTGGGCTGGAAAGCCGACACTCCTCCATTAACATGGAGGTCTAGGGCGCCGCCCACCCCCCGTGTCACCGTGACGCGATCACACAACCCCAGAAATGCTGCAGCTGGAAAGAGAATCGCCGTGGCTTTCCGGGGATATTCTGCTTTCATGGGAGCCCAGCTCATCCAAAGTTTGTTCCTCACACAAACTCTGGACGAGCTGGGCTCTTCATGACCGCTAGGGAGGTTAATGAGCTTCCTTTAGCAAACCAGCCTTATTGAATATGTTGTTAGAGTATTCTTACATATTTATGTTCTGAAGTAGAAAGTGTAAAGGCCCCCATACACCTTACAATCTTACCATACCATTTCTGTACAATCCACTTTTCTTCTAACAAAACCATGTAATATGAGGACTTTTCTAAACCTCCCAATCACTATGTATTCTATCAGGGAGGAGTCCAGCACTACATGTTAGTAGATCTAAAGAAAATTGTAGAGTAAATGAAAGGTGTATGGGGGGGGGGGGCTTTAGTTAAAAGGAAAATAGTATAACCATGTAATGCAAATTCAATACAAAATCCAATACAATGTTTAAAACTGATCTAAGTGTCAAGTTGAATTGTTCCCTACCATTAAAACATTCTGAAAGTAAATTAAAATAAATGAATACGCTCTAAAGCAGTGGTTCTCAACCTTTTTAGATCCACGACCCCGTGATGTTGTGAATTGCCACTTCATGTATTTGGAGCGTGGAAGCGCCGGTGCGAAGTGTCACTTTCACATTCCAAATACAGGTAGTGATACTCTGCGGCATCACTTCCAGCATGATCAGGTAAGCGTCATGCCCCTCCCTCCCCGCACACATTTGCACAAGCGTTGGGAGCAATAAGGTAGCAATACATGGGCCGACTTCTTCTCAGCCGAGCATCGTGCGCATTCACAACACTGAGCTGTGCAGAAATCTGGGAAAAACATACCCGTGTATAAAGTTTTTCGAGCGGGATCAATAGATCGCGCTAGGCTGAACAGGTTACCAACATGTAGGTTAACCTTGTGCGCATCAGCGCTGATGCTTTCTGTGAGCTCAGCGGCCCCTGTAAAATGGTCGTTCAAACCTCAAGGGGATCCCGAACCACAGGTTGACAACTACTGCTCTAAGGGGATACTCCAAATATATCAACAGACAAAGGTTACAAAAAAAAAAAATAACCTTCATCAAACTATTGTTTTTTGAACTCAAAAAAGTTTATTTACAATGATGCAAAACAAAAAAAATAAAAAGTAAAACACTTTATTTTCATACATAAATAAAAACAACAAGGTGAGCTTATTTTGTCCAGCTGACTTTTGGAATGTCATAATGCTCGGTCAATGTATCCAGGTGGCGGTTAAAGTCCTGAGGGGGGAAGGAAAAAAAAATTAAGTCACATGTTTTGTCATTTTTATACGATTTATTTATTTTAAGACAGGATGCTTGTAAAATTACAAATGTAAAGTAAATCAAATTGTATGTGCTACAAGCAAATAAAATGGTGCTAGATCTGAAAACAATACACAACCAATGTCAACCAACCAACTACATGAAAATGATGGGCCCTCAATCACCATCTTCCACCTCCATGTGGTCTTGAATTCAATTAAGTTACAGTATAATTAACACACTAGGCTATTAATGACAATGATTATTTAAAGTTGAGTCAAGAGAAGCACAATAATAAATGTTCTTATTCTAGTTGCACACCAAGAGAAACTGCGAGAGACTGTATGCACCTCTCATTACCAGCATTGCCTCCGATTGGCAGGACTGACATGAATTGAGGGGAAGTGAAAAAATCACCCCCCCCCCTCCACAGGCAATACTGCCAATCATAGGCAGTGCTGATAAGAGAGTTGTGTGCAGAGAGAAGCTGTAGAACACAGGTCAAAGGGATATTCCCCTCCTCAGGAGTGTGCGCCGAGAGAAGCCGATGCTCTAAGTGACCAGCGTTCCCACACCAAGAGGTGACAAGTCAACTCCTCTGTTGAGGGGTCGACTACGTCTCTAAAATCGCTTACTTGACTAATGGATGACTACCCTATTACACACTGGTCTAGCTCAAATAAACCAGTTACCCACCCTTCTGGCATATCCAGGGGTTGACAAGCAGATTTTATATACCCTACTCTAGACTTTACAAAGTCTAACATCTGTGTTCACTTCTACAAATAAAGGACCGAAACAGTAAAATATAAAACCAAAAAAAAAAAAAAAAAAAGGAAAAAAAGTAATGTAAACTGAAGGCACCAAAACATTTATGCTTACCTCAACTCTTTGTTTGTGCGTTTTTGTAGCTTTCTTTAAAATTCTTTCCATTTGCTGCAGAAAATTAAATAAAGGTTATTAGTACATAAGCATGTTCCCATTTTGCTACATCCAATAATGGTAAATAAGATGGTAGCTGGTAATCTCCCCCCAGACTAAAAAAACATACCCTCACACGGGTTAACAGCAACTAAACAAAAGTCAATAGAAAATACCTAGCCTCCTAGCTTGCAAACATCCAACACAGGCTCTTCCCTTTAGCTTCAGGAAAACTTTGCCACTGGATATCTGGTAGCAACTAGAGATGATCAAATTTAAAAAAAAAAAAAAAATTGGATCACTGAGTTAATTGCAAAGACCCTGAACATGGTATCATCACCAAACTTGCTGGAGATTTATAGAAGGGTTCCGGGTATACCACAAAAAAGTATGTCTCTAACACAAATAGTTATTGCACAAATTAAGTTCAAAGTCAAGTCAAAATTTGAAAATTGGAATTTCGACTTTAAATTTGAAGAAGTAAAATGTATGCACAAACTACATGTGCTAGAGCAAAGCTTTTTTTCAAATGTTTCCACAACTCTACATCTCCAACAATTTTGGTGATGATATCATTTTCAGAGGCTTTGATCAGCTCACAAAGTTATCAAGTCAAAAAATTTGACCATCTCCAGTAGGCCTTGGCCCCACACTCCTTGTAAGCCCCTCTGTATTCACTGCTCCAGCAGCCCACCATCTCCTACCTGACACTCTCAGCTACTGGTCTCAGCTCCTTATGTGAAGACAAACCCAAGTTCACACCCGCATGCAAGCAGGTGTTAACACTAGAGTGTACCAGAGGGGAATGGGAAGGCCAAGTTTTTTCCCTCCCATTTCAGAGTCCAGGACCCTCTACCAAAACCAAATAAAGCTCAGCAACCAACAGTTAATGTGCAAAGAAAATCCCTGACATCTACCAGGATACACCACCTAACATATGGGAAATATGCCTCTCTGGCAGGACCCGTCCCAGCATTCCTGTACAAGCACAAATGCTGTTTACAGCAGTTGGGAGGTCATCTTCAGTTCAGAACAAGTTCAGAATGAGAACAGAAGGTTAAATGAGTTCAAAATTATGTCAGAAATACTTTGAGGAATCGCAAGCAGATTGCACCTAGCATGTTCAGCTCACCAAGACAAGAACAGAGCCTAACCCTGAAAATTGCCAGTTAAGCCCACTTACTCTTTTTTCTTGCATTTTCTCAAAAGCAATTTGAGCTGGTGTTCTTTTATCTAAGGCTGGCTTCTTTTTCTCCTCTTCATTTTTCTTGCTGGTCAGAATCTGTTGCATCATTTTGTTTTTTTCTTTGTCTTTCTTCTTCTTTCTAAAATGAGAATGGTATATTATTTACTAAATCGTGGTTTTTTTATTACAGCAATTGATGTTGTGGATTGAAAAATGCTTAATACAAATAAGTTAGTTGAAAGCATGTACACTGTTGGGAACTGCCTGCATTGAACTCCTTGCCACCTGCATCAAACACCAAAACGAGCCATCATACTCCATTGTCTGTGAGCCAACCTCATCTTGCTTCTTTGTGCCCTCCCATGGGTATCAGCTTCATAGGACTCTCTTGTCCTCGGCTCAGGGTGCTGCCCTTTGTTACCTCTCTTGGGAGCCAACCCTGTCAAACTCCCATGTCTTTTGCCCTTTGTATTATCCTCTGCAGTCTTCCCCTTGACCCTTAATCCTAACCTCTACATTGTTATACTGCGAACTTCAAGAATTGCCCTAGGTTATATATATATATATATATATATATATATATATATATATATATATATATAACGGACCATGTGATGGGTCACCTTAAATGATGCAAGGTTTTGTTTGAAAACGTAGTTCAAACTTCTTGCTCAAAAGCAACCCGAAAGCACTCCAGTCAGTTAAATACCAGTTCTGTATCTGAATTGTTGCTGCAAGACTTGGCTTTTATATGAACATGTTACTTACCGGTCAGCTATCCGGAAAATCCTCTCCGCAAATCTAAAAACATTTTTCGCCCTCCCATAAATCTTTAGTCCTGGCACCAAAATCCCCTTCCTTTTGATTTCTGCCAGGGGGAAATCTAAACCGGTGTATGCTGCAAAGGAGGATCGGAGCAATGAATAGGAGATTTCTGCACTAAAGGTACGTTTTTCTTTATCTTTTTTTTTTATAACAACTTGCATATTGAGGATTAATAAAATGCATCAGCCATGCATGCCATCCTGAATAAAGACTATGGGTCTCCTCTTTAAGCAACAAATAATCTCTGAACCATCTTACATGCAAGACAAACATATAACATAATTAAACCAGGCCATGAACCTGCGGAGTGTAGATATAATAGACATTGCTCAGTTTCTGAACGAACACTTTTACGGCAGACAGGGACTATAACCGTACCCAGCACTTTGGGGGAACATACTATGACATAACGCCGTCTGCTTGCTTCTTTCTCTCCAAGACGAGTTCTCACCTTTTGCCTTCACTGATATCCCCGACCCCTTTCAACTTTAAAGGTCCCTTTACTGCCATCGCATACTCCGACATCTTCCCTCAGCTGAGCAAACCGCTTCCGCTAACAGGCTGGACTACGCTAGAAGGTTCTACACACCAGGAACTAGTGCCACTGATTACGTTAGTATATTGTCTCCTGTCAGCCATTCCTCCGTAGCCCAATTAGACTACAAAATGGCGAATCCGGAAGTGATGGTCTTATTTTCTTATTAGTGTTGTCTCGGATGCGGACGTGGCCGTGAGTTCTAGCGAGCGCTCATTTCTCCTTCAGAGCGCCCTCTTGTGTATTTTTAGAAAATGGCAGTGGCTGTGTTTGGTTAATCAGATACTTGTCCAAAACTCATGACCTGTACGAATATAATGGTGGTTGCAGCCTTATAGAACTATATAATAATATATAATATAATAACTATAAATAGAACTGCATTCACCCAAAGTCCCCAGTAGTATGAGGCAAATTCAGTTCCACTAAAGACAATGTAAAAACCACAATACAAAAGCAAGGAATGAATAGGAAAGCTATAGAATGTATAAAGTCAACAATAATTAACTAGGAATGCATTCTAACCCCAAGGATGGCTGACAGCATTCTCTATTCTACCGTTCTTTAACATACTCTACAAAATCTTGTATTGCTAGAAAGCCTTTCCAAAACTCATGCCATACTTTCATCAGGGTTCTTTGCACAGAACACAAGAGTTGTTTTTTGAAGAAAGCAAATGGTTTTACACAGATAGGATGATATAGTAAGGAAGAGTGAAACAATGTAGCTAAAGGAAGACCAGACCCATCATAGCCCCCGATAGATGCCGGCGGTGTGTGGAGAGGAGAGCGGAGCCCCCTCCATTAACATGGAGGTCTATAGCGCTGCCCCCCCCCCTGCCCCCTTCGGCGTCACAGATGACACCGAAGACACGGGCCGTAAGGGCTCTGTGTGTCTGCGGCTCTTTAACAGAGCCGCAGGCACACGGAGAGGCTCTGTTTGTGCCTGATCCCAGCATGGCAAACTCAGTTCGGGCAAACCGCCCAGGAGGTTAAATTAGATAATGGTATAAGTGGTTACATGTACATGTAGTGGTTACCAACAGCTGTGTAGTAAAGTGGCCTCCCTAATAGAATACATAGTGATTGGAAGAATTAGAAAGGTCCTCATATCACATGGTTTTGGTAGAACAAAAGTTGATTGTACTGAAATTTTATGAAAAATTGTAAGGTGTATGGGGGCCTTTAGAAAGATACAATTGGAATAAAGGGGGCCTTTAGAAAGAGCCCATGGAATACTAGTCAAAGGCTGCTTTAGATACTGATATCGAACCTTAGAAATAATGAATAAATTATATTTTATAATATTATTTTTAGCAACAAGAGAAAATATTGCCAGATATTGCTAAAAAATACCTATCGCTAATAACAGTCAAACATTGATAAATTGCTTATTATACTTTAAAATTGGGCTTAGAACAAAATTGATATCTTTAGACTTTAGAACTTTTGTCTGCGCTGTGTTGGCTGTATCAGCATGTGTAAGGTTTAGGAAACAACCAACGTCAAGAAGCAGCTTTAACAATGCTGAAGAACTTTATTCAAAGAGGCCTCAAGAGGGTGTCGCAAACTTAAACAGGCAGAAATAATCTATTTTAAAAGATAGTCCACAACAGTCTAATGCTGCTAAAGTAACCTCCAGCAAATAAGCAGTCGACAGGTGACACAGGCTGCCTAATAGGGATGGTCAAAAAATTCACAGCGAATATTTAAGTCAAAATTTCACATTTGAAAACAATAGGTTTTGCTCTAACATATGTCAAGTTTGTGTATAAATTGGGCTTAAAGTCAACCTCAAAATTTTTTCTTTTCATATTTTAACTTAACTTTGAACTTAATGCAAAAACTGTTTGTGTTAGGGCAGGGGTCCGCAAAGTGTCGCCCTCCTGTCTGGCTCTCATGCTAGAGCTAGCTTTAACCCATTTTTTTATTCTTTTTCCCTTTATGTCCAGGCACCCCCCCCCCCCCCCCCCCCCCCCCCCCCCCCCCCCCCCCCCCCCCCCCCCCCCCCCCCCCCCCCCCCCCCCCCTGCCCGCAGCATAGCCTTCTGGCTCATCAACCTGGCCCCAATCAAATTGGGAATATAAATAATCCAAAATAAGAGGTGTCTTCTAAGGGTGTTGGAGATCCGGGGGTTGAATGTCAAAGTAGGCATATGTTAGGGTAAAATCTGACAAGAGAAAAGCACTGTTGGAATGTTGACAGTTGGAATATGACTATGAGAAGTTGACTAGACTGATAGATGACTAGACTATGGGAAGATATAGACTTCATGTAATCTCAGTGCTTAGTTACTAACCCAGAAAATCTCAGGGTTGCACTACTAAGGTATGAGATCAGGAAGTTCAGGGTGTTGTACTGTGAGAGTTACATGTGACCCAAAGCCAGCTGGTGACCTGTGGATGGAGACAGCTAATTGGAGGATGAATCAAGAACAGAGAGGTGCATCTGCAGCAGAACCTATGATGCAGGAGGCTGACGCAGAGGACAGTGAGGGAAATGGCACTACATATAGGGTGAGTACCAAACACCATCTCCTGGTTCTCATCTGAGGAGCTTATTAAAAAAGTTATGTGCATCCCTGTACATTGCTATACCTTCTGAGTGAGTGACAACATTGCCATTCCTTCTGATAGTGAGTGACAACATTGCCATTCTTTCTAACAGTAAGTGACAACAATGCCATTACTTCTGACAGTGAGTGAAAACATTGTCATCCTCCTTACAGTGAGTGACGCCATTGTCATTCCTTCTAACAGTGAGTCAAAACATTACCATTCCTTCTAACAGTGAGTGACAACATTGCCGTCCTTCCTACAGTGAGTGACAACATTGCCAGTCCTTCTTACAGTGAGTGACAACATTTCAATTCCTTCTTACATTGTCATTCCTTTAAACAGTCAGTACATTACCATTCCTTCTGATAGTGAGCAGCAACATTGCTATTCTTTCTAACAGTGAGTGACAACATTGCCATTCCTTCTAAAGCCCCCCATACACGTTCCGATTTTTCGTACGAATTTTGCCCGACCGATCGGGTCGGGAGATTAATCGATCGGGAGATTAATCGGATTCGGAATTATGTACCCGACCGATCCCGATTTCTCAAAATCGGCCGAAAAATCGGTCGGGACCACTTCGGACCTGTCCGTAAATTTTTGGTCGATCTGCTGTTAATAAATAGGATCGGGCTGATGGATCAGTGATAATTCGAATTCCGATTTTTCATGCCAGCCGACCGACCGACCATAACATTTTAGGTGAAAAATCGATCGGGAGAATAATCGGAACGTGTATGGGCGGCTTAACAGTGAGTTACAACATTGCCATTCCTCCTGACAGTGAATGACAACATTGCCATTCCTCCTGACAGTGAGTGACAACATTGCCATTTCTTCTAACAGTGAGTGACAACATTGCCATTCCTTCTGACAGTGAGTGACAACATTGCCATTCCTTCTGACAGTGAGTGACAACATTGCCATGCCTTTTGACAGTCAGTGAATAATCAATATTGGTATTATAAGTTTTAACAAATCCCTATTTACTACTAACTTTGTTTATAGTCAATTTTGACAGCAACTCCCCCCGACTCTCAACTTATATTTATAGCATTGCAATGTTGCGATTTTGCTCTTTGATCAAATACGTTTGCCTACACCTGACTTAGGAAAAGAAAAAAAAACATTTAATGGTTTATTAAAACTTACGCTAGTCATACACGGAATGCTCGCTCACTGTGTGCAATTGTGGGAATCGTTTCGTGATCAAACAACTGCTTCTTATATTATATATGATGATATCAATAAATATTATATTATAAATCTCTTTTCATATACAACTGTGTATTCTTGTGGGAAGGGCTTCACCATCACCGCTCCATGTGTAATATGGTTTCTGGCTTTATTTATGATGACATCACTGTTTGCAGTTTCAGGACTGATTGCTACTATTTACACTGATTATAGCTCATACAGCAAATAGAAATTTTCAACCTTATGTCATTGTATTTTTGACCTTATGCAAATTTTAGACCTTATGTGAATTTTTTCGACTTTATGTGAATTTTCGACTTTCGAAATTTCGCAGTTGAATCGAAATGGGAAAATGGAAATTCAAGTAGAATTTTATTAATTTCGACCATCTCTACTGCCTCACCCACGTGGGTCAGGGGGTAGCAAGGCCAGGAGTGACTGGTACTTGGATGACTTAGGTAGTGCTGAGGGTAACAGGCACAGGAACAGCATGGGCAGTCAGTCCACTACAACACTGATGTAGTCCAGGGAGTGGGGGCTTGCATCCACCCCACCGGAATGCTGGTACAGGTATGCTGCTGCTAGAACAGCTGCTTCTGAAGTTAACTGGGACTTGGCGGGTAAATGCGTGCTATTCTGCTCTCCGGCTGCCCGCAAGCAGAAACATATACACTGAGCACCTGACCGGGGGCCATCCCTTCTCTTAAAGGGGACATCATCCCCCACCTTGCAATTCCCTGTCACTACACTTGTATTCATAAAAACAAACAGGGTCACTATAAGGTGGCATCTTGTGTGTGGCATTGTTGATCTTCTCATTAGCAAGACACTTTTCCTCAATTGCAGTAGTAATTAAAACATCTTTGGGGTAAAAAAGGAAGGGGAGCAGACTCTGAATGGGGCACAATGAAACTGAACAGACAACTGCAGGTGATGTATAGACTGCATAAATGTGGACTAAGGTAAAATAGTTATTAAATGGATCACAAAAATGTGATCAAAAATGTGGCAAAATATTGGATTGGTAGATCAAATATCAGTCCTGAGACAAAAAAAATGCTTTTTGTCTAGTGTACAAGCTGGACTAAGTGATTAATACAATTGAGCAAGACTAGATGCCTTTACTCAGGTATATTGGGGTAATACAGTGGATATAAAAAGTAGGGGTGTGTGGACATTTTCCCACATGCTTTTGGGAGACCACAGGTATGTTTTTGCAAAATGTAGCCTGGCTTGCATGTTTTTCTTCATCAGTAAAGGCTTTTGTCTTGCCATTATTCTCTACAGTACTGCACATCACCAAAAGAAAACCATATCCATAGTAGAGTATGGTGGTGGCAGCATCATATCAGCAGAATATCTTTCAGCATGACAACAACCCAAAGCATACATCCAAATCAACAAAGGAATGCTTCACCAGAAGAAGATTAATGTTTGTGAATGGCCCTGCCAGAGCCCAGACCTGAATCCGATTGAAAATCTGTGGTGTGATCTGAAGAGGGCTGTGCACAAGTGATGCCCTCGCAGATTTGAAGTGTTTCTACAAAGAGGTGGGCAAAAGTGGGCAAATCTTGTCAAAATGTGCCATACCCAAAAAGACTGAGTGCTGTAATCAAATCAAAAGGTTCTTCAACAAAGTATGAGTTTAAGGGTATGCACACTTATGCATATAAGTACTTTTTAGCAATGTGCCTG
Organism: Ptychadena robeensis; assembly: GCA_036250615.1. Classification (NCBI taxonomy): domain Eukaryota; kingdom Metazoa; phylum Chordata; class Amphibia; order Anura; family Ptychadenidae; genus Ptychadena; species Ptychadena robeensis. Next base: position 128,436,729 of record CM070032.1, on the reverse strand, counting down.
TTCTAATTTGTGCCATTTAGCTTAAGGGAAAATGCAAGCCCCCCAGGCAAGGACTTAGAAGAAATCCAAATTAGAATCTTGGTAATCAAATAGTTTGTTTTCTGAGACATGAACATTGTCTACAACTCTTGCATCCAATGGCTAACAATGCTAACAATACATGTTTGCAGCATATATTTACAGAACAAGTTTACATTTCAAGGTCTGTGTATACAGATATGATTAACTTCAATATGTGTATATGTGTGAATCATACTGCTCATGATGCAAAACATTGTCATGTGAGGCATTTGAACAAATTTACATTGGATAAAGCTTTATGAAAGCAGCTAAAAATGTTTTTCCAACTTCGCAGCTCCTACAGTACAGTGATATGTTAGCTTGAAGTTCCTGGAGATTTGGGCTTTAGAGGGGTCAAAAGTGATAGTGAAAGCCCCTTTTCTTTTCAAAGGACAATCTTACCCAAAATGTACATTTTAATTATAATTGAAAACAACCAAAAATAAGCAGAATGCAACATAAGCAAAACCAAGGTAAAAATATATGGTCCTGGGGTGCTTTTTTTCCATGACTCTAAAACAGTGTTTTTTCTGGTTGGATATTTTCTGCATGAGCTAACAAATACTAATTAAGCAGGTAAGACACTGAAAATCATTCAAGACATTGATCACCAACCAATATTCATCCATAAACTAACTGACTGGGTGACTCTGAAATACATTTCTGTCACTTTCCAGCTAGAAGGAAAAATAAGCTGCCTGAAGTCAAGAAAAGAGCATGTTCGTGGCCATCTTTGTGTCTAAGGTGAGGAGAAATCTGATCCATGCCAAGCGGTGTGGAACATACATGAAACAAGCGTAAAACCACAAGCACACATGTCAACCTTAATTTTGATAACAACAATTTAGACAAAAAAAATTTTTTATGGATCACCTCTCCCTGTACCTCCAGGGTAGGAGGAAGATAAAAAAGGAACAGGGGGCATAAGGGTGTGTGAGGTAATAGGGTCCACTATCTTAAAGACATCCAAATCTGAAATATCAGTGGACCCTTTTACCTCAGTCACACAGCCTCATGCCCCCTGTTCCTTTTTTATCTTCCTCCTACCCTGGAGGTACATGATTTCTGAAAGGGGCAGCTCACCAACGCACCCCTGCAGGTTCAGCTTACCCATGAACTGCAAGTAGGTAGATCTTGTAGTTATGGTGATCATTGTGATGTACTACTTATATACGTACTCTTTACTTTTAAATGTCTGCTGTTCCACAGAGAGATGTAGTGCCTAAACATACTCCTGACAAAGCGAATAAAAGTTCAAAGTTCAGAGAGTCAAGTTAGCGCTACTTCTTCCAGCAACTTTCAGCTTTCGAGTTGAATTATATGACTATTGAGACTATGTAACGGTACATGTGTGGATAAATAAGTTACCACTTTCCTTTTACTTACCTTTGTGTGTGCCTTTAAAATCCCTAAACCCTCAATTCCTTACCCCACGAAGGGGTGTAATTTTTCTTCCAACGTACTTTAACAATTTATACAAATTCACCACTGTTGTGCATACTTTTATTATGTACCATTCAGTACCAATACTAGCCTTGCGGGGGCTCTATGCAAATTCTTGCCTAGGGCCCCCTGTCAACTAGAGGGATGCTACTGGTGGCATACAGATGCAGACACCTCCCAATCTGCTCTTCTTCATAACTAAAAATCGTTGCAAGTTGTCAAGAAGGGAGGGGGGATGGAGAAGAAGGGGGAAGGAGAAGAAGAGGAAGGAGGAGCGGTGTGTATGTGCTTCTTCCCCCTCCAGCTGACACCACTCTCACTGCATATATCCACCACTCTCCACCTTTCAGCAGCTCGCGCTGTTCAGCTCTGCACAGGGAGGGTGTCTGTCTCCGGGAGGGCGGGCGCGGGATATGGGTGCATGGCACAAGTTATTGATTTAATAATATCACTCTGCAGAAATGTTTCACAGTGATAGAATATAATATTTTGCCTATAAAACCCATTTTAGCAAATAAAGTTCATTGTTCAGTCTTACCTGTTTGAATTGCACAAACTGCAATAACTTTGAATATACTACAGTACATTTCTGATAAAACCATAGACAAAGAGTAGGTCAATATAAATGACAAACTTCATTAATAATTCAAATTGTTATTGAAGGGGAAAAAAGGAACTAAAGGTTATGAGCAGAATGGCAGACAGTAGGATGCCATAAGGAAAAAGGTCAGGCTAAAGAAGCTCAGCAGACCATGGCTGCTTTACACATGCCTGCTTTCCTAACCAGACACCCTCACAGTACATACACATAAAAGACATGGCACATTCAGTTACTGCTATTTAGCCACAGACTACATTATCATTTCTTCCATTTGGATACATGTCTGACTGCAATTTTCAGTATTTTATATCAGTATGTTAACTACTGATTCTTATGCATTTACTGCATATTTTACACCCACTATAAATAAATGTATAGGGGTATGAGGTAGTTGTTTATGTATGCTGTTACTATACACACTTTTATGATAGTTAATGGTAAAGTTCGTCTCTACATTGGTCAACAGTAATTGCTAAAAGGGTCATTGTGGCTACTGCAATGAGAAAGACCAACCTTAAATTATGACTCTACTTTAATGTTGATGTCACTAGACCTGGGGAACTCAAGCAGACCTGGAGGTGCTGGGATCTCTAATAATGTCAGTGTTAGATGGTAGAAACTACATACTTGTCATTTGCTCCCCAGTTGTCAAATTATTATTTACTTTATTTGTAAAGTATTGATGCTGTCCTCATTTCAATACACACAGTATCATACATTGCCATCACTATGACACTACTTTCTCTTATCCTAGAGGAGAAGAAAATTTTTTAACTGAAGAGAGTTGAAAAGAAGTTCAGAAAGGTGCATTGTAAATACATAATATTATATTTATTTTATATGTGCATTTAACTGTTGCCAGTTTAGGTGGATATCATTTTCATGGTAGACATACATACATAAATGCTGTTGATTACATTTCAGAAAACAGATTTGTCTGGGTGCCCTAGCTCTAGCAACATTTCAGTGTTCAATTCTTTATGCCTATAGTCTCCTAAAGTGGAAATGCTTGGGTTTTACCATGCATTTCTGACATAGATGCCTACAACAGTCAGCTCTTATACATGCAGTTGAAACCTTTATAGTGAAGGGAAAAAATTCAAATTAACCAGTCTTTGCCGATAAAAAGAAGATGGCAGAACTTGGGCTTTCATAGTCATCTATACACATGCCATCTAAATGTACTGGTCCATCAAAAGCTTACTACACACCTTTTAATTTCCATAAGGTCTTACAACAAGTACATAGTGCAAAGGCCTTCATGGTTGGCTACAAATTAGCTAGTTTAAATAGTTTTGGTAAAACAAAGTTGTAAGGTGTGTGGTCACCTCTAGGTTAACATTGTTGCTCCCCAAAAGTGGCTACACTGCTCCTCCATAGATACATTAAAGTAAATAATTTGTTTTTTTTTCTTAAAAAAAGTTTTATCATTATTATTATTTATAAAAATATAAATTAATCAACTAGAGTTATAATAGAAAACATAATACCTTGTTAATAGAAAGCGAATGTTCTGAGATAGCTTACGCACAGATGAAATATATTTTCTTCTCTTTCTAACTCTTATTAGTTAACATTTCCCAATCCTATCTTTCCTTGAAGGCAATACTAAACCGCTTGGAAGAATGAACTTAGCAATAGACATGCTAAATGATGTAATATGAGTATATGTTGGACATGAAACAAGAGGTGTAATTATAGCAGCTTATTTATATACTCATGAATGATGTTGGATGGAAGCCGTATGTGCCAGACTTCTTTATCCAGATCAAAGATTTGATGAAATGCTCCTATTATGAATCCGAAATGCGGGAAGAATGGGACAGTGACATTCGATCCTCCACTGTGCCTGACCCTGCTGTTCCTGCAGCTTTTAATATCCCAATAATCAGACTTAGTATAAAAGCTCAGAAACAAAAGTATGTCAGGTGAACTAGAAGCAGAAAGCAAGTATAAGCATGGGAAACAAGCAAACAATTTTTACTCCTGAGCAGCTCGACACATACCAAGTAAGTCTGAGTATTATTTGTGCAGGTTGATGATTTACATTAATATATTTTATCTCCTTATTAATGAATGCTTATTGTTAAAATTTGCCTATTGTGACATTTTTGGGGTAAATAGCATTTATGTATATGAAATACAAGGTTCGTTTTCAGCATTACCAATGCTGTTATTTAAAAAATATAAACTGCAAGAACTTTAAAAACTTTAATCACTAAACCTAAACGTATAGCATATAAATCTAAGCCTCTTTTCTTACTAGTACTACTTTATCACGTTTAAAGCTTGGGCTTCATTTCACCACTACCAGTTTCATGAAACTAAGGTGAAACATATTTTACAAAAAAACTCTGAAAGCTATCCTTGGGTCATACTTCTGGCTGTGAGAGCAGACCAATGAAATTAGAAATTTGTGACCATCTGATTAAAGATCTATCAAGTCAGCATGTACAATATTTAGGACCCCATGGGTGGGGGTGACAAAAAAAAGGAAAATGTGATTTCCCTTCCTTTGGTTTCCTCAACCTAAAGAGAGCAAAACCCGCTATTTGCCAGTTTGCTACAGTATGATTACATTTGAACATACACAGCAATATATTGCTTCTAGTTTTGTACAGTTTTCTACTTACCGTTTAAAATCTCCTCTATATTCTGTATAGAAAATGACTGTATCTTTTTTTAGCTGATTTAGACTATGTGAACTAACAGAAGACATAATTTGCTGTCAGTTTGTTACAGTAAAAATTACACAGATATTTTATTTATGTTTACTACTGTTTTTTTTATATCTTTGCTGTCTATAAAAGGGTTGTACTTGAAGCTCCAGCCTGAATAACATTCCCAATTAAAAAATATTAAATAATCCAAGGTGATAATTTCATTGTAAAATGATACATCAGTTTGCCATTTAAACCTATATTTCATTAGCAAACTGTATTGACTAAAGCATAGAACAAATATTTTTAGCAAGACACGTTCAGTAAGGTTTAGGAGGTGATGGATGATTCCTGTGTTTATGGCGGGAATGTGGCTGTGTAATATTCTTTACTTTATATAAAGAGCATTTCTGGATAGATATGTTATGGAAAACATATTTACAAATATGAAAAAAAATTACTTGATAATATGGTTGGGAAATTATACTAATGCCTATACTGTAAAATCATCATGATGCAAAACATACACACTAGGATTGCCTTCAAAATTATATTTATAAATTAGGTACTATTTTCCTCATGCCTTCTTATGCATGCAACACATGACAGAATTGCAACACTCCACCATTTGTGAAATTGCATTTTATGTTTTTTTAGTCAAAAACTCATTCCAGGCTAATAGCTTTGCTAACATTGAATGCAATACAGTTGTGGAACTAGGGATACTAATTAAAATAAAGCTGAAGCAGTAGCATGGAATGTGTGAAATGGTACACATTATACTTTAAGGCTATGTTCAAACAGGCATGGTCTTGGAGCTGCTCATGCACTGCTAAAGTAAGGAGTTGTTTCTTTATTGTAGGTGAGTTGTCATTCTCACATGCAGCTGCAGTTCCTGAGTAGTTGGGATCAGTGAATGTGCACTTCCAAACTGCTTAAGTAAACATAGCTTAGATTTAATATATTTCAGCTTTCCAGTCCTCAAAGCTGAATATGTTTACATTTTTTAACCTTTTTTTACTCTACAGGTAATTTGCGAAAAATGTAAATATCGTCCAAATGTTCCTGTATTTCAGTAATTCAACTTAATAGGAAATATAATAATTACTTGCAAAGCAATATATTTCAAGCCTTTATTTGTTGAATATAACATAATATCAATAAAATAAAATAAAATTTTAATTTGAAAAATGTCATACCTTAAAAAAAAAACCTCATAAAAAATGTAATCATGCATGTACTCAGTACTTGGTTTGGGCCCCTTTTGCATCAGTTACTGCCTCAATGTGGCATGGCATGGATGCTATCAGCCTGTGGCACTGCGGAGGTGTTATGGAAGATCAGGATGCTTGAATAGCGGCCTTCAGCTCTTTTGCATTGTTCTGTCTCATGTCTAATGCCCCATTCTTTAAGGGGTTCAGGTCACGTGAGTTTGCTGGGTAATCAACCATAGTAATCTGATGGCTATTTAACCAGGTTTTAGTACTTGGCAGTGTGGGCAGGTGCCACATCCTGCGGGAAAATGTAGTGATGCCCATAAAGCTTGTCTACAGAGGGAAGCATGAAGTGCTCCAAAATCTCCTGGAAGATGGCTGCATTGGCTCTGGACATAATGAAGCACAGTAGACCAACACCAGCAGCTGACATGGCTCCCCAAATCAACACAGACTGTGGAAACTTCACATTGGACCTCAAGCATATTGGATTGTGTGCCTCTACATTCTTCCTCTAGACCTTGATTCCAAATGAGATGCAACATTTGCTCTCATCGGAAATATAGGACTTTGGACCACTGAGAAAAAGACCAGAATAGGAAATTTAAAGCCCATGTCCTGGATCCATCAAACTCCAGCCTCAGTCCACTCCTTGTGAAAATCCACAACACTTTTAAATGGCCTTTTCCTGACAACTCTCTCCAGGCTGAGATCATCCCTGCTGTTTGTGCACCTTTTTCTTCTTTTCCACACTTTTCCCTTCTACATAACTTTCAATTAATGCGCTTCGATACAGCTTTGGGAACATCCAACTTCTTTTGCAATTACTTTATGGAGGGTGTCAATGATGATGCACAACTTTCAGGTCAGCAGTCTTTCCCATGATTGTGAATCCTCGTTAACCAGACTGAGAGACCATCTAAAACTTAAGAACCCCTTTTCCAAGAAGTTTTGAAATAAATCGCTGATTAGAGACAGAAATACATGAACTTTTGGACGATATAATTTTTTTTCGCAAATCGCTTCTATTGTTGTCTGTATTGCAAATGCAATATTTACTGTACTGTGCTGTCTGTAGAAGCATTTTAAACCTAGGCTGATCTCTTGACAAATCAATTGGGTAAATGCATGGATTAAATTAAATTAATGCAATATCAAATTCAGCCAGTAGATGTCACTAGCAGCACATCCTCCTCCTCAATGATCTTCCTCACTGATTGGGAGGAGGGGGGGCCCAGGTGGAATGGTTACAGATCTCCTCTTCCTCTCTGGCTGTGCCTGTGTCCGTGGAAGCTGCAGAGTGATTGCAGCTTACACAGACACGGAGAGAGAGATAGATGGCAGTTCATCAAATTCTCTCTTTATTGTTTATATTAGAAGGGCTCTGGGCTCTGCTAGCATAGGCAAAAATACAGTGCAGATGGGAGATCCGGCCATGGCCGTATCTTCTCATCTGACAGCTCCCCAGCTAATCTGCTTGCTGGGAAAGCTGGCGGGAAACCGAGGCTGCGTCTTATGGTCTGCATCTTATAGTCTGCATTCAGACCATAAAACGCAGGCACTTTTCCCCCCGATTTTGGGGGTGAAAAAGTGCGTCTTGTAGTCCGAAAAATACGGTACTGTCCTTACTGTAATGTCAGAAGCCATGTCATGTGCTGGCATTACAGTGATTTGCTGGCCAGAACATGTGATCGAGTGCTATATAGAACCTGATGGTGCATGTTAGGCGGAGTCAGGGACAGTTTAAAGCACAGTAAAATGTTGCTAGCTGTGTTCATGAAATAAATGATTACAGGTAACAACAAACAAATGTGGAAGCCCTGCCCTAAAATCCAACAATTCCAAACAAAAAACACAGTTTTACATGACAATTACCAAGTTATTAAAAAAAACCTTTAACCCCTATAGAAATCACAAACTAAAACACACCAAATATATACATATATATACATTTTAATAACGGTAACATGTAATAATAACATTAATTATTGCATGTAGCCGATATACATCAACACAAATGCAACACATATACATACATAAATATACAAAATCCCCTGAAAGTCACATTAAATACATTTGAAATTACTTACAGTTATTATGTCCAATCCAGCACTGTAGTCAAATCATAAATTGAGCACTGCAGGGAGCCCAGTGACTCTGGCTGATAACTTGGAATACTTTTTACAACAACCTAGACTAAGGCAAATCTATTTCACTAAAGTATTATTGTTCTATAGTTTTGTAGTGTAGTGCCACTGACAATGCAGGGTAATATACCCTTAAATTTTCCAGACCATGAACCTCCTGGGTACCTGGGGTCCTTAAGGGGAGGGCCAGCCCACTTGCAGCAGCTTAGCAGGTAAAAATCTGATGGAGTGGAGGTAACTGGGCACTCTAACCACCCCGAAACTCCATACCTGCCTCAGTCTGGTCCGGCATGCCAGGACGCTGGAGAGTTTTGAATCCGCACGTCCCTGCCAGGCTGTGGAGGTCTTCCTTTGACTACATAAGTACCAGTCCATTCTGTCCTTACTTCCCCTGGCCCCAGCGGACTAAACATGTTTGAGTACCCTGGGACTATTTGGGTCATGCTTTATTGTTGAACATTTTATCTGCACACTGTCTGAATGTTTTACTACCCTGTTGGGTCACTGGAAATAAAGTTTGTTCGTTAACAGTTGGCTCCTGATGTTGGTTGCTTCCTGAACCTTACAGTTCGGTTATAGTTCTTAGATTAGTCTTTATTTCTCTGTATTGGTTGTGCTTCTGTCTGTTTTTTCTTATTAAACACAAAGTGTAAACTTAATCTCTGAATGCTCTTAGTAGAAATCGTGTAACTTGCTTGTTAGCAAGTTACACTATTTCTACTTAGAGCATTTAGAGAAGTGCTACTATAACTTTGTGGTTTCTGACACATGCCTGTCTGGAGTGCATACAAATGCAGTTGCCAAGGGTAACGGTACTTGCTTCAGCCAAAGCACTTCCTGGCAGTCTACCACTTGCGGTGTGTGTGGCAAGTAGTGTTGAATTTTGAATGTTGACTTTTTTTGTGAATATCGGCACTTTGAGGATTTGTAAAGATCTTGAATATAGTGCTATATCTTCATAATCACGAATATTCTAGATTTTGTGGAAAGTACCATGCATCACAATATGCGCATGTACAATTGCCGATTTTCACAATGAATGGTAATAAATTACTTCTATGTGTGTTGTCTTATGTGGTGATTACACTGCAGCTGCCACTAGATGTCGGCGTGACAACACACATTGCGTTCACAATATGTGCATGTACAAGTCAAGGTTTTCACAAAAAAGGGAATGAGAGGAGATCACAAATTTATGAATTTACTGCGAATATAAGGCAAACATTTTTTGATATATTGCTAATACCAATATTGCCTATACAGCTCATCACTAGTGGCAAGGGTTAACAGAGTTGTTAATCTTGCCCTGTAATAGCCCTCTCAGCTTGCCAGTACGTAGACTGAATCTGCAGGAAAGTCTATGTACAGGTGTGCGGACTGAGAAGACATTAATCACACATGTGTCATGGTCAAATTCAGAAGTAACTAGCAGAGTCAATAGACAATATTTTGGAGGAGATTCCATTTAACTTATCATCATGAATGTGGCATGTGGGTGGAAACTGGAGTACCCGTAGGAAACCCACATAGACATGTGAAGAAGATACAAAATCCTTTCAGATAGTTTCCAGGATATAAAAATGTATCCTTATTGTTTAGGCTCTGGGTTCTCCTCTGGTCAATTCAAAGCCCAATATAGCAACTGTACATGGCCATGGGATGCCCAGTGTAGTCATGGACCCATGTAACTGGACATTTTTTGGCAATGATCTCCTAATAAAAGAAAGAATTGAGTAAGAGGACTTGTCACTTAATGATTTATTTTTCCATACAATTTACCAGATTATTGTTACTGTTTTGGCCTTTGAAATAAATAATGTCCTGCAATAAAAATGACCCCCCCCCCCCCCACCCCCACCTGTTTATCATTGTTCTAACTATTGTTATTTGCTAATTGGTAAAATAAATGATAAGGCATTGCCCACAAGTAGTGAAAATATTATTAATATTATTAAGCCAGGACATTTAATTTTTTACTAGTACTAACTTAAACGCCATAAAAAGAAATGGCAAGAACTTAAATTGGTTTCAAATTCAACAGGCATTTTTAAGGTCTTTGAGAATTCTCTTGTCCATAATAATATAGACCAAATGGTAGATAGAAATCCAAAAGTTATAGATTAGGAAACTCCAAACTTATATGATAGGGGACTATTTTTTAATTTTTACATGCTGACTGGTACCAGTATCACAATAAACTTTATGATGGACTTAAAAAATATGTTATATAGAACTATCCACTATTGTTGTTCTATAGTGGGGTTAAATTTACAAAAAAAAGTTCAAGCTAGTTTAAGTTCTTGCAGTAAAATGAATTATCATTCTGCAAGAGATAATTCATATAACTTAATAAATATCATCAAATGCAAAAAATGTTCATAATTGGATGGCTAAATTCAGGCAAACTTTACATCTTTCACTAGGCATTACCACTGGCAGAATGGTAAATTAACTACTTAAACGCAATGTTTTTATCTTTTTTGTTGTGTAATGAAAAAAAATGTTTGTCATCGTTTTTATTTACGTACAAGTAGTTGATAAATATAGATAGTTGAATTTGTTTTAAAAAATCAATGATTTCGGAGATTTCGAGTTAATTGCAAAGCCCCTAAACATGGTATCATCACTAACCATTTGCAATCAGCTCACAAAGTTAGCAAGTCTAAAAATTCGACCATCTCTATTGATTAGTAGTGACAAATATTTCACAAAGCAGGAGAGATAAATACTGATAAGACATTCATTTATTTTTATGTTTTTTTATGTATGTTTTTATATACTGTAACATTTATTTTCATTATGTATGTTTATTTGCAGGACTGTACTTTTTTTACAAGAAAAGAAATTCTTAGGTGAGACACTGTATGAGACACTGTGTGAGACACCTTTTAATGATTAGGCATTTTTGTTGGACTATCCACAGGTCTGTAAATTATAATGTAAATCGATTATATATATATCAAGCCAAAATCTATTTTAATTGTTCCCAGGTTGTCATTAGATAGATATGACAGCTATATAAAATTAAAATGTATTCAGAATTTGTTTTTATGATTTACTAATGTACCAATTTTGTACCACTGGGGATACTGTTAGCTTCTGGGCTTCAACAGCATTTTACCCACATGGCCTAAATTTTTTGCCCAGTATATATGTAAAAATATGATAATGAAACATATGTAATGTAAAAATGTATTAAAATGCTTTCACAGAGGGCTTGTATATTCCATAATCATGACCTGGAAAATACAAAACAACCACTACTCCTACAAAAAGTTAAGCTGGGTTCACATGGGTAGATTCCCGTGCAATCGACCCCCAATCAATCACAATGTGGTAATGTCACCATTGGGGATTGGGGATCAATTGAATGGAAATCAATGTGCACCACATGGGCACATCGATTCCCGTTCAATATGGACCCACTCTCCCCTTGAAGCTATCCAGAACACAGCCTCCGAGAGACGCGCTGGCTCCGCCCCTTCACACTGACAGCGGTGTCCAGGCTGCAGCAGCACGTCCAATAATTTGCATGGAGATTCTTGTTTCTATTCAAAGTAATGGAGATTGAACAGGGTTTTCCAATATGTTGGAACCTTGTTCAATCAAATTCAGGTTAAAAATCGGCCGCTAATCGGCATGTGCCCACATGGGGCGACAGATCCCTGTCGCCCCACTGTTCGGCCGGCCAGAGAACGGACATGTCCGATAATCTCTGGCCGGTGCGAGCCGATGAAAGCCGATGCCATAAGCTGCAATGAAGACGGCGTCTTCATTGCAGCTCATGGCCAGCACACAAAGGGTGCCCGGCCGATTGAAGGGGCCCCATAATGCACCGGGATGCTAACGTGATGACGTCATCACGTTAGCCTCCCGAAACATATCGGGACTAGTCTGCCTGCACACATCGGCGTGTGTATGGCAGGCTTAAGTCTTGTAATTCTCTAATGCCAGAGCAATCATAATTAGAATTAATGGACATATCAATATGTCAACAATGATAGCATGTAGCCATGTGTATACTTATTGGTAAACTGGCCAGCATCAATATCAAAGCATCATGCTTAGATAACTCTCTGCTTTATTTAGACATTAAAGAAATTTAGACATTAAATGCACTTGTGGCCATTCATATCAGTTATATAGTTGGCCACCACTGAACTAAAGACTTTTTTTTTACACAATCACCTCATTTCAGGGGTTTAAAAGTAATTGGACAAAAGAAAAATGAGTCTTGAACTCATGATGCCGGTTTTCTTTCTTTTTAATGCTCTATTAGGCCTTTACTCCAACTTTTTGTTTGTGGGCCTTTCTGTCCAACATGTAGTCTTCAACAAGTGAAATGCAGCTCAATTGGGTTCAGATGACTGACATGCAATAATATTCCACTTCTTTGCTTTAGGAAACTCCTGGGTTGCTCTGGCTGTGGCTGTATGTTTTGGGTCACTGTCCCACTGTATCATGAAACAGCTCCTAATCACAGTGACATTATTTAGCTGGAATCGAACAGGCAGTATGTCTCTGAACACCTTTGCATTTATTACTTCATCTGCTTCTGTCCTGTGTCATAGTGCACACTGGCAGCTCAAGCCATCACATTGTTTCTACCATGTTTAACAAATGGTATGCAATTGGGATAAGATGGGCTTTTGTTTTTGGGATGGTTTTTTTCTGTTTTTGAAGCCCAGAATGGATTGTTACACCTGCAGGGAGCTCTTTTGACTGCAGGTTGTGTGTTCACAGCAAAATCTTCCACACCCCCCTTAAAGCAACTACAGAACTTTTATCTGGTTACTTAATAATGAGATAAGGAAGGATACAGCCCCCCATACACCTTAAGCTGGGCATAAATGTCTCGATTTTCTGTTCAATTTTAGTGCTATCGTTTAACAAAATCGATCGAGCGATCGATCGGATACAAATTGATGCATGTCCAAAGTGTCCGATCGATTTTGCCCTAAATTGCATGTAAAATCGATCATGCACGGATCCGTTCTGTTTACAAATTTAGTCAAAAGCACATGAATCGAGTGCTGTTAGTTGTCTCATGCGATTGTTTTAAGCGATCAATCTATGATTCTTGTGGAAATTACTTTTGTTTGTTTGCGGTTGGTCACTGGGCAGTTCTTCAGCTAACATCACTCCAAACCCATAAATGTGTGCATGCAAGACATATTGAGACTTTCAGGATAGAATCGTCCAGGAATTGAGAACATCATATGTTGCAGTCTGCGATCGATTTTGCAAATAAAATAGATTCCGGAATCGGATGGTCGATCGGTTTAAAAATCGAACACAGGAAAATCGAGACGTCTATGCCCAGCTTTACAATTCAACCACACAATTTCTATACAATCAGCTTTTCTTCTACAAAAACCATGTAATATTTTCTTAACCTTCCAATCACTATGTATTCTATCAGGGAGGCCACTATACTACATAGCTGTTGGTAGGTCTAAAGGAAAGGTGTATGTGTATGTATGTATGGGGCTTTACCCATAGAATAGCTTTTGAGTAAATTGTCTATTTGCTTTTGAGCCCCTGAAATGAGGTGATTGTGTAAAAAAGGCTATAATTCTTTAAATTTTTATGCAATATTTTTGTTTAACTAACAGAATTAAAACTGAATGTTGAATTGCAGTTGTTGTAAAATCATTGTGGTAATCTACGTAAGAAAAAGTTGTCTCTGTCCAAAAATGTATGGATTTAACTGTCTTTAACAAATAAATATATTAACAAATTACTTCATAAAATAGAAGCTCGTTTTAATTCAGACTAACATAAATACTCAATCAGACAGGTCAATTTTAAAATGCACACACTGTTACTTTATCGTTTTGTTTTTAGACTTTTCCACAGATACAGAGACCTGGCACCACAACTTGTTCCAGAAGACTACACAAATAAGCCAGATGTGCGTATTCCTTATGAACTTATAGGAAGCATGCCAGAGCTAAAGGTAAAGCATGAAAAAGGCAGAAACTGCAAAGGTTGCCAGGTGTCACTCTAATACAAAGCATCATTCATTATTCATCATGTGCTAATTGGCAAGACTGGGATGATAAATGAAGCCTAACATAATACACAGTAAAGACCAAAGTTCTTCTTTAAGGCAGGGTACCATCTCGGTTTCATATAAAGAGCTGATTTGTACTTTGTCTAACCTGTTGATCTAAGAATGAACTCTACATTTAAGTTTCCAAATTTTAAATGAAAAAGAAAAGAATGACAGAGTTAATGTAACATACAGTATGTATATTTCGTTAAACAAATGTAAAGCCTAAAATTGGTTTGTTTTCAGATGATGTATTATTCGAATTAACAAAACAGAAGTCCAAAACCTCCACTTGGACAGCAATGGCACTATGTTTCTAATAGTGTAATCTGTCAACTCTTAAATGTTTTAAAAATTATTTGTATCTGTATTTGTTGTGCTCATGCCATTTCTTTATTTATTGGTATTTGAAATTTAGAATAAATGTTTTTTTTACCCAAATACAATGCTGACTAACAATTCTAAAATGCAGGATAAACTTAAGCTGACACCTTGCAGGGGCTCAGTAGCTTACATTTAGCAGGATATTTGCTGTTAACACTGTGTCACCTCTGCAAAGTCTAGCCAATTTGACTTTGAGGACCCTTTGAAACCTACTAC
>CM070032.1:128411556-128421849 GCA_036250615.1 Ptychadena robeensis | reverse complement strand
GCCTATTACAGGCTTCATCAGGAGTTCAAGAAGCATCACTAAAATGTCAAGAAATATAACTGTTAACCATCTGCTGCCTGCAATTCCCTGTCCCCCCCTCCGCTCCAGGTGGTCCCACCTACCCGGGTATCCCTGTCAGGGGAGTCCAGGCACAGATCTGCCCCCCGCTGCCAGACGGGAAAGGGTTGGCGCCGACCTCCAGATCACCGGACAGGAGCACCACTACCAGCCAGGGGAGCAAGCCCCACGGCCCGACCCAGCCCAGCCGGCGACAGGCTAGTCCTCCACCAGGTATCGCCTAGGGGTGTGTCAGTTCCCCTACACAAAAATAGTGAAAATATCACCATGGGTCAGACATGTAAACACAGTATGGGGGAGGCAAGCTCAAGTAAAAAGAAGTTACGACTCACCCTGATCTCTTTGACTCCACGATATGGACTACTAGTGTCTGATCGATCCAATCGGGATCTGCATTGGGGAAGTACCCTTTGCTAAATGGTCACCAGGTTTGACCTATAAAACAGTGAATTTGTCCATGTACATCAAGTTAGTCTGAGTCCGTGTGGTCAGGAGCGTAGTTTAAAGGATGCGGTACTCACTTTGGGGGCCTGGAAAGCCTCCAGGATCAGGAAAGATGTCAATTCTGTGGGAGTCTGCCTGAGACTGAGCTCGGGATAATCAGGATATTTAAACACCCACAGAAGTGGGGAAAACCAGAAACACCTGGGCAAGATAGGTCCCCCTCCCGGTTGTGGGCGTGCCATCTGATGAAGCCGAGTGTCTCCGTCTGCCCTAGATGTAGTCCTGTTTACTTATTACAATTTCTATATATTTTAGCTTTCAGTAGTAGGTTTCAAAGGGTCCTCAAAGTCAAATTGGCTAGACTTTGCAGAGGTGACACAGTGTTAACAGCAAATATCCTGTTAAATGTAAGCTACTGAGCCCCTGCAAGGTGTCAGCTTACGTTTATCCTGCATTTTAGAATTGTTAGTCAGCATTGTATTTGGGTAAAAAAAAACATTTATTCTAAATTTCAAATACCAATAAATAAAGAAATGGCATGAGCACAACAAATACAGATACAAATAATTTTTAAAACTTTTAAGAGTTGACAGATTACACTATTAGAAACATAGTGCCATTGCTGTCCAAGTGGAGGTTTTGGACTTCTGTTTTGTTAATTCGAATAATACATCATCTGAAAACAAACCAATTTTAGGCTTTACATTTGTTTAACGAAATATACATACTGTATGTTACATTAACTCTGTCATTCTTTTCTTTTTAATTTAAAATTTGGAAACTTAAATGTAGAGCGCCCTGTGTTATGTATGGCTACAGGTCGGGTCAGTGTCCCCACCTCCCCGCAAAGACGTCACCACCATGGCCAGGGAGATGGTACACAGACGGCGTGTCGAGACGCGCGTCATCGGAAGGCGCCCGCAAAGACGCTGGGGCCAATGGGAAGCAGGGAGGGGAACCCGCCCCTGCCATAAACACAGCCTCCATAGGCCAGAGTCGGGAGCAGGCCCAACCCCCCACCCTCCGATTGCCAATCGAGGGGTCGGAGGCAGACACGCCCCCAATCAGCCACGGAGTTCCCCGTTGGTCAGGGGAGACGCCCATCAAAGGCAGATTCCCAGCAGAACAACCAGCAGGTCCAACAGGCCCCAATCATGGCCGCGTATGCCCGCCCCCCGCGGGCCCCCATCACAGGCGTAAGAGTTCGGCTCGCCCCCACCCCCCTCCCCTTCTGCCCTGAGAACTGACAGCTGAGGGAAGGAGCCCGGTGAGGACAGGTTGCAGCAGCAGATCGTGCAGTGTATCATGCAACATTAAAAAACATAACAAGCAGTGTTGGAATAACATATAGGTCGTATACACATAGGGACAAGTCATTTGATGCAAAACCAATAAATATACAGAGGTAGTTGTTACATAGTATAGTATAATAGATTTTAGAAAGAGCAATCAAGATACATTGATATTTATATACATATAAAACCATAGGTCCTAAAATATCTGTAACCTAACTGTATCAGAGTTGTCTGCAAAATATTGCTTTGGAAGCACTGACCATAGGTCAAGTTATTGTACCATGTCTGTCCTTACCTTTAAAATAACTGTATTACCATTGCTTGCAGGATAACCCCTTTCGTCAGAGGATAGCTGAAGTTTTCTCAGAAGATGGAGATGGAAACATGACACTGGATGATTTTCTGGACATGTTCTCAGTACTTAGTGAGATGGCTCCACGAGATCTTAAAGCATATTATGCGTTCAAAATATATGGTTAGCATTAGTGCACATAAAGTGAAATTGTCTGAAATTATTCTGTTTGTTGTGTACATGACAGAACCAATAGTAAAAATTTCGAAGCTCCCAAGGGACAGGCATAAATAGCATTTCTTTCAAATACAACAAAAGGTAAATGATCCTGGTTAACTTATAGTCAGGTCCAGCTGAACAAGGTTACATCCCACTCGATCACCAATTGACAAATTGACGTTTTCTGTAGTGACTTTAGATATGTCCAGGAGTCCAACCATACATAACAGAACAAAATCTCAGACCCTAAAACTAAAATCTGCATCCCTACTGTCTATTGGTTTAACATAAACCTGCATGGCTACACATTTTATTCTTGCCGAATATTTGTCTTTCTCTGCACACATATTAGGCATCTTTGAATAGCTTTTGAATAGTAAAAACTATTATTCAAGATTTACAGTATGTTTCTTTTCGATTTTTCAGATTTTAATAATGATGATTACATTTGTAAATCAGATTTGGAAAAGACACTTAACAAGCTCACACGCAACGAACTAACACCAGAAGAAGTGTGTTTAGTATGTGATAAGGTAATAGATGAAGCTGATGTAGACAATGATGGAAAGTTGTCTCTGGAAGATTTCCAACACATGATCATTAGAGCTCCAGACTTTCTCAGGTAACACAAGACACTTTGTAGTACTTACTATAATCAAAATGTCTTTAAGACATTTGACTCAGGGAAATAAGCCATTAGTCTCCTTTGTCAAGTTTACATATTCACACGTAAAGTGTCTATAATTTAATATACCAGTATATATTTACTTCTGTTTGTTCAAACAGAAACATATGTGCCTTATTGTTAATAATTGGACTATAAGTGGGAACAAAAACTTGAAGGAGAATAGATAACTAACTTAAAAGTGAATGTGCCTCATCTCTGACTGTGATAAACAAAATAGATTTTCTACACACTGGAAGAGGGCCTGATTATCAGGGCCTCATCTGAAGTGTAACAACAGTAACATATGTGCCTTATGCCTGGCATACACATGCCGATAAACGGACGATTTTTCACCCGACCGACGGGCGTGCGCGTCAGCCGCTTATTGGCATGTGCCCACATGGGGCGGCAGATCCGATGGCATTAGCTTCAATGAAGACCGGCTGAAGGGGCCCCATAATGCACCAGGGTGCATATCGGAGATGGTCTGTCTGCACCCGTCAGGGTGTGTATGGCAGGCATTATTGTGGCAACTCTTAGTCTATGGCAGGGGTGTCAAACTCAAATACACAGTGAGCCAAAATTAAAAACATGGATTGGCATGGAAAGACATGGAAGTTTGCTAGCAGTCAATGACATGCTATGCAGTGGACACATATACACAGGCCCATTATTGCTGCTCTTCAGGGCGTCAGCAGTGCATCAATGTCAACACAATTAGCCACGTTGGCATGTGCATTGCAAAAGCTTTGCATTTCAGACAGAATTTGGCGCTTTTGCTCCATAGGACCTAATGGCCCTTTTCCAGCCGTGTAAATGGTGTGTTAAAAAATGGAGGAGGCATACATAGGATACACACACTGTACAGTACATAGAGAGTGTGTAGTCCATGGACAGTGTACACACAGAGATGGGGGCACACATGGACTACACACACTTTATATGGTCTAATTTTTCCCTGGATGGGTCACTCTGTTCCACGTTGCCTCCCCCCCAACCCATTCTGGTACTCTCCCCATCTGTGCCTTCTCCACAGCCCCTTCCCTTCCAACTTTACTCAATGTTCTTCCTTCCTCCATTAGTAGATATGATATATAGATCTTCCTTTCACACTCACTGAGCCTATGTACTCCCACTCATGGAGTAAAAATCCACGAAACCCAGCATGCTCTAAACAGGGGACACTGTGCGGGACAAATTTTGACACCTACACTCTACTGCATCAACTTAGCTTAGTCTAATATGACATAATAAGTAATTTTAAACTCAAACTCTGTTTAATATTATAATGTTACATCAATGACAATCACAAAAATTTTAGTTTAGATAATTATTTGTCTTGTTTTTTTTTCAATAGCACTTTCCACATCCGGATTTAACAGCAATGTTCAATGGGATTACATAAGAGGTTACCCTGGAATAAATATGTGAATAATCTTTTCCTTGAATGGATCTGGTTACCTTTCATTGTGTATTACAGACACACATGCTGTTATAATTAAACATTTTAACTGATCCATTATCCTTTTATGATAATAACATACAAACATTGTTTAGAATATATGTATATTTTGTGTTTGGATACCCATATCAATATATCATACCAATATTGTATTAGTGTTGGTTTTCCAAGTATATTTTACATTTAAATTAAAAGCCAGGAAGCAAAATTTACTGGAAGAGTATCATACTACTGGAACTGAGCTCCGCAACAGCAACACTAGTATTTTGTACTAGCTAGTATTTTGTTCCAGTTAGTTGTCTTAGGTAAGCTATGGAACTTCTTTCACGCTTCATTGTTTTATCTCCTTATATTAGACAAAGTGTTTTTCACGCCAACCATCATCAATAAGGTTAATTATAAGGGATTACGCAAAATTTTACAACTATTAACTGTGCAGATGGGGTTGTTCCCCTTGAGCTTCTATTCTGGCGATAACGAACAAAGATGGTAAACTATGGAGTAGTTTCTACTACTATTTTTGACATGTTTTGACAAAGAATGTAGTCCATGCAAAACATGTCCACTCTGTGACTACTGGTTACTCATTAATATTTTCCATGGCCCACTCTGTATATGACACTGTAAGGGTGTTTTCCCCCCTCATTCTGTGTAGCTGCTTTAGTGAACAGTTTAGTTTAGAGTAGTGTCTTATACCGAATTACTTTTGACAAGCTAATTCTGATTGCTTAGACCAGTGGATAACCCCCCTGGTGGTATTCCCAAGTGTGGCTTAGTGTACATCTCCATTATTAATATTGGTAACCCAGAGCTACACTCAAACTAGCTACTTTATCCAGCTGTGCCCACCCTGTCCTGAAGTGTCAGCATTCTTTGGGCTCATAGCATATCATTATTTTCTTGTATTTATATAGATATACATATTATGCAGCGCTTTACAGAACATATATAGTCATATCACTAACTGTCTCTCAATGGAGCTCACATAGTCAAGAATACTAACACATATGTCAGGTGGAACTAAAATCGGAGAATCTGTTTTAGGGGAAGCCAATTAACCTATCAGCATGTCTTTGGAGTGTGGGAGGAAACCAGAGCACCCAAAGGGAAACCCATGCAGACACAGGGAGAACATGCAAACTCCTTTCAGATACCAGCGCTGCATGGCCAAAGTGCTAACCACTGTGCTGCACATATGGCGAGGGCACCTCAAAGATACCCTTGCCATACACCTGTCTTGTATTACAGGCATAGGCGTCTAAAAGTCCTCACATCTCCTCAGTCAGGGATGAAGCAGAGGATGTGTAGAGGGGCGTAGAGCAGATGGGACATGGTAATCAGTTAAAATGTTTTGTGCCACTTTAGGGAGCTGTTTACAGAAATAAAAAGACTTGCACAGCCCTTTGTTAAAGGATTTGTAAGCCTTAAACAAAACAAAATATAAAAAAAGGTTTTATGTTATGTATTAAACATTATAGATAGCAACATGTCATAGATCTATGGGTTACTAGCCATAGTGTGAGGTCTCGCATATATTGCCACCCACAAATTAAGCTAGGTTGGGGTGTCCGGGTCACCAGACTTTTGTTATGTAACATAGATAAGAAGTGTACCTTATCTGATCCAGGAACGTAGCACAAACAGGTCCTGCAGTGAAGCATTAGGGCCGGTTCAAACCTGCAGTACTCTGCTGAGGGTTTTGGCCAATCACTGATGTTCTGGTGGTAATCATGTCCATTAATGGCAAAACCCAAAGTTACCACATTAGGCTGCATTGCATCTCCCATACAAGTGTAACACATGGCATTGTGCATTATAGTAAATGCAAATGCTGGGCCACTGTAAAAGAAGGCCTGTGTGCCTTCCGTTAATGTGTGCCTTCTGTTAATGCTAGCCGAGCTGCTTTAAGGTACGGTGCAGCACCACAGCTGCAGCTAGGCTAGTGAGAAATGCCCTTTAAGTCTTAGCCCAAATTGTGACTAAACAAGTTCAATTTAGCAACATACTGTTAATAATATCCCCGTCTTTCCTGTTTGCCTGAGAGTGTTTAGCATTCCAGTCATGCACAAGATAACATTTTCCAGTGAGAAGTGTTAACATTAATGTCTAGTTCCATAAGAAGAAAGTAGAATTGTAAACCACATGGAGAACTCTCTACAACATTTTGTCCTTTGCTTTGTTAAAAAACTGTAGGCTTTGTCTTACTGATAGCATATAAGAGAGCATAGCATATAATAGATGCGCCCCTGTAAAATGTATTCTAGTGTAGTGTATACTTATTGTTTTTTAATAATGTATTGTATGACATTTTTATGTAAACTAATTAAAAATGTATGTTTATTTTAACCTTTATTGCAATTAAAGTGTTTTTTTCATCCAGTCTTTGTTGATATCAGTTATTGATAGATACCAAATAATCAAGTGGTATGTGGCTTTGTGAAGATATTGAACAATAATAATGATTTTCCAATTTCGTTATACATGGTTTTACCATTTAAATACTGAATTGAGGACAAATGCATACCAGAAAACATCTACTATCTTTATTGATTTAGATTTTACAGACTTTCTAGTGTTTTATTTGTGTATTTAACATGTAGAAATATATATAACTTTCTTACTTGAAATATGTACATATGTACAAAATGTTCCTATTTAGGATCACAGAAATGCATCATTTAAAATGTTTTTGCATGATAAATAAACAAAATCAGTACAGTAAATATAAAACATGTTACATTAAAACAATCAATGCATGTACTATAAAAAGTTTTGAACTTCTTTATAGAAGATAAAGGATGCCAATTTCTACTAGGAAAAGTTTACCTGCAAGAGAACTCATGGAGAAGCACACGATCAATTGAATCAGTTGAATTATAAGAACTTCTCTCGTTGGCCAACCCTGTTTAGGTTAGAAAATCCAGGATGATAAAG
Organism: Ptychadena robeensis; assembly: GCA_036250615.1. Lineage (NCBI taxonomy): Eukaryota > Metazoa > Chordata > Amphibia > Anura > Ptychadenidae > Ptychadena > Ptychadena robeensis. Next base: position 128,414,458 of record CM070032.1, on the reverse strand, counting down.
CTTATCAGCTGATCTCCATATGTTTTCTCGTAGAAGAGCTTTTCCTATGAGCACTTGCCTTCTATAGTAACGTATAGTACACATCGCTTCCTTAGTAATGCCACCTCTAACAACGAAATACAAAAAGGTGCCCAACTATACCTCAAAATATTCAGGAAAGAACATCTAAGCTATTGCCACACTAGTTTAGCATGGGTCATGAAATTCTATAAAATTATTTAAGCATTGTTTGATTAGACTACGAACAGATTGGTAAGCAAAAGTACTGTAATGTACTGTAATCAATCACTTATATATATATATATATATAAAAAGCGAAATGTGTAAACACAGGATATACACAAGACTACTTACGGTAACTATAAAATCTCTTCCTCCCATCCTCTGTAAAGACAGAACAGGTGATCTGGTGAGGAGCAGGAAAGGCCATGTCTACACCAGCTGAGCTGCTGAGAAAAGCCATGTCTACACTGGATTAAATAGCAAGTTTACTTTAAACCCATTGTTCTCAGGCTAACCTACAGATTTTATAACATGATGGGAAAAGGATTATTGAGTCCCATAACAAAAACACACTGCCAATGAGGCGATAGGCCAAATGTAGTAAACCAAATTTGAATTATCCCTGCTGGGGAAAACATCTGAGGTGTATACTTGGGATGTCAGTATTGCTTATGATTTTACTCTGGATACAATAAAGAAATCCACATTTTAATTGTTTAACCCTTGGAGCATTGAGTGCAGAAAATGTATAGTTTACTGTTTGAATTTGGAGCAAACCTCGTGTTGCAGGGGAGGTACTGTGAATTTCTAAGAAAAAATCTTGAATTACTTCAACATGAGTGCTCCTGTGATCTTTAGGAATCCTTTAACAGTGTTTTCAGAGATTAGTGATAGGTTTATGGCTCATTAAAGTGTGTTAAGAGTTTCTAATTAATTGAGAGCCCACAGCCTGGCCACAGTTACATTTTTGCAATTTTATTTTTTATTATATAGTCCAAAAAGTTTTTTTTTTTTTAAATAGGGGTTTTATTTTATACAGAGGCTGTTTGGTCTGTGTTTTTCTTATGGCCTTTTGGTCTTTCTTAGGGCTGGTTTCCACTAGAAGCGGAAGCCCGCGGCGCGACTGCAGCCGCCCCCATTCATCTCAATGGCGCTGGTCCCCTGTCCGCGGAATCGCGCGGCCGTCCGCCTAAAAACTCGGTCGACCGAGTTTTTAGGCGGCCGTCCGCCCGATTCCGCAGCCGCCCAGCACTGACCGCGGCCATAGGGATGAATGGCCGCCGCTAAGAACCGCATGAGATGCGGTTCTTAGCGGCGGCGGTCCTTAGCGGCGGCAGCCGCACCGCAGGCTTCCGCATAAGTGGAAACTCAGCCTTACTGATCTTTTGTAAGGGGCCATTGATCAGATCCAGCTACCTTGTCCATTTTTAGGCCAACAAGTTATATTTAACAAAATCCTGGTGCAAATGGGGGAGGTGTTTTGTACTCCTCTGGTATTCCTGTGTGTTTACATTTTGGTTGTGTTTGGCTTCCATCTTTTTGTACTATTTGTCCAAAGCGTCCAAAATTTTCCTTGACATGTCTCAAGTGTGTGGTCATAGCATTTTCCATTTTCTTGAAATCTTGAGCTATTTCCCCTTCTGTCATTAAAGATACAGCTTTGGTCATTGCTTTCCGACAAACCTTTAAAGGTTTAGTCTGCGCATTCCCTTCTTTCTCTTCTTTTTGTGTTTCGCAGCTTGTGTCAAGAGCTGCAGTAGGGACTGATGATGATGACTCAAAACTGTATGACTTTGTCATAGATGAATTTCTATTTGGCAAAATAAAATCCTAAAGAAGAGAATTTGTAGAGTTGAAATGTATGTAGTATAGTATTAAACAATATTTACAATGGTTGACTTTGCTGACACATAGCTTATTATTGTAGTTAACAATTGGATATATACATATATATACACATACTGTACGTATACACACAACGTTTTCATAGATTTTTTGGAAAACAATTGTCATTGTTCGTTAACCAAGCAGTTTCCTAAATATGCAGTAACACATACTTACAGTATTGTTTGACATCTGGACATCTGCTTGCAGTGATGGGTAAAGACTGTTTCTTGGCTGATTTGGGGGTAGGTTAGACGAATTATTGGTGTATTCAGAATTTTTTCTGGGTGGTATAGGAGGACAAGTTGGTTGAAATGTTACACCAGAGGCTAAGAAAGCATTGTTTGTTGTCTCTGATGGTGTCGTAACTGGTGTTGCAAATGTTTCTTTATCTTCAAATAGTTCTTCGTAGTCTTTAGTTGTATTCGTTTTCTATAATAAAATCAATGATATCAAGCTTAATGTTTTTCTTATTTTTTTGTGTGAAATAAATAATGATGTTAATTTATTCATTCAAAAACCTTAAATTGTTAAGAAAAGTAATGCATGTGGTCAGTGGGTTATCTAAAACAGGAAAAATTAAACATTAAACATGGTATGAAAAATTATAGCTTGCAGGAAATACACACTAGTACAGGTTATAAATTATACATACATCATATTATTGTTATTAAAGGCTCTGGATTTATATAGCTCCATATTTTTATAGGAATGCTGATGTTTATAAGAGGCAGTATGAGGTGCCCACCTGCTTTAAACATGTTTTTAAGGGATTCTGGTGACAAGATCTCTAAACCAGAAATCATTGGTTGGTTTTAGGTTGAACAACACTTTCCTTGTCCAACAAAAAAATAAGACACAAAACCAAAAATCATATTTACTGCCTATTTGAATCTCAAAGTACTTTAACCTCCCTAGCGCACTGCTTAGGTCCAGATTTTTGTACCAGAAGTGTACCATAGACTTCAATGGTAAATTTTTCTTTATGTTGTAGGCATGTAACTTCCCACAATAT
>CM070032.1:128378126-128411456 GCA_036250615.1 Ptychadena robeensis | reverse complement strand
CTATAGTAGCACTAGCAGCGCTGGACGAGATGCTGCCGTCCTGACCGCTAGGGCAATTAAGCAACGAGGAATTATCATCTTATTCCTTATATGTTGGGTGCTTGTTGTGGATCCTCTCTCATTAAATCACTACCTGTAGGGTACGACACATAGGGGACAGTGAATGGACCTAAAATGTGTAACAATGTATGCTTGTATATGAGACTACAGAAAGTGTCATATGATGAAGATTACACATGACTTTTGAATTTTTTTTTATAAACTGCTATTTAGGTGGGGTTTTCCAAGGTTATTCATTCACATTAAATGTTGTTATATATAGTGTTGATATATCCTCCAACTACTCCAGAAAACATCTTTAGTCTCTTTTTAACTTGTAAATAAATAATAAGGTTAAGTTTATTTTGAAACGTACCTGGCCACATGGAATAGTTAACATTTCATTATATGGATGAAAAGGAAACTGTGAATGAAACTTTACTAGGTCATCCAATGTTAGGTGAACTTTTTGATCACCTGCAACAATACACTGCTGATCCTTCAAAACATCAATCATAAAATGTCTGTAGCGATCATGTGTCCTGCAAGAGTAAAAATGGGACAGAATATGAAAATATATATTAATATGAATTCATGAAATATACATTAATACCTGTCTCTGAAATATTGAACTAAGTGAATATGTATCTATTTTATTGAGTACATGGTTTGGGTGGTGGTGGTGTGGGGGCGGGGTTCTTTCAGAAAGACATAAAAAAGATAAATGGTTTTACGTATAGTAGGTTTTAGTAGTAGTACAGTTTTCATTCTTGCCTATTTTGTCCAGATGTAGAGAATATACTTCAAGTTAAAAAATATTTTAAAACAGGAAACCCACTTCTTTATATGTTACAGATTAGAGTAATCATGAAGCTCCAATAAATGACTTTCTAGTCTTTATTAAATAATCCCCTTGCCTGCTAGGCCAATGATATGTCACTAATGTAATGACCCCCTCATGATTACACGAGTTTCTGCCCAAAAAGCACTTCACAGAATTACATTTTTCCCTGTGTGGACCTAATGTGCCTAGCAGCAGAGTGGTACCTTGGCTCACCTAGATGCTCCTTTTATTTTTTTATTTTCAACAACTATACTAGAATAAATAAAAACTATTATTACCTGTAGGACAAGCTATATCCAATACGACTTTCGCCAACTCTGATGAGAAAAGATCCAGGTGCTTTATCGTTTAGTAAATTTTCTGCATCCCTATAATAAAAAATTTTTTTATTAGCTTTCAACTCAATCAACTTAAAAATAATAGATTGAAAAAAGATTGCTTTGAAAAACATAATGTGATTAATTCACAACCGATCGATTCTTTCCTGAGTTCCGTGCGGATGCTCCATAGTACCATTGCATACAAATCGATCAATTTACCTAGAAAACCCGTCGGATACTTGTACGCTTGACTGAAATTTACCAACATGTCTAAATACTTTTGGTCGATCAATTCACCCAAAAAGGAATCAATCATTTATATCTATATCATATCAAAGCACTGGCAAAATGGCCTGTCAAATCAACATCTGAACCTAGCCTAGTGTATGGTCAACCTTAAAGTGTTAATGGACCATTTGGTTGTATATCCCAAAAAAAGTATTCAATTTTCATTCATAAATTATTTATATCATATCAAAGAACTGAGTGATACCTTCCAAAAAAAATTCACAGAGCATGTGGATTCCTAAAAACATTTTTTATTACAAATAATGCACTCATGTGCTATACAGGTAAAAGTAGTCATTAATAAATGTATCCTAAGAACAGTGTGCACTGAGAATTTAGTACAAAGGTATTATGATGCTGTTTTTAAAACAAGCCAAGCATGTGACTTCAGTTATGCTAACACTGATGACGACGACAATAGTTATTGACTGAATCATACTCTCAATGCATAGGAGTGTATACAGTAAGTGTCCATGTCTGATCAGTAAACTGGCATTCTATTATTATACAACTTAAAAGATCTATACTTGTAATAATATAGACTACACAAAGGAACCTTAAAATATAAAAGGTGTAATATTTTACCCATAGCAACTTGAAAAGCTCAGCTTAATTTTTAGCTTTTACTGGAAAAAAGGAGGATTTGAGGTTGAGTACTTGGCTATGAAATGCAAATCCCTTTCATATTAGCACACCATACATTTCATTACATTACATTACATGCATAACCTAAAAAGTTAAAATTGAAGAACTCAAGTAAAAACATTGTTTCAAATATAGCCTGGATAGAGTCAGGTTTGTAGTGCTTTTTGGTTCTTCCCTATCATAACTGCAATCTTACTTTTAAAGTAGTTAATAAAGATGCCTTTAATCTACCAGTGATTTTGTATACTACTCCAGCCTTGTAGACTCAACATAAAATTAGCTTAAACTCCCTTTAAGTTCCATTCAGACAGCCAGTCAGCAATGTGTCACTCTGACTGCCTGTTGACCGTCCATCTTGTATTAACCATACAGTTGCCCATAGGGCTAATATGGTAGTGGTTGTCACCAGTGGCATGGTTGCTGTTGCCCAATTACATGGTTGAATTATATGTGAACTCTAAATAAAAAATCATTATGTGAGATTTCCCTTTAGTTATACTTTAAAGCAATCTTCCTGTTGAGTTGAGTCAATGGTTTTTGTCCCCTCTCCAGTGTCATTAACCCAAGTTTCCGCATACAGTTGCGGGACAGATGGCTCTTAAATGACAATGTGAACCTAGCCTTAGTTGTGTCATGTTTTTTTTTCATAAATGTAATAATATTGCTTTAGTTGTAAACGAGGTAGGGTTTCTCACACTATAAATGCAACTGCACTACTAGACTGCTGGAGATGCAACAGTACTGAGCGTCATCCACACCAGATTGCCCCTATTCTTCTTGTTTTGCCATTACCATATAGTTCCATGTTACTCATGTGAATACTATTTTTCCAAAATAAATCATTTTACTGTTCCTCCCTAGAATGATGCTGCATCAGCTTTATACAATTAGTGTCACATAGGTGATGTACATATGTAGCATGATTTAAGGAGAACAATGTGGTGGAAGACATGTTGCTACATGTGATATGTTTCTATACCCTTAGAAATACTTAAAAAACAATTGTAAATTAGCTGTACTCCATAAAAAGATATCAGAGGTCAGGAGCAGCTCGTATTTTATTTGATGTAATAAGAGAATTGGGTAGCAAATTTAGGTAGTAATGTGAATGCTGTAAGTGGCCTATTACTGTTTAATTGTTAGCAAAGTGGAAGACCAATGCATGTTGTTCTTTTACTCAGTTTTGTAACAGTAAATAAGGTCTTGTACTGAGAGTCTGATCGTACAGTGCATATAAAAAGTCCAAAAATGTCATAATTCGGTGTAGAATGTAGCCTCTGTATTTCGCACTGAATTGGTGAAAAGTGCTTTGCAAAATGTATATCTTATCGAAGGTTCTAGTGCCAGTTTTAAGGCACCACACAACAACCAATAACCCTGTGGTTGTTTAAAGCAAATAGTACTACAAATAACAATAATGTAGCCTCCACCAAAAAGAAAAAAAACTGTGTACATTTTGGTCAAACTTTAGAACTCTGTGATATTTGATAAAACAATATATAGAACAAACTATTAGTTGGAGTTTGTGCTCCATTCTCTGTCGAAAATAAACAAACTTCCTTACTCTCCAACTTAATTGATTATTAATATATTGAAAAAAAAAAACCTTTATGCATATGTATTTTTCATTAGAAGCAAAATACCCAACCTCAACAGAAAAAATTACTTCAAATTGAATCCAACATGAAGAAGAAAGGAAGAATCCATTTTAAGATTTGCTCATTTCTACTGCTAAAGTTTAACTTTACAGTATGTACACTCTTATTTTTTTGTTTTTAAAAGAAAAATGCACTATAATCATTAAATGAAAAGATAATTGAAATTCTTACTTCCTTGTGATGACGCCATGAAACCATTCAGGGATTCCATTTTGTATGAACCATTCTGACTGTGTTTCAATGAACCATTTTACAGATGGCTTATTATGCTCCATGTTCTTTAGGGACACGTCAGTATCTAGAAACACAGAACAAGGGTCATTTGTTTTAATTTCCATTAGCCCTTCTACAAACATGAGAACAAGTTAGCAGCAATCAGTAAACTCCTCACAACACAGTGAATGAATGAACTATCCAGAGAGCAATACAATGACAGTATCTAGTTCAGAAGACACTGTCCATTCAGTCAGTACCTGTATATAAGATAGGGAAACAAGGAATGACAATGACAGCAAATCTAGGTGTGTCTGGGAAGCTACTGCAGGTGGTGCTGGTGTTGTAAACAAATGCAAAGTCACATTAAATCCCAACAGACTCAGCATTGAACTTAAAAGGAGAAGTTTATCATGAGGAGGAATGCAATGAAAAGTAGCAAGGGCTCCTTAAAAAGAGCAAAAATATCTTTAATATGTCTGCAATACATAATGATGCTTCTGACCAACAGGAAGGATATGAAGCCTCAAATGGTTTAAGACTCCAATATCACGACAAGTTCCCTCCTGGGACTTTGGTTGAGCAGTGACCCGGTGGAAAATTGTCAATACTGATTAAACGAATAATATATATATAAAGACTATTTATTATGTGAACTCTGTCGCAGCAGATGATAACATAGGTCGAAAACCAGTAGCATCGACACAACATATAGAGTGCTCGCTAACCTGTAACATACATGAGGTATAGCGGCCAAAACAAACATGAAGTCAATGATAATATTGATGAGATACACATTTAGCATGGTGCTTGAGGGGCTACATGTTTCACCGATTTGCGGCTTCTTCAGGCCACAAGCACCTTGTGTGGATCTATGTATGGATCTATATGGGAGGAGAGACGCGCGATATAAAACAGGTAGCAATATATAAGGGTAAACAAGATTATATATTATCCTTATATATATATATATATATATATATATATATATATATATATATATATTATCCCTACCCTTATATATAAAGTTATTGCGTAAAATTGCCATGTTCTTTGGATATAAACCAGCTAAATGGGAAACGACAGAATAACTTGGCACCACATCAACCAACCACAATGATCTACTGCTCTGAACATTTTGAAGATACTTCAGATGAAATATCATAACAAATGACTGATTGTTTGATTTTTATTTGAAAACTATCATTTGTAGAGACAATACACTCAATTTAGCTTAAATTTCCCCTTTTTACCTAGCCCTGCAGCCCGAATGTTCACTTTATATCTAGGTGTAAATGTTCATGTGACTGGTTGCATCCTTTCAATCTGTCCATCAGCAGTGCCAGATCAAGACAGAACCAAAAGCAAGAAATGAAGCACCTAAATATGCTATTTATACACCAAGGCAAAAAAATAATATTACAATTTAGAAGTGCTTGGCTTCTATACTAGAAGGTGAAAATATAACGGCAATAATGTTGCACAGAGCATATTGGACATGATTTTGCCTTTTCATTTGATTGAATGTATAATGAAGTTAACAAACAAAAGCTGTTTTCACAAAAAAAAAGTGTGACCTTCAAAAATGTGAATCTGACAATGCCTAAATTATGGTTCATTTAGTCATTTCACATTTGTTGTCAGCATTAAGTACTGTTTACAATTACAATCGACAAATTTTCTATGTAGGTAATTCTTCTGGTTGAAAGCATTTTTTCCTTTAGTATTAGCACACTTGGTGAAATTCACTAAAGAAGCAACACAAAATGCTAATAAGGCAGTGTTTTATTGCAGAAGCCTAAACAAATGGTCCGATTGACTAAATTTGATACTCTTTATTCATATTGCTCAAAGTTTAAAGTGATCTTTAAGTATTTCAACAATATTATATTACTATACTTTATTTATTATTTTTCATTCTTTTTGTGAAACAGCCTGAAGAGTTTGCAGCTGCAAGAGGCTGATTTCCTCCATTAATCGTGTCAACAGTGAGTCAACTTTAAAATAAAATTGTTCTCTTTTCATGTGGTCACAGGTGCACTATCTCCTAAAGTCATTCACCATGTCAAAAGAAATATTTCCATGTCAACACTGGCAGTTGTCAAGTTGTGAAATAATAATGAGTAGAACACTCATGTTGTCTTTTATCTTGAAGAATTGGTTTCTAAACAATTGGCAATTCACATGGAAAGTTTGTTTGCTTTACATTAAAGTTCAACTTCAACAATGCAGCTTCATACTCACTACACACAAAAAATATTTCCGATAAAGTCTTCTACTCAGTTCTATGGCCAGCAACAGCCTAGTAATGTGACAGTACTGATTCAGAGAGAATTCTATGGCGCTGCTGTAAAACACGTATATATGTGCATTATATGTGATTATAACATACATTTTTTTGTGAACTATATGTCACAGCTGATGATTACCGTACTTGATTTTCAAACTTACAGGTAAAGATTGTGGTATTCCCTAGAAAATATAGAGTTTGTTAGAATTTGTAATGCACTGGCATCAGTGGTTCCAGAAATATGATCTGATTTCCTTCTAAGCTGTAATTGTGGTTCATGGTTATTAGGAGGAAGGTTCCGTACATATCTGTTTAGTGAAATAAAAGTGTGAGGCAGGTGCCTATTATATTGAAGGTGTCAGATAATCTGGTCTTTGAACCAATGGAAGAAGATATTGCTTAGATAGTTTGTGTTTATGGGACTTAGATACCATGTGAGGAGGCTCATATAACTCAGATAATAAGATGGGCGAAAATTTTTGATCTTATTTTTAAGGTTGAAATTTAAAGTTTTCCATTGCAATTTAGATAATGAAATTCCACAGAATGTTTTATTTATTTTCATAGTACATAATTTTATGATTTAATGTAAGAACATTCTTCCGCAATGTCCCCTGCTGTAATCCATTCTGCACTGATGTCACTTTGAGGTCTCCAGCACTGATGGACTACAGGTTCCAGCCAGGGCTGAGCTATGGTACTTGCTCAGTCCTGGCTGGTACCTGAATGTAAATTTTTGGGCAAGCGGGGCAGCATTGGAAATTTTCCCACACTACTGTGCATGTCCATAAACGCAACCTCAACATTACCTATGTGGACAAGCAGGGGAAAAATTTCCTTGCTACTGTGCATGTCCATTGAGTTTACTTGCGATCATGTTAATAAAATATGTTTATTATGTTATTACTTTTAAGTGAATTTTCACCTGAGAGGACGAATAGAATTTTTTGACAAATTGATTTCAGCAGAATTAAACCATGCCTGAAGTAGATGTGGCATAGGTAGTATGCCTAGATATGTCTTAAAGATATATGATAAAGATTATGTATAGATGGACCTTAGAGAAAGCATGTGTAGATGCTTGTATATCATGTGTAGATTATGTATAGGTAGACCTCAGAAAGCATGTGTAGATGGGCATTACTTAGCATCTGTAGATGGGGCATAAATATTATGTGTAGATGGGTCAAAATAGTAAATATTTATAGATGGCGCTTATATAGCATCTGTAGATGAGGCTCATTTGGAAAGGAAGGATATGATAGGAATCCTTTACAAGCTTCCCTACAATTCTTTTAATTGAAAAAAGCAAAGACAAATTATGTCCTTCTTTTAGCCTTCACCTACAGCATATAATTTTATTCATCATTACCAGTGCTCTTTAACCTACTAAGTTATCACAGTAACAAGAGTGCATTGATAGCAGAAAAAATACAGTAAAAACAAAGTGTAAATATGTTGCCCTACAACATGAATTTAAATAAAAAGAGTTATGCAATCCTTTCTGTCACTGTTGGAAATCCCTCTTCTTGAATTTCACAGAGATGAATAGTATATTAATATACCTTATGTAAATCTGTCACATATTTTAAGTTGATATAATAATCTGGAGCCTGGAATATTTTCATAGTAACCAAATGTTTTTCTTTGTTCCAGGCATTAGGTAACCAAATGACAATATGATATGATATGACAAATCAAGATGGTATTTTTCTGGCGATGAGGTTTTTGGGCATCTTTTTAGACGCTCATGAACGCTGCAGGCAGCTTTTTTTGCCATTTTTGCCATTGTCATGGTAAGATGCAATTACTGACTTTTCACACTGTTTACACTAGCCCTGTTGACTGTTCACACTAGCTTTTTCCAGACGTTTTTGGAGCCCAAGCTGTCAGGTCACATGTCAAAAGTATCTCCAAGTCTCTTCCAATAGAAGGCAGAGCTCCTGACATCTGTTTTACACGATAAACCCCAGTGCACACCCCCCTCATAAAAAGACTGAATGGAATGCGTTTTAGCATAGAATTTGGTTTGAAAAGTATGATCCTCCAGAGCATTCCAAAGGCCCTGTCTGGCATAGCCTGAAAAGGAGGAGCCACTAACAGCATGCATATACATATGAAGCTGCATGTACAGAGGGAGTTCTGCATTAGGGGGGGGGGGGCTTTTGGGCAAAAGGTGAGTGGTTGTATTGGCTTTTTTTGTTCACATGCAAATGTGCAAAATGCCCAAAAAACTCAAGGAAAAGACATGAAAAAATGCCAGGGTGTCCCAGGAGGCTATTTAATGGACTTTTGTTGATGCCTGTGTGAACCTAGCCTAAAGGTGACCATACAAAAGTAAATTGTTCTGTTTAATTAATTTTTTCTGAAACAAAAGATATAAACTGAGAATAAAATGGAGAGATGTGTCGGTCAAGTTGGAAGAATTTTATCTAATGTACACGTATATGAGTCTTTTGAAGCATTTATATCAATGTTTGACTTTTGTTAAAACATCTATTGATTCTACCATTTCCCGTGTGACTTTACATTCATTCATTGTAAAAGAATATATTTGGTGATTGGTTATGCATCGATTAGAAATTGGATTACGCTTTTATCACTTAGAGGTCACCCTTTGACAAAAAATGTATCTTTTATTTTTAGCCATTGATTCCTTGACAGCGTTTGCTGCATCTGGCACCTGCACAAGTTAATTACAATGGTATATCCTTTCTGAGGATTTCAGAAAGCTTAAAGTCCTAAAATTGTAGTCAGGCTATAAACTGTAGCTAAAGCAAAAAAGCCATTAAACGTGATGTTTACAAGTATTGCGACTAAATGTGGTGTGATTCCCAAAATATTTTAAGAATTATAAATGTCTGAAAAAGAATTGAGATTTAAAGCTACACTTTAGGTCTTAACCTCCCTAGCGCACTGCTGAGGTCCAGATTTCTGTACCCGAAGCGCACCATAGACTCTAATGGAATTTTTTTTGTGTTGTAGGCTTGTAACTTCCAAAAATCTGTCCGTACAAGGATCTAATAGACATCCTGAATATAATAATGTTTGATACACACAATTATTATAAAAAAAGGTACATTTAAAAAAATTATGAAATGTATCATTTGAATGATTAAATCTCTTGAATACTTATTTGGTATGAACGATTTCAAAACAGTATTTATTGATTTCAAAACAGTATTTATGTTTGTTTATAATAACATTTGTATTTTGTTTTGAATTGTATTGGATACAGTTATCACTGTATCCAATACAATGGCATTCTCTGAAAGGGTTAACTTCAAAGCTCACATCTGGAATGACAATGGGGGTGATATTCCAGGTGTGCTCTTTGAAGATATCCCAATTTGCATATGAATATCCCAATTTGCACATGAATTCACACAGAGAAGATTCATTCATTCATGTGCAAATTGGGGCATTCATGTGCAGATTAGACTGGTACAGAGGTGTCACAGCCGGCTTGCATAAGGATCGCACAGACAGCAGAGCAGAATGTGCAGCTGTCAGGATCTGAGCTCTTAGCTGGACGGCACTATCTCGTCAGCTGCAATACTGCATAAGCAAGTGCAGGACGAGATGGTGCCGTCAGAAGCGCTAGGGAGGTTAAATATCATAAACAGCTTAATGCAGCTCTGTAGTTATGAACACATATGTGTAAAGCTGATCAATCGTTTAAGCAATCATTGCCTGCGATTGTGGAATCAATTTCAATTAGGAGATCGATCGCACAGTGCACCATATTGCGTTATTGATTAATTGCCGATCCCTCACCACGATCTATCATTAGGACAGTAAGCAATCAACCGCTCTCCACCTTTTAGATCGGAAATTATGTAATGTGGGTTGGACACCAACAGGATGATCCATAGGAATGATCACATGTCTCCAATAATGTTTCACAATTCCAGAGCAATCAACTAAAGTTTACAGACAGGTCCAATACTTGAGAGATCAATTTTTTGCAGGATTCCGGGAGTTTTTGATCGTTCGCACACTTTGATTATGCATCGATTTCTGCTCGATCGATCGTCATGGTCAATCGCACAAGAATCACATGAAAAATCAAGACGTCTATGGCCAGCTTAAATAATGTAGGCTTTGTATGAAGTCCCAGAAGTAAAGGGTTTTAGTATAAAAGGAAGAAGAAGTCAGATTGACAAAGAGATGACCTAATGTGCTGCTTCTACTTGCACTGCTTAGTCACATGCTGAAACAATATGCAGTAAGAGGAAATGGGCTTAAAAATACTACATTGGACATTTGGTGACAGAAAAAGTACTGCAGGGCAAATTCCTTAAATAACAAAAAACATGGCAGCAAAAGCTGGTTTTGTTATTTTTGGCTACTCTAACACCTAATTCCCAAAGCTTATTCAGTTCTAAATTTGCTCAGTTTTGATAAGTTCACCAATTGGGCAGGGTATAATGCCAATTTAAATTATAGCCATTTTGTGGAAATGCATGAAAAGTTTTTTAATCCTTCTCCCATTTCCACATAGCTGCAGGGAACAGGGCTGCCGTTAGCATTCATGGGGCCCCATACTGGACAATTGTGAAAATTGTCTCTCAATGCTGTCAGTTCTTTTCCCCTTTCTTCTGATTGCACACAGTACCACATACCCTCTCCTATTCTATCTTATAAGAAAGTAGAGTGTGTGTTTACATGTTTTATTTGTGTATATGCGTTATTCAGGTTAAATTGCCTGGCCGGCACTTTGAGATATATAAGTGGGGTTTGGGCACTCAGTCTCTAAAAGGTTTGCCATCACTGGTATAGAGTTAACATACTCAAGGAGTGATACAACTTAAATTGAACCAACAGTGCAAAAGCTAAACACCAAGATAAATAAAAGACACATAGCAGTATCAACTGCCAAATATCAAAAGAACAACATAGGAAAAAGGATACTAAAGCAAGAGCAGAGTAAACAAAACAAAACTGAAGAATGTGGATCCTATAACAATATAGCTGACATTAGAAACCTCAGTAACACAAAGCCCCACAGACCTAGGTTGCTCAAGGAGGATCCAAGTCATTTCACGTCTTCCAGATTTTATTAAAATGATCAAGAGTATCAGCAATTGTTGCTGTCATCTGTTCTATTAGACGCAGATCCCAGATCCTAGCAGATAGTCCAGCCAGAGAGGGCAGTGTGTTAATGAATATCTTGTCACTGTCAGGATATGTAACAGTAAGGCTTTGTTTCCATTGCGTTGGGACCCCTCCGCTAAGCATACACGTAGTCGAGTACATTCAGCCTTTACAGCGGCGGATGTGTAAACAGACCATGCGCCGGCAGGCAATGGGATACGTAGGGACCCCTGCTAAGCATATACGCTTAGCGGAGAGGGTCCCGACGTATGTGGAAACAAGCCCCAAGGGTCCCCATAAACCTTTAGATTTCTCTGTCAGATTTCCTTTAGAGCTCCTTTTGTTTTATCAAAACCATGTAATATGGGGTACTTTCTAAACAATCAAGTCTACCTGTATTCAGTCGCCGAGGACCCTATACTAGATAGTTGTTGGTAGATATAAAGGATATCTGACAGAGAAATCTATAGGTGTATGGCCAGCTTTAATGTTTAGCTACATTGGAGAATTTGACTGGTGGGAGGCCAAGTAAAAAGGTAAGTGGGGTGAGGGAAATCTAGATTTTAAATATACTTACTACCAGGTCATGCACTGATGCACAAAAGATCAATGGACACTGCCCACAAAAGGTGGAATGAGGTACCAACATGCACCCAATAGCGCCAACAGAAGTGTGAGGAAACATAGAGTGTAACATATTTGGTGCCATATACCAATAATACAAAATTTTATGAAGGTTTTCCTTAAACAGCATACATCGTGAGGTCTTAGCCACACCACACTAAATGAGTTGCCACGTTTATAAGATATTTTAACCCCTAGTGCTCTCTCCCATTTCAGCATGTAACCATGTCTGGGTTCAGGTTCACGTGTAAGAAGCCAATATCTGATACATGGTAGCCAAAAGGCCTTTTTCAGAGAGGCCACCTAAACACAAACGTTCAAACTGGGTCAATGGTGAAAAGCTAAGTAAAGGCATGGGCATAGTGGCAGATCAGGAGGTAACCATAAAACACCACCAACAAAAGGGCTAAAGAACCACAGTAGCAGAACAGCCTGTCCCCCATCCCCCTTTTGAATGGTACAGTCCCAAGTTTTCTGAGTAGTCACATAAAAAATAAGGTGGACATATAACTAGTTATTGAGACGGACATTCATTTTTTAATCAGGTAAGTAGCAATCATTCTCTATAAATATTCTTTCAATATATTGAATACATTTCTTTTTGAGAATGACCTTCTTTTACACATTATAAATCTATTTAAAATATTGGCTATTCAATGTTCACCTAAAATGGCCATGGGTTCATGCATACACTCCTTTTGAAATTATGTATTACCAGCAATCAGATATAACAATGCAATTGTTATAAACCAGTCGCCTGGGGATTGAAAATTAGGTGTTTCCTAGTCAATATCCAGGCCAAGGCACTGTGTACAGGAACATGTGTAAATGTAGCCTAACAAAAAAGGGTATTTATGCATTCATCCTACAAATAAGTACACGCCTACTAAATCTTCTGTGCATTGTACGACTACTTATTGGTTTGTTCGCTATATTAAAGAGCATGAAACAAATCATTTGTGTATGTTTGTAGATCTTCTCAAACAATCTATACGTTGTACACATGGACCAATTGAGCACATTTGCCTAGCTTGCAATAAACAATATAAAGACAGTTTACATCAGTGTCAGTTGGCTACTAAATAAGTACATTAATCTTAGTTTATACAGGTTATATCTAATAAAACTAGATGTATTTTACCTTGTAATAATTGATCAGTTAGATCCAGCCAGGTGTCTTTCAGGTGAATGAGCTGGTTTCTATTTTTGTACCTGCTAGAAATGAAGTGCACACCCCTTTCCACTCGTAATGATTATATACTAGACAAACAGGCGGAGCTGGTGAAAAGGTGAACACTGCTGCAAAGTCACCCTGTGCCTCATCAGGAGGAAATAAGAAGGTGGAATTAGAATCACTGTGGTATCCTAGCATGCATCAACATGCCGGTGACGCAAGCTTTTGCATTGAGTAATGTGTTCAGATGCCTCCATCTGTATGTAAAAGGATCACAATGATCCTGATCTACTCTATAATTAGTTTTAGAAAAAAGTTGATGATATGTGTCATAGTACAAGACAGAATGAGCTTTCTTTCCACATGGCAGTTGCAAAATAATATTGATGACTATATTAGTAATTATGTAAAAAAAACAAAACAGGGTTTAATTAAGAAAAGAAACACAACAATCTACCCAATTAGATTCCGCTGGGGAGATGTACCATTATTTCCTGTGTGAAACAGAAGAACCAAAACATGACCATTGGTTTGACATTTCTTGTTTACAGTTTGGCCTTGTCTACATAATGTATCATGGACACTGCAGCGTGACCTGTCTATGATGACCAATGGGGAGCCTGGGTGTGTTTTAGGACTATATTCACATGGATGGTAACCCTAACACTTCTGTCTCAACTGGGACTGCACAGTGTATACTATATGTTACATTCATCAGGCAGTTACCCACAGGATAAACATGGTTTGGTGGTTTTTGTCAATAATTGACAAGCGCAGTTGTGGTCTCAGGGTAGCAGCCAAAACTGATTATTTAAATTTGGGCAGAAGCTTACCATACACAGTTCGACTTTATGATGATCTTAGATTCAGTTGTCTTGTGCAATCTAAATATCATCTGCCAGATTAACATTAATAAATTGTAAAACTACACATTATGATCGATTTAAAAACAATCAATTCCTAATACTAAAGCTGGACATACACAGCTTGATTTTCCGATCGATCAAATTACAAAGAAAACCTGTCAGACATTTGAACGATTGACTGAAATTTACCAACATGTCCAATCACTGTTCCATTTGGATCACTTGGTCATTCAATTCAGTTAGAAAGAAATCGATCCAGAAAAGTGAACCATGTATGCCCACTTTTAGATAGATGCGCATACTCCATAGTACTGTTGAGTACAAAATAATCGAAATGCCTAATAAACCCGTCACCTGCCCACATGTAAAGGATTTTTGGAAGGGAGTGCACAATCTCATCTGCAAAATCATGTTCACTACAGTGCCTTTTGCACCGGCATTCTATCTCCTGCATTTTGGCAGGGATGCCCCTTCGAAGAAGACTAAAACATTAGATAGACACTTGGTCAATGCTGCCAGAATTCTCATTCCGTGGCATTAGTCAGGAAGCGGCTGGTACAAGTGAAACTTGCTCAGGAAATGGAAGAACTCATCCACATGTGTATGGATAAGGTGAAACAGTTCACAAAATTGTGGAGATGCTGGCAATTCCTTATGTCTACAGTACAAACAACTTTATCCAGAAAAAGGGTGGCTCAACTTCTTTAACTCAGACCGTACTTCTGGGGGCCTCATGTATCATTTCCATCCACAGTAGGATGGCCCAAGTGATCTCACTAGTACTTGTGCAGGTTGCTTTGGCTAGGTTTTGATTGTTTCCATATGTTTGACTGTCAGGCCCGCCTCTGTTCACGTGCACCCCTTAACCCAATTGCAACATAGTGGAGTTGGTGGGAGCCTGAAGTATGTCCTTGTTTACTATCTTCTAGCTTTGGATATTTCTACAGCTGGTATTGAGTAGAGCCGTCTATGGATACCATGATTTAGGACATTCCTTGTGAGGCGGCATGTTGTATGATGTGTTTTCTAGCGGTCCTTTTTTCTGTATCTGCTCCATAGTTTCTTTTGATATATTTATTGTATTGCTGATTTAGAACCCATCAGATACTTGTACAATCCACTAAAATTTACCAACATGTCCAATCACTGCTTGATCAATTTTATGTTCACTTTCAATCCCTTTTGGTATCGTACCAGGTTTGCTGGAATCTCTTTCTGCTCAATCGACCTAAAACTATTGTTTTTTTTGTTCAATCAAACAGAAATATCAAACAGTGTATTGCTACCCACCGTGTCAGTGTCCACACTGGTGATCAGTATGGAATTGCAAATGGCATTGATGATCAGTGTTTTACAAGTCAAAACCCTTTTGTAGCACTTTTGTTATTTTATTCCTGGTCAGTACTGCATTACAGATTGGCTGAAGAAATTGGCAGCAACATTTTCTATGTTTATGTGGTGAAGCATATTTATAGAATTTTATTGCAATGTTTATTTAATATAAGAAAATATAATACAATATCATATACCATATACCTTAATATGTACATTTCTACTGTAGTAGGAAGTATCCACAAACACATCAGCTCTACAATACTTTGCATTATATATAACATGACTAGGAATAAAACATTCTTCCTGTACCCTATGCAGAAGAGGAACCTAAATGGCATAAAAAATTTACATAGTCAAATTCTTCAGACATTTATCGATATGTCTGCTCCTTCTTCTTAAAGGGCATATACAACAATTACTATATGGAAGCCACATTTATACTAAAAACACAGCTAGATTTTCTAGCCTTTCGCCCAATAGAGATATACATGGGGGCATTGTCTTAACGCTTTTTTGAGTGCAACCAAAACTGCAAATGATGCTGAAGCTGACCTCATCCAGAGTGGAAGTGGAATCTGCGAACATGGGACCTGTGGTGAAAGCACATCTGATCATTGTTGCCACTTGTTTGACTCTGGAAGCATAGATTTCCTGAAAAAAAAGGTGTAAACAAAAAGGACAAGAACAAGGGAGCAAGTGAAATGGGTATAATCTATATGTTGATGATTGTTCTGTTAAGTGTTTTTTTATTATCATTCTGACATTGGATTACTGTGGCTATGGAGGATTTTGGCACTGCCTACATGGCCTTAAGAATGGTGGGAAGCAGGGGCGTAGCTACAAATTTTTTTTGGAGGACCCCCTCCAGTATCCCCCATACCCCAACACTGCTCTGTTCCCAACCATCCCCTGGCGGTCTGATTTATTGCAGTCTGTATCAAAAGCAATGTAAAAATTGTAATCAGCCTGGCAATCCACTGATATCCAGATCAGATTATCCAGGGGTAGGCAGTGCCATTGACCTCCATGTAATGGAGAATATATATACAAGAATTACCACATTACTCCAGAAAGGCCAACATCCCAAACACATAGAAAATAGAACCTTAGCAGACCATGGAGTGCGCTTTGGAAATTTCCCCTACAAACAGTAGTGGAATGGAGGAGGCATCACTTTTTCACCAGTGGTACCAGAGTCATGTTCGGGACCTTTTTCTTAAAACAAACGGTGCCACGTGCGTAATGCCCAGGAGGTTAAATATATCCAAACAAGGGTCTAGTATTCATCCTGACTAAAATACAATAACACACTTATCACTGGCCTCCATAGATTTGCTGTGTTCATCATTATATCTGATAAGAAGGGACTTCTACATTTATAGACATGTTTATAATAAATCTCAAGGTTGTCCAAGTCTTTTATTTTGGCCCACTCAGTATTTGAGTTTGACACCCCTGATCTAGAATATTCCATATCACACCTCCCCTAGTTATGCAGGGCAGACGGTTTAATTTTTCTACTTGCTTAATTTGTGAGTTAATTGCAAGGCCCCTAAATATTGTATCGTCACTACAGTTGCTGGAGATATAGAGAACATTGGGGAACACAAAAAAGAAAGTATTGCTCTACCATGTGCAGTTTCTGTATTTAGGTTTAGAAAGCTCCTCATATTACATGGTTTTGGTAGAACAAAAGTTGTTGTGTTCAGAAAATGTCCTAAACAAAAAATCTCCACCTTTTGATGTCTTTTTGTGGATATTCTTCATTGGTGTAATAGCACAGAATGTCTTTCACATATTACATCAGAGCTGCGAGTAATACAACACTTTCTTTGCTGGCTTTTGAGTTAACAAGTACCAGAGGCAGGTTCTGCTTCTCTTATGGGTACCCATAGCATAGCCACTGGTTTAGCCTTAGGTATAAATAGGGATAAAAAATGTATACAAATTTTCTTCTAGAATATCGTATACTATATATGTATTGGCCCCTAGAGTGAGGGTCAGTCAAGGGTTGTTTTGAAAGTGCCACCCCTTGAATAGTATTTAGGAGATAAATAACCCTAGCACCAGTTTAAGGTTCTGGAAAACCAACTAAAGAATTAGGGTTTTTTGGCACAAGAGGAGTTACAAAGAGGGGTCTATAAAAAAGGTCTTTATTAAACATAGGACCTATTACACTGTACATCAATAAAAATCCATAACTTCAGTCATCATACAACATGGAATGGTTGATAATGCAACAATTGACAAATACAATTTTGCTGTCTACCATACAGGGTTAACGGTACACAGATCGATGTTGGTTTCTTGAGGACAGATCTTTCTAGTGTTGCACCGAAACCCGACGCGTTTCGTCCTACCGGGAGGACTCGTCAGGGAGAAATGTCCCACTAGGAACTGAATATATCAATGTCAATATATTTACAACTTTTTCCGCAAACATATTTAAAAACATCTTGGATCATATATATATAAAAAATTAAAGTGCATATATGTTACATATTACAAACGTTGTAACCAATATTCTGCGCCTCTAAATGCATATCTATTTTATGTGGAGCACTTTACAATAACAACAGCATTTATCAATGGATACACCTATAAATGCACCCTCAGATTCCCATCATTTACATTTCCTGTGCATAGATATTGTTTCCATTCATATTTTTGCCATAAGGGTATCTATATTTCTGATTTGCAAACCAATGTGTATGTTACTTACAGTCTTGTATTGTGATTTTTGGACCGACCATCGGATGGTAGAGAGAGCAATGAGGAGAAGGTTCTTCCACCGTGACTAGGGCGTTCCCACAGGCATGGGTCGCCTCCCTGCATTCACCCCAGACCAACTCAAGGAGTGGAAGGGGGGGGGGAAGAGATGTTAACCACAGCAGGTGTTCCGCAATGACTGCAGGGGAGAAAGAAAGAGCAGCAACTCCGGACGGGCTAGACAGGACAGAGATAGCAGATGTAACCACCAGACTTACGGAAAGTGGTCCCCTCCCCTCGCCCTCCCCCAGCCCGTGCCAGTCTCCAATGCTTAGAGTCCTACCTGGGCCGGTGAGGGACAGGAGAAGCGTGGTGTGACGGGCCAACCAAGGGGCGAGCGAAAAGTCAGCTCACCCCTGGAGGCTGAGGTTCCAAACAGCTAGCCTGGCATACACAGACCCCAACGGGTCCGACACTTCCTCGGTCCGGGATAAATGCTCACTGACCGTCAGTCCACCGGGCGCTCCCATTTCTACCCCTGCAATCAGATCGCAACAGCCTACAGCTGCCCGCTGGTCACGTCACAGAGAGGGGCCGGCGCGCTCACTGATTACGGCCGTACCGATCTCTCTGGGGCGGGCGCCTCACTTGCATGCCTATCAGAGAGGTTGATCCCCCAGGGGGGGGGGGGGGGGGCGTGTGCCGGTAACAGGGGCACGCCCATAGAGGGAAGATTACATTATTTCAGCATACTTTTCTCAGACATGCATTGATGAAATACTTCAGTAGAATTGCACAATAACACTAACAAGGTACAATATGTCTAAATATGTCTAGAGGAACTAAAATGAACGATGACGTCATAAAAACATTTAGTAGCACATACTTGGACTTCTTTTGTAATGCTGAAAATATTTGACACTCTACCAAATGAATTACTTGTGTCTAACTGCATGTTATAGGTAACATATCAGGAACTAAAACATACTAGCAAAGTTCTGGGGGTCTGTATTACAATTGTGCAATTGGTGGCCTCTTTTGGACCCAGCCCGTCAACGCCTAATGCACTAGGGGTACCAAGTGGTGGAATGCCAATGTGTTTTAGCCTTCGACTTGCCTGGGATTCACTGATCATTCCATGTCAATAAAATAGAAGAAACAGTTTGCAATGTTTTTGGACAGATGTTTGCCACGTAATATTTTAGTTGTTTACTTGCATATTATTTCCATACTAAGAACACCTTACCTTATTTTCTATTCTACTAGGAACAACTAGCAGTGATGAGTTTATTGGAAAAAAGTCTGTTTA
The DNA here is from genome assembly GCA_036250615.1 of Ptychadena robeensis. NCBI lineage: Eukaryota > Metazoa > Chordata > Amphibia > Anura > Ptychadenidae > Ptychadena > Ptychadena robeensis. Next base: position 128,392,045 of record CM070032.1, on the reverse strand, counting down.
CAGACTCTGATGATGGAAATGTAACCCTTACATGCTAGTTTTTTAGAAGCAGAAAATGACTCCCCACAAAAAAAGGCCTTTCTTTTCACAAAAGAAAGGCTTACATATTTAGCTTTACTCAGTACAAAGCAATATAATAGCACAGTAACACAATCTAATCTTCTGTAAAAGTTTACTAAAACATAGTAAAATCAGTATTTAGTGTAACATGTTCATTTGAGACATTGGAAAGCAAGCTAACATGCAGTAAGCATATGCCTAATAACCTTGATCTATATCCAGAAAGCAATACTTAAAAAAATGTCAGGCACTTATAGCTGATCGTGTATCATATTTGCACAATAAATTTCATAGACTTGTGGGATCTTTCACATTACAATACAGTACATGTGCTGTTATGCAGTGTGCGTTTCCCATACTCTGCACTTAACTGTATATGGCCTGTGTATTGCATTTTGCACAGGATGGCCTTTGCATTTCCAATATAAGTGTACTGGAACCGCAAATGCCAGCATGACCAAATGGCTTACAGTAGTGCATTAGAACATAAAGCACCGCGCAACACAATAGGGGTAAAGAGAGCCTGAAGCTATTCGGGTGCTGATTTTGCGCATCCTTCCCCTGCTGCAGGAATAGGGTGCTCCCGAATCAGTGGTAGCAAACCCGAAGCCTCGGGCACACTGCCTCCGAGCAATGCTGGACGTGTCCGTAGAAGTGGACACAAGCCCTTAAGATAGTCACAGAAGTCGTGATTTCCACCCGATCGACCACCGCGTGTACTTGGCCACAAATCAGGTGTGCCCACCTGGGCAGATGGACCAGGTTGGTGATCCAACATGTCGGTAAATTCCTGGCCGATCCCATTACTTTGGATGGAGACCAGTGTCCCCATCCAATGTCCAGAACAAAAAGGGGGCTCACTGATCCTCTGAGCATCAGGTTGCAGCATGATGACGTCATCACACTGCATTTGGGCGCTAGGGAATCGTACCGTGTATGGCAACCTTTACTACTGGGATAAAAACCACCTGACACTGATGAAGTAGGCATTGAGGGATCTGCATACAGCTGCACTGCTAGAGGAAAATAAAGAAGAAACTTGCTGATCTAGTCTAGAATTATTGAGTTAATGAACAATTCAAAATCAAAAAAGGAAGTCCATTTGTTACATTGATGTGTTTGCTTGATAGTAAGCGTTTGTTTCAAACAAAACTCAAAAAAAACTCTTTGAACGTGGTCGTGCTGTTGAACTGCATAAGCAGGGTCTCTCATATCACCATCGCTGCTGAGGTGGGACGCAGTAAGACAATCATTTGGAATTTCTTAAATGATCCTGAGGGTTATGGAACAAAAAAGTCAAGTGGAAGACCCCAAAACATTTCACCAGCACTGAGCCGGAGGATCCAATTGGTTGTCCATCAAGACACTGGACGATTCGCGACCCGATTAAGGCCCTTACTGGATCTGACTGCAGCCCCATAACCATCAGATGGCATCTGAGACTTAAGGGCTTCAAAACAAAAAACACCTTCAAAGAGCTCGTCTCCTTGAACGCTACAGAACTTCTCGTTTGGACTTTTCTAGAGAGCACCAAAACATGGGACATTCAAAAGGTGGAAGAAAGTTTTATTCTCTGCTGAAATTTTCTTTTACCTTGATGGTTTCCAACGTTACTGGCATGACAAGCAGATTCCACCTGAGATGTTTTCTATGCGCCACAGGGGAGGGGGTGCCATAATGGTCTGGGGTGCTTTTTCCTTCAGTGGAACAATGTAGCTTCAGGAAGTGCAGGGGCGTCAAACCGCCACTGGCTATGTCCAGATGTTGCAGAGAGCATTCCTCGACCCTCGTCTGTGTGGTAATGACTGGGTTTTTCAACTGTAAGCCCGCAGGACAAGGGACTTCTTAAAGGAGAATAACATCACTCTTTTAGACCATCCTGCGTGTTCCCCTGATCTAAATCCAATTGAGAACCTTTGGGGATGGATGGCAAGGAAAGTTTACAAAAATGGACAACCATTCTAGACAGTAGATGGTGTTCCCATTCACCTCATGGAAACGATTGCATCAAGCATACCGAAACAAATTTTTTAAGTGATCAACAATAATGGCAGAGATACTCTGGCAGATACTGAGTTCATGTTGGGAGTTTGATTTCTCTTTTGGTTTTTTGAGGAGGTGTGGTCCAAAACCTTTGATCAGCTATAAAACATACTGTTTCAGTTCATTTGTTATTTTTTATTAATTGAATGCTCAAAAATGTTTTCTCACTCCCATTTCTTCTTGTGGCATGTTGAAGCTCTACTTGGAACCTTGTTAAGATCCAACATTGTAAAATATGATTCTATGCCATTTTTAAAGTGGTGTTAAACTTTTGATCAGGACTGTATTCTGTATTCAGGACTGTATACTGTATTATTTGTGAAGCCAACATCCTAAGTCAAGCAAGACGCCATGTACTAAATGTATTGTATTTATTTATAAGATTAAATGTGGTAAAAATGCTGTTTTAATATGTTGACCTGTGAATACTGTTGTTCTTTATTCAACCTGTTTTTGAAGTTGCGAAAGTCCTCTCGCCCTTGTTATTACAGGGGGAATTTATTTTGTGGTGGTAGGTTTTCCTACTATCTCGATGCCTAATTAAACCACAATAGTTATTGAACTGCAAACCGTGGTGATGTTTAAGCATTTGAACAACGTGACTTTTGTTTTTGTAAGTGTGTGCAATAAATGTGCCTTTGTAGAGTCATGTGTTTTCTTTTATATGCCTAGTAATGTATTGAGATAACAGGTCCCTGCTGCCACTATCTGGTTTAAGTTGGAATTGCAGTTTGTGACCTGAGCAAAACACTAGGTCAAAGCTTTCTGAAATCCCCACAGGCTATTCTTTCTTTGGGAATGACATGATATCAAGGTGGCCCAATTGAACAAAGCACTGTTTCACTATTCCACCACTTCAGACTTAAAATGAATACCATTACTGAGCGGCTATAGTATCAAATCTTTAACTATTGTATGAATTTTTTAACTGTATGTCACTGGAATACTCCTCCAAGAAGACACAAGCCAGAAGATATTTAGAGAACTTGTGCTCCTCAGATGCTTCCTAGGGTTTTGGTAAATATTCTTGACCAACATTTCCAAAATTATGAATGCTACCTCTATATTCAAATCAGGTGCATTAATCATAGGCCATTCAAGGGAGCAAGCAATATTGGAAGTATAAGAATCCAGGAGGTCGAATATATTGATGCCAAAAGAGTTTGGAGGATACCATTTGTTCATCCTCAACACACACTTTTGTCCCTTTTCAATCATTATCAAGCTAGAAAAATTCTATGTAGGGCTAAAATCAAGTATTCTTATCAGTTACTGGTGGGTAAGCTGCACATTCAGGGAGTGGGGCTTGGCAGAGAGGAGCCTGCAGGGTTTGTAAAAGCACTTTATTTTAAGCATGTTTTTACGATCACTGGCCTTTTGGCTGACTGGAAGAATTTTTGTAGCCAGCAGAAAGGCCAGCCTTTTACTGACTTATAAATAATGACCATTCAGAATTGTTTTTAATGTATAATTTTCTTTGTATTATTTGTTGGTATTATTTTGAACATGCACTCATCATTTTCTCTACAAGCACAAGATGTCTGTAAAGGGTTTACATTTTAAGGATGTAATTAGACAAACCCAGACTCCAACAATAAAAAGGGGCCTCACAACCCACATAGTTAAAGCAACATCTTTTATTTCTGGGATTTTCCAACCATTTAGTAAACCCCCCATAGACGGGCCAATTCCTGGCCATAGTTGCGGCTGACCGACCGCCGTGCTTGCTCTCGCCGAGCACATAAAGGTCGGTCGGCCGCAACTATAAAGGAGCCCACCTTGAGGATCCGACCTGCTGGTTCTTTTTCTGCCCGATCCTCCGATCCTGTGCTGCAGGCTGTTAACTCGAAGGGGAAGTCTCCTCCCCCTCCCACTTAATTGGCTATAATCTGCCAGGAATCACGTGTGTTAGTGGAACACACAGGATTCCTGTCCGTTCTCTAGCCAACTCCTCACAGCGTCTATGGCCGGCTTTAGGAATACATTTCTCTGAAAGCGAATGAGAGATGGCTGTAAGTTGAAGGAATAGGTAAATACTCCATTATTGTTTTGTTAAGACATTATTATTATATGACTGTTTTGCCGATGGACATGAAGGATTTTAATACCCCAAGATTGCTTGCTTCCTTGAGGCCAAGTCAACACTGGACCTCTGGATGTGTTAAAATCTAACCTGTCAAAAAATATTGTGACATTTTTTTAATTCTGTGTTTTTCTTAACACAAGGGAAAAAGGACAATAGTTTCATGTTAAAGCGAATGTATACTCAAAATCTAAAAAATATTTATGTAAAATTAAAGTCCAACTTACCTCTGAGCTGGTATGATGGTGGAGTAGCACTTCACAATCCCCCCAAAATATACTTGCCTGGAAACGTATGAGGGATTCCATATTTCTTTGCCAGGCTTCTGAAGGTTAACTCCAAGTGCAATATCGTGAGTGGCCACTGGGGCTGGTTTTTTAAAATCATTATTCATGGGAAAATATGTTCCATTCATTTCCATGCATGAAATTATCAATTTCTGGTAGGTCCGCTTTAATGCCAAGGTATTTTCAATGGACATATTAACACGCTCTAACACAAGGCCATGTGTTTAGATGTTGATGCTTCTGTAGGCATGTGTTACTGACCTATCAAAATTCCTGTGTTTGACGCAGTGGAAACTAGCTCAAATTGTGGTTCATGTGGATGTGTGTTATGTTTATATTGTTGTGCCATATAACAATCATTCAGAGTAGCATGATGATTGCATTTACCTCTGTACTGACCCTTCCTTTTTATTTATTATCAATTTGACATATTTGGGTAAGTTTAAAGTTGCTTTGCCACTCAGGAACTAGGTGGTTTTAAGCTATACCTGCTTTTGTACATCTGATGAGCACTAGAAGTACGGACAATAGGGAAGAATGCAGCAATAAAACTTACTTGTAATGAGTAAATTAAGAATGTCCCTTGAAGCCCCCCTTCTCACTACACGGAAAAGCAGACATCGCTGAGTGTATTGACAGCTGGGAAAGTACTTGATAACGGTACTGTATTGAAATACACACAGATGATTTTCCCATTGAAACCCACCATATGGCACCCCCATTGGCCATTAATGACATTGTCCTGAATTAACCCCAGGGAGCCTGGCATATGGAATCACACATGTGAATTAAAATCTGCATTAAAAATATTTTTTAAACTATTGTGGACTCTCTTGAATCACATTGACCACCTCTAGCCAGCACAATGTAGCTACAATCTTTGTAAACCATTTTTTTCTCTGGTTGTATCAGTTTTAATATAGTCAGTGATAAAACGTAAGAACAATGTGGATTTATCAAAACCGTTAATAATTACCATTCAGTCGGTTCACCCAAGCATGTTTTTTGCCATTATACAACATGCTTGGTGAACAAACAAAAAGCGGTAATGTATTACAAATCATGTGTATACCTATACAATGCATATTATATATGAGCATTTGTTTCAGGTCTTTGATTTTATATTTTTAACCTATTTAGATCTGCGACCCCGAAAATGACGAAATGTCGCTTCCTGTATTTAGGATACGACATTGCTCGTGTGAGTGTCACTTTCACGTTCCAAATACCACAATAAGGTAAGTATAATGTCCCCCTCCTATTTTACCACCTAGCTTTTGATGATGATGTGAGGGGTGGGAAGTTAGGAGGGAGAGAGGAAAGGGGGTGTTACTCTCCCTCCTTACTTTTCACCTGACTCTTATGCTTTCAGGAAACATGGTGACCCCTGTGAAATCAACCCCTGAGGGGGTCCCGACCCACAGGTTGAGAACCACTGCTCTAGAACATCATAACAGACAAGCACCTGGACATTTTACAAATAAGTGATCTTACAACACTGCATTGCACTTTTCACAACACACGTTACATGTTGCGCATGGGTACACAAGTTTCCATATAAAATCATACACCATACACACTGCCATGTACTATGCTGCTTTATCCATTTGAATAACGCATAGAGTATGCATACTGTGTGCAGTTTGGATGCGCTGCCAATTATGGTTCCAATACACTTCTATTGAAACGTAACCCTCACTTCATCCAAGTGGGTAATGACCAATACTATAACACCCATAACTCAATGCAATACACATCTTGTGTAAAAGAGCCCTTAAGCTCAGTAATGGAAACGTAGGCTTCTCAACTGAATCTTCTGCAGTTTTCCGTTTTTTTAAAGATCAATTTTCTCTGCTCTGGGATATCTCATCACACCACTACAGAAGAGGAGAACCCTCCAGACTGGTACACAATTTTTGAATACATTTTTTTTTTACAAATGATAAATATAATTTGAGGTGTGCTATGTGCTGGTGCTAGTTTTTGCTTTTAGATTTAAAGTAAATGGGCATGCAAATAAAACGCACTGCAGTATACATTTTGGATGTGCTTCTAACACACAATGCATAAGAAATCTTTGCATATTGCACACAACCAAAACCAACAGGTCTACCATTTGTTAACAAAACAATATAAGATAATCAGACACCATACATATCCAACATATAGCCAATGCACTGTTATAAATATTTATTTTCTCTATTGAATAATAGACAATCAACATGAAGTGCAAGCTGAATGTACTGCAAGTTCTGTACTGCTAACTGGGAACCATGTTACCCTATTCCAACAGTTCGCATATTTACTTTGATGAAACCTATAAAAATCTGTGAAAAGAAAAATAAGAGAAAGAAAAGGAGTCTTGCATGCAGTTCTTTCAAATAACAACCTAAAAACAAAAAATCTAACTGACACATGAAACCTCATGTAGACCAATACTGAAACAAGCAGCAAAGCATTGTATTCTGCCAGGCAGATATGGAATAATGAGGTTATTTGGGCAGTGTACATAAAGAACATATTATAATGTTAATTTAACAAGAGTTGGAATGCATAGAACATGTGTTTTAGCCAGGAGTGTTTAATTTAAAGGGACAGTAAAGCTGTATTACAATCTGATTAATGTTCTAAGAAATATTATGGATTATGTTTAGATTCTCAAGCTCTGGCTAGATCCATGCAATATAAATGGGGACATATTCTTACCCTTTTTTGTGTTATAAATAATAAGTGGTGTAATCTCCTCTGCCTGAGGATATCAACATCAGTGGAGACCACCTTAAAAATGTCAAGAAGGTACAGCCAACAGGGTGTGTTCTGCTAAGTAGTTGGCTATATACTAACTTCAAATGTAAGCTTCATCTGCACATAAGCCGTAAAAATAGAATGGTCGGAAAGCTGGCCTCAACCTCTCCTATGACATGTAAACCTTAGGTTAAATGATTAAGAATACATACTAGACTGCACCTATTTGTACTACAAATCTAAACACTTGATTCTACACATGTAATATAGATTTACTGGTCCTTTGGTATTAGTATTGGTCCTAAACTTAAAAAATAAAATGTGTCAGGCTGCAAATCCACCATTTCCACTCTTTGGTCATGCAAAGAAAATATATTATTTGGTATAATGCACACCAAACACCTTTTTACATTCAAGATGTGGTGTATGGAATGGATATACAAAAATAAGTTACAGCACTTTACAGTCTGAGGTACACAGTGAAATCGCTGGAGTGGTTAGCAGCTTCATACACAGCCAAGACACAATAAAGGTGACATCTGCAATTGCAATCTACACCTCAGTCATGGGAAACCATGACCTAGTATAATAACCATCAATATTGAATATTGAGAAGGGATACAAATAGGAAAAATAAAACATCTTAACATGGCTATTAAGGATGAGTAGGGTTAGGTTACTGTGCTATAAAAGTGACATTTCTAGATTAAAGGGATTCATGCAGGTCTCGTTTTTAATAAAAATATATTTCTCCTGAGCATTGCAGAGAACACTCTGTAGAAGATAGCATTTTAGGACATTCATCAGCAAAACCTCAGCCCAAAGCATGTGCATACAGAATATTTATACAGATAGATATGTTTTGGAGGGAAACTAGTCAATGAAGAATTCCATGTGCAAAAGAGATTAAAGAGGTTGGAACTGTGATGGTAAAACAAATCAGGTTTCATGTTAGTCATTGATAACATCACCAAAAAAAGCTGCAGGACTCAACCAATTACTTTTTCATTGGGTCTAATTCACTGTAAGAGTAAACAAAATTGACAAAACTACCAGAACAATTACTTAAGTTATTTGTTTTCCCCTATAGTTGTAACAAATGAGACCACCAAAACCACATGAGATGTAACTCCATTTGCCTAAATTACATATAGATGTTATAGGATTAAAATATTTTTGCTCTTCTTGAAGACTTTCTGGACCATAAAGGATTTGAAACCCCTACTAAAAGATAAAGGAACAAAAATATTGCCACTTACCAAAAAACAAAGATTTAAATAAGTGACAAGTGACATAAGTGACATCAGAAGAAGCTACCCAAATGAATGTGGTGTGTTTAAAAGGAAAATTTAGGCAATGCAAATTGCATTTCAGTTTGACCAAAAAAAAACTGAACATTTCTTTTGTAGAATAGGTAAAGGTCCTTAAAACTGCCACTCAGAGAGCCAAAAGAGGATTTCTAAGTGAACACCAGCAGCCCGTCAACAAATACAAAGAGCACACCAACAATCAAGTGACACACTTCCATGAAATTAAGACAGTGTTTGCTGAAACTGAGTGTTAGCATAAATACAAATGATAAGTATACAATTTGCAAAGCCATATCCCCGGAAAGCTACGGCGATTCTCTTACCAGCTGCAGCATTTCCGGGGTTGCGTGGCGTCACCGATCGGTAATGGAGGAGCTCCGGCTTTCCAGCCCACACAGCTGACATCATTAATGATGCCGGCTGTGTGGAGAGAGGCGGGGGGAGGGGGGAATTGCAGGCAGTGTACTGTGTACACTGCCGCGATTGCCCGTACCGTGCTGTTAAAAACAGCACGATATGGGCAGTGCGCTAGGGAGGTTAAACATTTTCTGGGTTACTTATGGTTAGTCACACTACCAACAGACAATCCACATATAGTTGGATTGATACCAATGTCAAGCTCTATAAACCTTAAACATCTGTAAAAGTGGTCTAATCTGTTTACTACTTTAAGACATGCAAAAGTTTTGGAAATCATCTCGGTTACAATAGCTGAAAAAAGAACTTTGGCCCTCTCCATAACATTGGCTTTCACACTGCTAGCTTAGATTGTGTATATGGCCATGGCTATTATTTATGGAAGTAAAGCTTTTTAATTTTTTTTTAACATATTTCAAATCTAAAAGAAAGCATGAGAAACCATATGATTTATCTTTGTACAAACGATTTCCACATTAGGGGGACATTTCAGATGCAACTAAAAAGGTTGCATTTCAATGCAAGATTAAGCTATGACACATGCATTGATCTCTTTAAATGAAAGCAAATGAACTATTAGTTCCACCATCAGATAAGACAAGGAAGGTGCACATTCATACAAACACATATATGTGCAAGTGTGCAAGGTAACACACATCTGTAATTGTGTGCATGTTTAGAATGTGTGCAGGGACCAACATCTAATAGAAGTTAGTTTAAAAAATAGGAAATACAGCTCTATATAACTGCTTTGCTTTATATATAACGGGCTTTGAATTAAAAAAAAGTAACTCTGCTTTTCATTTCAAAAAAAGAAAAATATGGAAGAAATGTACAAACTTAGAACATATTCCAGAACTGCTTAAAGCGGACCTACCACCAGGAATCTATGTTTTCATTAATGGCACTAGAAGTGCCAATAATAGGGAGGAATGCAGTGAAAAAACCCAAAAACGTACCTGTAATGAGCAATTTAGTAATATAATCAGGCATTCCTGTTCACTTCCTGGTTACTGGAGGTAGCAGGACCCGGCAGAACGTCACAGCAGCACGTGATTTTTCAGTGTAAATCCAACACATGGTGGTGCAATATCGCGGGTGGCCACTGGGGGCGTTCAGTGTTTTCCTATGGCAAAGCAGCTCACTGAAAAATCACGTGTTGTGACGAAGCTGCCGCGGTCTGCTCTCTCCATAAACCAGGAAGTGAACAGGAATGCCTGATTATATTACTAAATTGCTCATTACAGGTACGTTTTTAGGGTTTTTCACTGCATTCCTCCCTATTATTGGCACTTCAGGTGCCATTAATGAAAACATAGATTCCTGGTGGTAGGTCCGCTTTAAGTAAAACAGAGCTTATCACTCTCATTCAGGTAGCCAAAGTTTGGCAGAGCTGGTGCTTTAAGGTTCTAGGTCTGTGATGATAGAATTCAAATATAGGCACAGTCCAGTTTGATGGAGCAAAAGCTCCATTAAGGCAAAGTCCCTCACAGAAGGACACATCGAAAGAAACTGCTCTTCTTCTGTTGATCTGGGGTTATTTTTACTCCTTGATTATTGCCTTGGGAACTGTTACCCTCCTGGAAAAAAACAATATACAGAAATGTGTTAGGCTCATTACTATCTATATAGGAGATACAGTGGATATATAAAGTCTACACACCCCTGGTAAAATGTCAGGTTCCTGTGCTGTACAAAAATGAGCAAAGATCAATCACTTCAGAACTTTTTCCACCTTTAATGTGACCTATAAACTGTACCACTCATTTGCAAAACAACCCGAAATCTTTTGAGTGGAGGGAAGAAAACATAAATAAATAAAATAATAAAAAATCATCTTTGCATAAGAGTGCACAACCTTAAACTAATACTTTGTTTTTTTTTTATTACAGCACTCCAAAGCTTTGGGTTATTGTCATGCGGAAAGGTGAAGTTCATCTTCAGCTTTTTAGCAGAAGCCTGAAGGTTTTGTGCCAATATTGACTGGTATTTGGAACTGTTCATAATTCCAAATCTTAACTAAGGTCCCAGTTCCAGAGGAAGAAAAACATCCCCAAAGCATGATGCCACCACCAAAAACATATCTTTTGGAATAATTGCCAAAAAGTTCAACCATGGTATCAGACCAGATCACCTTTTCCCACATGCTGTTGGGAGACTTCAGATATGTTTTTTGCAAAATGTAGTCTGGCTTGGATGTTTTTCTTTATTAGTAAAGGCTTTTGTCTTGCCACTATACTATACAATGCTGTTACATCACTGTTACTGTATGCATTACCAAAAGAACACCATACCCTCTGTGAAGCATAGTGGTGGCCGCATCATGCTTTGGGGCTGTTTTTCTTCAGCTGGAACTTGGTCCTTAACTTAATAGAGGATTTATGAATAGTTCCAAATACCAGTCAATATTGGCACAAAACCTTCAGGCTTCTGCTAGAAAGCTGAACATAACAAGGAACTGCATCTTTTAGCACAACAAGGACCAAAAGCATACATCAAATCAACAAAGTAATGGCTTCACCAGAAGAAGATTTAAGTTTTGGAATAGCCCAGCCAGAGTCCAGACCTGAATCCGAGACTCATACCCAAAAAGACTGAGTGCTTTTATAAGATCAAAAGGTTCAACAAAGTATTAGTTTAAGGGTGTGCACTCTTATGCAACCACATTATTTTATTTTTTTTCTTTCCTACACCTAAAAGATTTCAGTTTGTTTTTCAAATGAGTGGTACAGTTCATAGGTTACATTAACCCTTGGGCGTTGCACATGTGGCACTTTTTTTTTTAATAACCGCGCCATGGGCAATTGCTGCAGAGCACAACATGCTCCGCCGTGATTTCCTGCCCGGCCGGAGGTGCTGTGCATAACTGGCATCACATCACTGGCAATGCCGGAGTTGTGCTGAAAAAAGGCGACGTCTCTCCATTTACATGGAGGTCTATGGCGATGCCTACCCCTGCCCCCTTCACGTCAGAGAAGGCCTGAAAGCATCGGCATACATGGGAGGCATGGGAGGTGAGTCTCCCACTAGTTAACTTAGGCCAAACACCCAGGAGGTTTAAGGTGGAAAAAGTTCTGAAATTATATCTTTGTCTCATTTTTGTACAGCACAGGAACCGAACATTTTTCCAGGGATGTGTAGACTTTTTATATCCACTGTATCTCACTTACCATCCTGTACTTGTCAAGTGCATAGCCTAATAGAATAACATAATATTTTCATGTCAGGTGTTCCAAATTTTACAACTACTGGGAGCACAGCGTAACAATGAAATTTTTTTGGCTGTCTTTATACACTGGTGCCAACACTACTGCATCATAATATGTAATAAAGAATCTTTGAAATTGTCTATTTGCTTGGATAACTGTTCTGTTCGGCAACTGTACTGAATTTATCAAATAACTGAAAAAAAAGTTTGAGGGAGCTGACCTGCTTGGCATGACCAGAAGTATCTTAATTTGCAGTGCCAGAATCAATCTGTAGACCATTGAAACTATACATAAGCAATCTGGAAAACACATTTTCACTTACCATCTTTTTGTCCATTTTTGCTTTAATGTCTCGCGCCAATGTAAAAAAAGCCTTAAGGAGAAATAAAGTGTTTGCTTAGTAGAGCTGTGTCAGGTCAATATATAGAAGAAACATTTTAAAACCTTTATTAAAGTACTCCAACTTTTTTGCGAAGTCAATTAGCATTTTGATTAACTTTTACTGGAAACTTTATGCCTATGTGTAAAGTGGCTGAATTTCCCAACTGTATTTCTAGAGACTGCACAGTTCTAATGTAAATCACATTTCAGGACAAAGTTGGATGGGACTTAATAAATGTCCAGTCCAGTAACGGCCAAAAACGAATGCAACTGCTTTAGGGTGCCCATACAACTTTAGATTTCTCTGTCAGATTTCCTTTAGATCTCCTTATGTTTTACCAAAACCATGTAATATGAGGGAAATCCGACAGAGATCTAAAGGTGTATGGCCAGCTTTACTTTGTATCTTGCACTGCATTTTGTCACTAGCAAAGAAGCAGCCCCAGTGCGAATATGTTAATGCAATGATTCCTGGGGAATGGAATAAGATGTTCAGCATGATTGCCAGTGAAAGGACTGAGAGTTTTTATTTACGGACAGTGTATGCAGCAGTTTTTATAGACCATGACCAAGACCATACACATCTTCTTACATATGTAGTAGCCCTTTTTCAGCCAATGTGATTTTAGCTGTTTAATTGTAAGGTCTCTGTCACTTGTTTTTACAATAATCAGGACAAAGGTGTTAACTAGGACAGGATTGGAAAGAGCAATAAAGAACTAAAGAGTTGTTGTAACCTTTCCTAACTTTTATAACAACCATACACTTTCTACCTTTCATTGGATTTTTGTATTTCTGTGACCTAAAGGCAAATCTTCAAAATGAGAACACAGCAACTAAATGATTCAGGAGAGTGGCCATAATGTGAGGTTTATGTGAGGTGCAACCACAAGATTACAACGACCTAACTTACATTTTCCACATTGATATTGGCCTTTGCACTAGTCTCCATAAATTTTATTCCATACTCGAGTGCCAGCTAAAAGAAAAAAAATTACATTTTCATTAATCAAGTGGAAAACAGCATTGTAGCAAACAACTTAAATTAAACCTATACTTGGAAACCAAAAAAAGATTAACTTTTACTTACTCTCATGATTTAGAGGCACTACACACATTTACCTTCTGTTCCCTTGAGCTTTGGCGGCTTGTTTTTCTAGTATTTGCAGTATGTACTGTATAAGTGTAAATGCAGTACCCTAAGTGGTGGTAGATCCCCTAAGTCTTGGAAATGAAGTTTCATTTAGGTAGGGATGTCTCCCTTCTCAAGTCTTTTATCCACCTGGCAGAAGGCGAGCTGCCACCTACATGGTTATGCATGTCAATCAGTCATGATGAATCAATATTTTTTTTGGTGGATTGACTGTATTAGGGGGGGGGGGGG
>CM070032.1:128330984-128356806 GCA_036250615.1 Ptychadena robeensis | reverse complement strand
GAGGCTGATCTCGATGGGTCCCCTGTTCTATGGAGATGTGCCTCCCTGTGCATAGCATAGCATAGCAGCGCAACAAACCTCCATGTCAATGGAGGGGCATCACTTTCCTAGACCACATGTGAAATGCGATGTGTACAGGGGAGGGTGGGGAATCACATCGCAATATGTGCGTACCGCTTGGGAGGTTAATTCATTGGCTGATATTTTACTAAAGAACGTTTTCCTTTCTGTGATGTGTTTCTGGTGTAACAAATCATGTATTAATATTGTCTAGGAACTAAAGGTCTATTTGTGCAACTGTATTTTTCGGACTATAAGACGCACCTGATCATAAGACACACCTATTTTTTTTAGAGAAGAAACGAAAAATGGTTTTAAAAGTTCAAATAAATTGGGGGGAAAAATCCCCTCATCACACCAGGTACTCGTATGTGGGTGTGTCTATATGTGGGCGGGCCCATCTGTATTTAATTTCTACATGTGGTTGGAGAAGAGAGATATTTCAGTTCTTAGACCATCAGAAATATGTGTTTTCCGATGGTCTCAGGGGACCCCTGTGAAAGGGTTGCGACCCACAGGTTGAGAACCGCAGCACTAAAGTAAAATTTTAAGGAACAGTGTTGTATAAATCTGGTTGGTTTTGTACCTACCATTGCTCCTCTGTAATATGCTGTTGTAATTGTGCGAAACCTCTCTTGCCCAGCAGTATCCCTTGAATAACAAGAATAATTCAGTAGATATAATAGGCATTAAATGACTGACATATTTATTTTAATAAAAAATGTTGTACTGGAGAGTGAGGAAAACACATACTGAAAAATAAAACTATAAATTCACCATAAAAAGGTACCACAAAACATTCATCAGTTACAGCATTTCCTGAAGTTGCTGAACATGAAACCACTATGACTCCACTTTGTTGTGTATAGTCGAAGTAATCTGATCAGCTACTTGAAATTAAAGCCAGTTGCATAGTGGCTTTAATTTCAAGTAGCTGATCAGATTACTTCAACTATACACAACAAAGTGAAGTTGCATATAGGTTTATAGCTGGCTTGGTCTAATGACTATGAAATGTGCTGCTGTTCTAAATACCACAAAAATAAAGAAATAAAATAGATTTATAAAACATTAGAACATATGGAAATATGTTATGGCCTTAAGACTACCAGGTGATGGAAAAGAGGCTTTTCCAGTCGTGCATGTGAATGCTCTCTAAGCTTTATTGTTACACCTTGACTTGAGTTTTGGACAAATTACTTAGTTTTGCCCTTTTCTCCTCAATCTTGTTTTGACTTCCTATTTATTAACATGTCATGTGGTCATTACTTCCGTTTATTGTTTTCAAGTAACACTAGGTTTACAAATAAAAGGATTATGGACCATTTAGATATAATATTTTTATATATCATTATTACATTGAAGAGAGGGGCAGCCAATCAAGGCAGCAAATTAACTGATTAAACTTCAGCTTTAAACCAATGCTAAAAATGGCCTGGCATCATTAACATCTATGGTCATTCTCTATGTAACCTCCCTTCGTAAATGAACACTCCCTTGTAGCCGTATCACTGCACCTAGAACTTGATCTTTTCTGAAAATTAAAGCTGCTTATACTTTAGTTTAGAGATTGTGCAAGCCATAATCATGTCTGTTCCTCGCTCTGCATCTGCTAAGGGTAGATATATTTCTTAACATTTTAAGGTGGAGAAGACATATCCAGGAAACTTACCATATCTGTAGCTTAATTCGTTTGCCATCTAATTCTATAGTTCTGATTTTAAAGTCAATACCTACAATGAAAAGCATTACAATTACAAACAAGAAAAAAAATTTAAGCAATAGAACTAAAATTAACAAAAATGACAAAAAGCCCCTTTTGCCAAGATTACTAGTCCCTAAGCAAATACAATTTAAATTCATAAAGTGACTATAAAGACTAATGTTGACAACAGAGAAAGGTGTCATAAATATGCATACTAGGTTGTGCAAGTGCAGACCAGTTCAGTTGCTCAAAGACAACCCCAGCCCACCACCAAAGTGCCTACAATGGGAACATTAATTTTTGTTTTTAAGAGCAAGTGAATGGCCAGGTTTATTGTATCGCTTACCTTAGAAAAAGGTGTGATGGGTATAAATGCTAATTTGATTGCTTTGGTGGAATGTACACCCCCTTATGATACATTACTCTTTGATGGCAAAGGCCTATTTTGGCATGAAAAAATGCACCCTGTCACACTGCAGTGGAAAGGTTTGAGGAGAATGACAGCATACTCATGATTAAGAATCTACAGGATATATAATATATCTGCTATCTGGTGCCAAGTACCACAGTACATCTTTTTGTAGAACTACACAACATTAGCCAGAGGTTTTTACCTGTGAATGTTAACTCACCTTGAAAACTGGCCAAAAACCTGCCCATCCTAATGTTGTGTAGGCCCACCTATGCACATGACATAAATCACTTTGGACACACCTAGGGTCAACCTACTCCACAAGACTTCTGATGGTGTCCTTTTTTAAAAAAAAAGACAAGTGCGGATGGAATATATATTAATATAAGCAATCTAATCAATATGGGATAATGCTTTAAGAATTTCTTTACGGATTTACTGTACACATACATATTAGAGATGTATTGGTAGCTCTTAACAATGAATGGTGCTATAGCACACAGAAACATGTAAAATGCATTATTGCAATGAACTAGTGTGAAAAGGCACTTCCTTAAACCCTAGAGACTCTACTTCTTTACTACTTTAAACATTTACAATACTCCAGCTTTTTTTTAGTCACAATGTATGTATGAATGTTTAAAATAAAGAAGAAAAATAAAGAAAAACAGAACTCTTGCCAAGAAAAAATATGAAAAGAACGTTATACAACAACCATTGACATCATCACTGTTTATGGTATAGAAATGTAAAATGCACAAACATGAATTTTAAATATGCAACTTCAAATATAAAAAGTCAATGTGGTCCTTTTTTCACAAAAATGCGCTGGTTTAGTTAGCTGGTGTATTTACCTTTAGAAAGCTGTCATTACAGACTGATGTACAAATGTACTAATTCATTTATACTCACTATATGCTTACAGTAATATACACAGGCAATGAAATGCTTTCTGATACACGTTGCAGTTTCAGCTAACTATGTACTTCCTGCTGACTGTGCATATCAATAGGAAGTGACCCTTCCAAACCCTTTTGTATCTGATTTCATGGCAACATCCTACACAAAACCACAACTAACCAGAGTAAGCATGCAGTGTATATTAGTTTAGAAAAGATATCCATTTTAAAAAAACATCGGCATTGCCTGTGTTTTAGAAGCTATCTGGATACGATGTACTATAGTAAAGCCACAAGTATAACTGATTTATTATGAATTGGAATTGCAGAATATTCAGACATAACTGGTGTAAATCAGAGTATATAGCGCACAGTACTACTGTTACTTCAAAACTTTGAGAATGAAACAAACACATTAAGGCCCTGTTCACACAGTTGCATTGTTAATGTTACTAGGGTGACATATTTATGCCATTTATTCAAAAGATGCAATGTTGGGTTCCCCAGAAAAAAGGTCAAGAATATTTTTTTTCAAAATTAATTATAAAGGCAAAACTTTGTAAATGGACTGGATGCCATAATGCTGTTAACACTTTGAAACCTGTTTCATGAATGTATTTGTAAAAAAAAAAAAGCCTCAAACCTAGAAGTGGGGTACAGCAGAAAGTCCCCTTAAAGTAAACTTAGGCCAAGCTATGGCATATAAACAATCTACAAAACCAGTAAATGGCAGAACTCACAGGTCTCTGTAGATGCCAGCACTATGGAATACGACCTGCTCAGCAATCACTGTAGATGCTTTGAGATCATTTTAGAAGCAGTTCATCTTAACCTGAGCACCTTTCTAGATTCTAGAGTTGCTCATTATATATTTGAGATATATAATAGGTGACTTGTTTTACACCATACAGCCTCACTCTACAGAACACAGAGTGCTACTTGCACTATGGACTATTTATTTGGAAAGTGACTCAAGCAAAGAAGAGCATAGCCTAAAATGTTCATGTCCTTTGTGACATGCAAACATGGGTACTGCTCTACAGAACTGTGAGAGAGGCAATAACTATTGACTTTTATTAACAAGGTCTCATAATGTACAGTTGTAAGAATAAAGTCCATATGACAACTAGATTATAGGTGTCCCTACCCAAGTCTTAGTAAATACTTTCTCTTAAAGATCTAAGTGACAGAGATTCAAATGCTTTCGTAGGGCAAAGCCAGGGAAATGGACCAGAAATCGATGCCTGCCCACATGGTTCAATTGACCTAGAACGAAATTGACCCCAAAAAAATTTGTACGAAAAGTGATCTGTTGGAAAATTTTGATTGATTGAGTATACATGGAATGTTATTTTGCCATGTTGACCGATTTTGGCTCGATTTAAATAATAAATATACTTTTACTTCCGTTGGCAGACATTTTGGTGTGTTTACCATCAAGTCTTATCGACCAAACCAACATCGATCAAATATCAGTTTTTCCATGTGGGGGTTATTTTGATCACAGTTCAATCGATCGTCGATTCTTCTATCATAAATGACGATTGAATCTGACATCTATCATAGGGAAATCGAAACATGTATGTGTTTACTGTATGATTGACAGCAAGCTCCATCCAAGAAGGTGCTAAGATGGAGGTACCCTCTTTCTAGATGCAGCTCGT
This sequence comes from Ptychadena robeensis, assembly GCA_036250615.1. Taxonomy (NCBI): domain Eukaryota; kingdom Metazoa; phylum Chordata; class Amphibia; order Anura; family Ptychadenidae; genus Ptychadena; species Ptychadena robeensis. The sequence goes on along the minus strand of CM070032.1, from coordinate 128,352,066 downwards.
TTGGGGTGCTGGTTGGATCACTGGAAGCCTTAGTAAGGCAGCTTCAAGTATGGAGAACCTAGAGGGTCTTTCTACTCCATGTTTAATTGATTTATTACTTTGAAGAAGCAATTGGAACGGAGACAGTAAAGGTTAGAATCATGGTCAGTTATCCTCACTTTGTCTGAGAGTCATGGTTTACAAATACAGCATGGTGGGAAGACAAAAAAATGTGTGCCTTGTAAACAGTGCTATGCCTATTCAGTCTGAGCACACGTTGTTTGTTACTTTTTGAGCGTATATAGCAGGTCACACTGTTTGAATGTATATATTTCTAGAGTGCTGTCTATGGTATACATCGACGTTCCTCTACAATCTTTAAAAATTAAATTAAAACAAGGGACCTGTTTTTAGCCATGCTAGGAAAAACAATGGACCGTATACATAACATGCAGCAACCTTCACTGCCCATTGGCGGAAAAGAATTTTTTTTTTTCAAATACAATCTTATTTATTGTAAATTTTGGTCTGTGCAAGGTATGTAATTATCAATATTATTTTCATCTAAAATTATTGTTAATATATGTTTTAGGCAACAGTTTTCTAAGAAGCTGAGCAGCTTGTTCTATTTCATGGATGGTGAATGCAAGGGACCCCATTGCAGAAACTACCATAGTCTTTGTTAGCATTTACTAAGTAATCTGACACAGCTTGGGGAACATCTATATAAATGCTAGGTTTTTACTACAACAATTATCTGGGGTGAAGGCAACACTCACCAACATCAACATCATTGTCTGTGTGCCATATGTCAGACAGAATGACCCTGTGGACAAGTGGCTGTTGTCTAGTGTGGGTCTTGTGGCTCCATTGATTACAAGATACACAGATGTGACTATTTATTAGATTACTGACAACTTAATCTATAGCAAGGAACAGTGGTGGGCAACTAAGGTGATATGGAGGGCCACAAGTGCTGCCCTCTGCATCACTAAAGGGCCGCACATAACACCGATCTAGCCCCCCCCCCCATCCCCATCCCCATCCCCCTCCCAGAGGGATCTTAGCAGGTGGTGGACCAGATCCCAGCAGGCAGTCAAAACCCAACAGCAACCCCCCCCCAGGTGCAGTGGTCATATGAAGACCTGGTTTTCCCGATCAACATCGACAATTTAACTGATGTAAGGCCGCCAAAGTTGATTGTAAAAGCCACTCATTAGCTTTCACGTTTGCCAATTAGCGTGCTCAGCTCAAGGCTGAGCGAGTCCCTCACCTCTTTTCCTCTTACCGCTCTAAGAGGTTCTCAGATGAGAAAGAGTCGGTGGAGGATCGGTGAACAGGTGAATTCCTATGCCATATGCATTAGCAGTTAGGTTTTGGGGGCCGCAAGTGGGGGACTAAGTGGTGGCGGCCAAACAACAACCCGGGCCGCAAGTTGGGCACCTGGCATAACATACCTAATCTTCTTACAGTAGGTACTCGTGCTTACAGTGCTCTTCACAGGCTGGGGTGTTGATTTGAGGTGCAACACATGAAAACACACAGGTACAGATGACACAGGAGGAGTAGAGGACCCTTGGGTTTACAATCTAATTGGTTGGGGAAAAGAGTATACAATAGGTAGTGGGGATGGAACTGACATGGTGGCGATGTTACGAATGAGATAATGGGTAGAGCAGACTGAAGAGGTGGGGTTTCATGGCTTTTTTGAAAGTGTTTAAAAGTATGAAGTCTAAAAGGTGCCCAAACATGCATAGATATGCACTAGATTGATGGCCGCTTCGTGCACGTGCACGCTCACAGGCATCTATCTGGTGCATATCTAATGCGGCCATCCCTGTCTTCAAGCGGGATCAATCAATCCCGCCCAAAGACAGGGGTATCGGACATGACCGTAAATCATGGTCGATGTCCATTGCTTAGCATGGAAAGCATTGGATGAGCTGGATGACACAGCAGTGCCTTTAATATCGAAGGCTCGTCTATCTCATGGGCATCGACTCATTTATGGCAGCCTTAGTGGGGCAAGGGAGAGAGTTCCAGACTGTAGGAGCGGCCCTAGAAAAGTCTTGAAGCTGCTCATGTGAAGATGTTATATATGTTATGTACCAGGTTGGAATTTAATTGTCTGGACAATTGGAAGCCAGTGTAGAGAGAAGCAGCAGATGAGGAGCGTCTAGAGAAGTAAATTAGTCTAGCAGAACTATTCATGGTGGACTGAAGATGAGTCTAGATAGAGGAAGATCAGAGAGGATGATGTTGCAGTAGTCAAGGTAAGTAATAATGAGAGGCCATACCAGGATTTTGGTGGTCTCTGGGGAGAGGAAGGGACAAATCTTGGAAGAGTTTCACAGATGGAAGTGACAGGATCTGAACCTCTATTGAATAACGTGACACTGCTCCCCTGCAAACCTTACATTGATACTCACCTTTCTTGCTGTTCAGTGCATGCTTCAGTAGAAACCACCTGCTTATGATCACACAGTATCCAACAGTCCAGGTAATGTCAAGGTACAGTTCTTCTATTATATCCTGTGTTTCCTCCTACCAGTGCTTAAGTATCCTTATATCCTGTAGATGACCTAGGGGCCCAGTAAGTTATTATACACTTATGTAGCTGGCTACTAAGAAATTGACACTCCTTTATATAAATAGAATTGCCTCGACCAAAAAGACCCTCTACCATAATTGCTGGAGTCTGCTCTATGGTGCTCACCGAAGCTGGTTTATATTTCCAATCAGATATCCACCAATAAAAGGATGGGCAAAAGGCCCACCAACTGAACATGGAAGATTCTTCTTGTCTAAATACACTAGACACTAGGTGGACAGGCTAGAGGAAACAATAATTCCACAGCATTTAATTAATTTAGGTTCATCAATAAATTGGTACCAAAATATCAGTCCATTTTAGGAGATACTTATTATACAAAAAGGGACTGCCCAGCGTTACTGGATTTTTTTGCTAGCTGCCTTGTTACCATGCCATTACTATAGGCCTTATACCTATATAGAAATCAATCAATGGCCCAAAAGAAGTACCGGTAGGTGGATCTGAAGGCTGCATCCTAGCAGAAACAAAATTATCTCCCAAGATGTGACTCAATTGCTCAATTACCATAAAGCAGGGGCATCAAATTCAGGCTGCAGGGACATATCTGGCCCATAGTGCAATTATGCTTGGCCCGCGAGAAGTTTTTGAAATAAATAATTAATAAATGCGACAGATGTGTATTTTATTAGACATGTGATTTCATGTGTGTGTTATAGTGTTTCATTTTGTTCAAGATCAAACATTTTTTCATATGGAATTTGCTTCCATATGAAAAAGTTAATTAATATATCTGATGAGAAGGAAAACTTCCTTAATCCTGGTCATTTAACACATATCAAAGTTGACCCAAGCGTTTGTTGAAGTGTTTTTTGACTTCCTATGCCATTAAGCCACCTATTCATGATCTTGATTGGTTAAGTGTATGAAAGCCATACTCTATGCTAAAATCAGTTGGCAATACAAAAAGTATTTTCTGTGTCCAACAAGATAATCACCCCTGCTTTGGTGTATATAAAATTATGAATAATACAATTTAATAGACATGCTTTTGGAGTTGCCATGCCATAGAAAGCTATTGGATATTTTATATGAGATTATTGTATTGAATGTATGAATGATGCAATATCTGTGGAAGAGTTTTACCATTGGATCCATCTTGGAAAACCTCTTCAGTTGGTATGCCTACACTGACCAGAACAGACTTTTGCAGGATAGTCAAGAGGCCACCTGTATTATATATACAGTATATATTGTGTAATATACCCAGACCTGAGATTCTCTTTTAATGGCTATTTTAGAATGGGGTTTATTTCAGGTTTCTGGCAAAACAAACTGCAGAAGCAAAAAAGAGCAGAGCCCACATCTTCTCCTCCAACATGTTCAGCAGGTTCGACATAACAGTGCTAGGTTTATGGAGAGGTTAAGGTTACAGGGGACACAAGGATAAGGAATGAGATCAGTTGATCAGATGAATCAGGGCAGGACCTGGCAGAACTTAGATGTGAGTTCAGGACTATTAAATCCCACCAGAAACACCACAGACTCAGCAGGTCTATGAATTCACAGTTGTTTTACTAAGCTTTCCAGTTCTTGGAGATTTTATATTACCACCCCATATGAATGGGCAATTATGTAAGTCAAGCACAGTAAGACTAGCAACCCCATCCAAAGTAACTGTCAGCACACAAATGGTGCATGGCCAATTCTCTGCACGACTAGCTATGCACGAGGACGTCATCATGCACCATCGATCTGCAGGGGAATCGAAGAAAAAAACTATACGACTATGGCTGGCTTAAGAAATGTACTGTACAATAAAAACATCTGATATCCTCCACCATAAAACTAAGCACCAAGTCCAAAGTTTAGTACACGATTCAATCAAATTAACGTCTGACGTTTTCTACCTTCATTACAATAAAATCTAAAGCTAACCATACACACTGCGATTCAATCACGGCGAATGATCGCAATGCACATCAACTTGGGGGGATCGATTTCTGCCCATTACTTACCATCCAAAGGGTCCCCATCCAAAGTAACAATCCAAAATTGAACAGAAAATATTGAAAGGTCGATGGGAACATGCATACATATTTTGCCCACACACTTTTTTAAAGGGACATGCTATGTTGAAGCCAAACACTGATTGTAGCACTACTTTTGAAAACACACACAGTGCTGCTTGGAAATAATGTAATGTGTCCTTCAGATTTTAGATAAACCGAAGAGAGATCAGAACCTCTGTGTCCCTAGTAAAGGGATACTTCACTGGGGTAAATTTTTAAGTGAATGGTAATTAACATCTGTGGACAAATGATGGGGTCACATCCTACAAGGATGATTTGCTTGGGATTTTCACTCACTTCCTATCGTGTGTAACACTAATAGATGGTGTCTTAAGCTGGCCATACACCTTCAGATTTCTCTGTCAGATTTCCTTCAGATCAGATCTACCAACAACCATGTAGTATAGTGTCCTCCCTGATAGAATACATAGTGATTGGAAGGTGTAGAAAGGTCCTCATATTACATGGTTTTGGTAAAACAAAATCTGATCTGAAGGAAATCTGACAGAGAAATCTGAAGGTGTATGGCCAGCTTTAGGGTACCACAAATATAACAAATAATTTTAACAGATGTTTGTGACTTATTACCTAAACCAAAATCAAACATATAGAAGCCAATGCATTTGACCTGCCCAAATCTCATACAATATAATATATTTTTAAAGGCCACCGAATGTGATGCTTTACTACAAAAGTTTACATATTGTGATGTTAATACATACAAGGGAAATTTTGGCATACAGTACCTCCCTGTACCGGGGGGTGAAACCATAGCAAAGGCTATGGATATTGATTACTTCACATACATGGGCCATAGATTAAACACTACTCCTAACTTTACAAGGACTGGGTCTGGTCCTACCAAGCTATTGGTACCTCATATAGGACATATGGGCACTAGTGATATACTGGCATATGCATTTGATTTTCTTCTAGTGTTTTTATTCAATTAAATCTTAAAATTTATTAAAATACATGATTACCAACATCTGTAATTATTGTGATTTTGGACCTCAAAATTATCCCATACATTAATTTGAGGGTCACAACTCACGATTTGAGTTCAAACCCCCCCAAGTCAGTGCAGGACACTGTGATGGACCATTGGGAGAACTATCTGACACACCCAGAAGTGTTGAGTGCACAAGATTCATGTGGAGGGTGTTGCCCCTGAAGTTCGGAGCGACCACCCAATATAGTCACCATAGGAGGAAGTTTCTCTTTTAGACCAGTGACTTTGCACCAATCCAATGCTGAGCCCATACACGATGTCCCTGCACCAACAATGAATGTGCTGTACCGATCTATGACCCCAATATACACACAGACCCAGGTTCTCCCCAGCACTGCTCCCTTTCATTCTCTCTGCCAGTCCCACCAGTTGCTCACCTATGGTGGATATGAAGGTAGAGTTGAAGGCATCCTCTGAGAACCTGAACAACACGCAAGTCTTTCCGACCCCCGAGTCCCCGATCAGAAGCAGTTTAAACAAATAGTCGTAAGTCTTCGCCATATTAAAAACTACTATACAGGAAATAGCAGTGTCTCAATCCTATTGGCTGACGAGCCTATCAATCTAGCGCGACAAAAGTGGCGACTGGTTACTGTCTCTCTGACGTCATTCGGAGCCAGCCCATCTCCGGGGACCCCCGAGGCCGATCCCAGCATAAAGTTTATCTGGCTAAGCGGACGAGTCAAACTGAGAAGTGCGAGCTGATTGGTGGAGGGGTCGTCAAAGCGGCAGCTTGTGATTGGATCTGGGAGGAGGTTGAAGTTCTGTAGTGTCATGGGGTTTATCATTAAAGGAGCAGCGCTGCGTGTTAGTAGGGAAGGCTGGGATGGGTAACTTGTCATCATTATGAGTACAGAGCGATCTACAACAGCTTTTATTTACACAAATAATTCTGCTTTATATGTCTAAAGCTCCCCATACACCATTAGATCACTCCATACAATTTACTTTAGATCTACCAACAACTATGTAGTGCCGGGTCCTCCCTGATAGAATACATAGTGATTGGAAGGTATATATCACTGCTATGTAGTGTCGGGTCCTCCCTGATAGAATACATAGTGATTGGAAGGATTAGAAAGCTCCTCATATTACATGGTTTTGGTAGAAGAAAAGTGGATTGTACAGAAATTGTATGGTAAGATTGTAAGATGTATGGGGGGCTTTACCGTTTACACATTTCATTAACGTCCATATCTCAATGATATTGCAGTTTAGGGGTGCTCTGAGAAACAAACTTCTTGCCCCTGCTTAACAATGAAATGTCATTTTTCTATTTCCCGTTGCTTCTCTATGCAATGTATGATGATTATAGATGAAAAATATTAAACCATTACAGCCGTGCTATTCAACAGCCCTAAAGTAAGCAATATGTACACACTTGGGAGCAGCTATGTAAATATCAAATGCCTTCAAGGCTGTAAGTAAGCCGTAATTGTTTACCCCCCCTCAGTAACATGACGCTGAGGTTGTACAAAGGAAATTTTAGGTAGCAAATATTGGTGGATTGTTTTGTGATGCGACCATCGTTGCATGTGCCAGCAGCACGTTGCACACAGTGGCAGTCCGGGCTGTGCAGAGGCACTGTGAGCAGAGGCTGCTGTACCTAGGCATCTACCGAATGTCGGGCCCCCCTAGCTGTCCCCTCTGTCCTCCCCCGCCCTGCCACCACACAGTGTGATAGTTTCTGAAATGATGAAAGTGTACCAACATGTGCAAACACTTTTTCGATTGTACCAGGTGGGCAGGAATCGATTCCTTTTCTATCTACACAAACTGATTGAGTTTCTAGTCGATTGAAGAGAACTGTATGGCTACCTTAAGAGCTGGATAAGAATAGAGGTGCGTTTAGGCTCTTGCTGGCTGGCTGCAGCTACTGACACACACTGTTCACAGTTTGTAGTGTACTGAGAAATCAGAAACTATAAAGATGCTCTTTGCTTTGCCTGGAAACGCCTCATTTCTCAGAGACGACCATTAAGAACTGTTTAAAGTGGATGTAAACTGTGAAAGTAAAAACAAAAAATAAAACCACATAACCACATAACTCACCTATATCTAATCTTCTTCCAGGGACAGAGGCTCAGAGGACAAAAAACTTTAAAAAAACTTTTCCCGTCTGCTTGCTCCAGCGCCGCCATGTCTGGAGTGTCCGTTCCTCCAGGCGGCAAGATGTATAAGCGAGACTCTTCCGTTCTCGCTCCCTCCACCAATCCGGATCAGGTGTGGCTTGCTGTTGGGCGCAAAGGAACTTGGGAGGGTAGACATCAACAGTGACGTCTTCCACCCCAAATCCACTTGAGCTCAGAGCCTGCCACGGTGCAACGTCACAGGGGGGTGAGAGTGTCGCTAGTATTTTTTCACTTTTAGTCAGGTAAGTTTTGTCTTTTGTTTTTTTATTTCTGATATGCCCTATTATCATTCCCTGGTGCCGATAATAGAAGGCAGATGTGGAGGTGATAGGTCCACTTTAAGATTAATCCACAGACTGCTTAGAAATTGTGGCCTCCTGGACTCTCAGGAAGTGACGACTCTCCTTTTTTTACACCAATTCATTTCAATGGATATGTACAAACAGGTGTGTCAGCCTTTAATTTAACCCAATTAACCACATTGTTATGTGTTGGTGTATGTTAAAACATTGAAAATACATTGTCCAAAACTATTGAAAACACATGTCTAAAACATGCGTATTTGATGGGTTATTGCCATAGGACTGCATTGGTTGTGCTAAAACTATGTAATGCCCGCACAGCCCCCTTGGTGGAATTAGTGCACACTTGCCAGGGTGAGTCCGGCGTCACTGTTTGCCATCTTCCAGCATCTTCTCCATAGGCTGCACCCGGTGGCAGAGCATTCTGTCTCCTATAAGAGGCAGTGTCTCAATGCAGGCCCTTGCACATGTCCCAATTATAGTCTTTGCACTCACTACCAGATGGTGTAAGAACCAGCACTTAATTGTTGTCATCACAGGCACAGCATGCAGTTCTGTGCCAGCCCTGTGGAAGGAGCCATTGCCTCTTGGCGGTCTCTGACCTAGCCCATCTGTCCTCAAGATGTCATCTCCTCAAGGTGCTAGGGCAGGGCTGGGCAAACTTTTTGACTCATGGGCCACATTAGCTTTTTACCTTTGATAAAGGGGCTGGAGTAAGAACCTGTAATGGCCAACCCGCCATTGTCGACATCACTAATGATGGCTGTGAAGTGTGACATGTGACAGGAATGTTATCTTTTTTAATTTCTTGCACTTTAAAAGAAATGCTCAGTCATTGCAATGAGCAGAGATAATTCCTAGAGTCGTCATGAGGATGCGCCCATTGTCCTGATCACGTCACATTTTATGACCAATTCATGCAAAACTCCAAGTAATCCCAAAGGGTTCACATACTTTTTCTTGCAACTGTACATCTCGGCTGTTAACAGGTCTCCAGCCCCATGAACCAGCTGTGTCCGTATCCCATAGGAGCTTGTGTCCACGTCGAACACTTCTCAGGACCAGACCACAGTGGAACCCCAAGACAAAGACCCCAAGCAACTTAATACGGGGCCTTATATTACCTATTACCTGGAAGGGCACTCCCACATGGCTTGGTCACATCATACAGGTTTATACACAATTTCTATCAATAATCTTAAATAATCTTAAATCATCCTGTTACAGTGGCAGCAAAACATTTGGAAATATTGGCAAATATCACAGGCAACCCCAAATTTTTGGCATTATCACTGACACCAGGAAAAACTGTAGATGCTACTCAGTTCTGGGGAGATTGTCCGCAGTTGCTGGGCTGGAGTCAGACTGTCAGCAGAGCCAGAGACAGGGCAGAAGAGAACTGCATTCGATTGGCTTTGTGAGCTGTCAGTTCTCTTTCTACTTCTGCGGAATGTACAAAGTTTCCATACCCTCCCTTAGCACTGCCAGCCAATCAAAAGGCTGATGGAGGGACAAGCAGGAAGCAGGACTATGAACATGAAAGAAGCTTCAGATAGTGAGCAGACCGTATTGAATTATTTTGTGTGTGTCTATAAAAGGCAGAATGTGTGTATGCAATGTGTGTGTAAGGCAGTGTAAGGCTTACGCCCGATAGCAGGATGGAGTAGAGGGGGAACCGAAACCCGTAGAGCCAGTCTTCTAATCTAAACAAGAGCCCCCCTAATTGGGAGGATGGGCCGATGTCCCTTGAGGGTCAACCGGTGGTGTTTTCTTCTGCGGCTGGCAGGGTAGTGTCTCTCTGGGGTTGCAACCTGGGTAAGACCCCAGACGGGCAGCATAAGGCTGAGGTGCGGAGCTGCTCCAAGATGTTGGAGGTGAACAGCGAGGTCTGGGGTCCCCCAAGGGACGAAGTCTCGAGAGAAAAGTCCAGGACCCAACGACAGGGTCAAGGCTGGCATAGAGGTTTTCTGCATAAACCGTGTAAACAAGATCAGGTCTTGGCGGGGTGCAGACAGCATACGTATTCCAAGAAATACGCGAAGGTCGGGAGAGCCGAGGTCACAGAATATCGTATGGCGGGTTTCAGCAGGGTGGTCTGGTACACGGAAGTCCAAGAAGCAAATCACAGGGGTCACAGGAGTAATCACAGGAAAGGCACAACCAGGATCAGAGCTGATATCAAGATCAGCACCATAACTGAGGGCAAGACAGCCAATATATAGTGGCTTGCTCATTAGGGCATCCCCTCCTCTTAGCCGGGATAAACCGACGCCATCCATTTCCGCCAGTATGTATAAATGCCTGTGGTGCAGCTTGTCACACGGCTGGAGCAGGAGGCAACGCGGTGGTGTGGAGAGGGAGCGTTGCCCCCTGGAGGGAGCTGGAGTGAAAGTGGAGAGGCAGTCTGAGGTGAGCCAATTCACCCATACTCTGGGAATACTCTGGGGAGCCTGAGGGTGCCACCCGGGACCCCTGAGCCCCGGAGGCCTGACAGGCAGAAAAGACAGCAGGGCATGCTGGGCAGGGTAGTTCTTGCAAATGCTTGCAGATGTAGTTTCTCAGCACAGAATGCCATGTGACACAAACCGAAAACTATTTGCATACTGGAGTCGGTAGTCCATTAGCAACCAATTTACAGGAAGCCTGTAACTGCCATGATTCCCATGAACAACCCATGGCCAATAACCCAGAGTTATGACTACATATAATTACAAGCTATCCTAGATGGAGGACAGTTTGTATCAATATTTGTGTTGCTATAATCATGAAGAAACAATGGAATAACATGGTTCATAGGGTGATAACACTCTGTCCTTGTTTCCTATTTATTATCCCCCTTTGTCACCTGGCCACAAAGGATTCTGATAAAGACTTCCAATGGTCATTTATGTTTATTTTACACAATTATCATCAAATCATCAAGGAGCACAGATCATCAAAGGATTTAAACTACTTAGCATCATACTGTACAAAAAAGGGGCCCCAAAAAGATCTTGCATAGGGCCCCCAAAAAGCTAGAAACTGAACTGTTAGTAGTTATTATAAATGATTTGGAGAGAGAACAGGTATTGGAATAGAAGATCAAACTTGTATTCCATGGGACTTTTGGGGCACCAAAGACATACTAGTATATTAAAAACAATTAAATTTTATTGAGTATATATCAACAGACGTATAAAATACATATAGTTCGCTATGTAGGTCAGAACCTCAAACATACATAGGGCTCGACCTCATAGAACTAACACATAGCAGCAGACATAGAATATCAAAATACATGTTGGAGATCGTGAACATATTGGGCCGTCTTTCGCTCAAACCTTACGTATGTCTATTCCTTGAGTGACCCTTTAAGCTGCTTATGTATTTTCTGGTGAGTGTATATTGCATTTATGTGATGTATTATGATGATTAGTTGACTATAAAACTTATGTTTGATGATTCACTCAATGTCTCATGTACATATAAACCATTGTTTATGACTTGTTAAGTGACAACAAACATTTGTGAATTGTTGTGGGACGGACACTTATATTAATATTATATTTTAGATTCACTACCTCCCTGAGGAAGCCGTCCAGGCGAAACATGTCGGAGGGAATCTGTACATACTGTCAGCTTGTACTGTAACTATACCTTATCCCGTCACTCTTTTAAATGTATTTTGATATTCTATGTCTGCTGCTATGTGTTAGTTCTATGAGGTCGAGCCCTATGTATGTTTGAGGTTCTGACCTACATAGCGAACTATATGTATTTTATACGTCTGTTGATATATACTCAATAAAATGTAATTGTTTTTAATATACTAGTATGTCTTTGGTGCCCCAAAAGTCCCATGGAATACAAGTTTGATCTTCTATTCCAATACCTGTTCTCTCTCCAAATTCTTTATGGGGACGTGGCACATGACACTTTAGCTTGAAGTTCCACCCCTTTCCCTCTTCACCACATAATATACCTATTATAAATGATTACCTGTAGGTTTTTTTGCATGAGGTTTATGCAATTGCTGAGAATGAGTCGATTCCATAGTGCCCTCATAGCCATGTTCTCTGGGAGTTACAGGGGAACAAGGGGAATAGATGATGCTGCTCACCTCTGGACTCTTACACAAAGGAGGCTTTTTACAGGTTAATAACATAAAATTTGTTAAAATACATGATGGGATTGGGGTTGAAGTTGAATAACAAAGTCTCTTTTTTTTTTAGAATTCAAAGTTTTATTGCAGATTTTTCAAGGAATAACAGACATACATACATATCAGATTAGAACATACGCTAAACGGCGTAGTAGCATACGTACCAACAGGTAGGTGGGGGGGGGGGGGGGGGGGGGGGGGGGGGCAGGGGGGAAGGCAGCAGAGACGGAAGAAGAAGAGAGCGAGCGAAGAGAGGGGGGGGATCATGGAATGGGGGGGCGGGGGGATGGGGAGGAGGGGGGGGGGTTTTGGGTGTTGAGGAGGGTGGGGGGAGGAAGGGGGGGGGGGTAGGGGTTAGACCGCCGGTACAAGGGGGTTAGGGCGAAGCGCACCTAACTACGCCATGATCTGTGAGCTGGGCTGTTTGAAGGCGTCGGCTGCCAACAAATACTCCCAGGGACGCCAGGTGTATCGGAATTATTGTCTGGTCCCTGCAGGGAGTGGTGGGTCCCTATTCTATGAATATCCGCAACCCGCCGAAGCCAGTCTGAGGGACCTTGGGGGGAGGAGGGGGAGGATGTAGATTTCTACAGTGCGGGGATGCAGGCCTTTGCGGCAGGGGCCCCCCAGTGACCAATGGATCAGTAGGGAGGTATGAGGTGTGAAGGAGGGAGGAAGGAATGGTTGGAGGAGGGAAGAAAGAAAAGCCGGGGTGGGGTGTTGTGGGAAAGGGAAGGTCGTAGAGAGCGGCAAATGTGAGAGACTGGGTCCAGAAGTCCAGGATGAGCGGGGCAGGACCAGAATAGGGAGGATGTCCCCTTGGCGTCCAGACATCTCCAGGCATACATTCGGAACGGAGGGGTGAAAGATCGTGGGAGGATTTTGGTATCATGTCTCCGGTATTTGTTACATCGTGCTTTTAAGGAGGAGAGAGCATATCTTGGCTGTTTGAGACGGGGAGAGGCGAAACATTAATCACCCTCCCACAGCGACATATGAATATAGGTGGTTCTTGGGCCCCCTGCCTCCGCAGGAGACGACGGGTAAGTGTAAAGAGAGAAGTGGGGAGAGGGAGAGCGGGTGTGGTGTCGAGGTGGGGGGCATTAGCTCCGTTCCGTGCGGTAGGGCATGTCAAAGGAGCCGGTTGGGGTAGCAAGAGCGAGGAGCCAAATTGGCCAACTGTTGGGCTCTCCAGAACCCCAGGGAGGATAATTCGGGCAATTGATCCCAAAAGCGCTGCGGTTGTCCAGCACATCGACCTTCACTAACAAAATTGTGCGGGGCGGACCACATCTAGTTCCCTAGGAGCGGGAGGCAGGGCTAGCCGCGAGGGGGGAAAAGATGGGTTAGCAGAATTCGGGGTCGGGGGGGCGGTGACGGCGACAGGGAGGTAAGGCGGGAAATATCTCCCTACACGGGACAGATGCCGTTGCTCCGATCAGGGGGTGATGGAAGACATCATTGAAGTTGGGGGGGGGGGGGGGAAGGGGGGGTCAGCCACGGAAAATGTGGCCACAGAGCACTCCAGGGGCCCAAAATCGGCTTTTGTCCATCTGGACCCAGAGTTTATGTTCATGCGTTCTTGCGGCCATGCTAGAATAGAAGTCTCATGAGGTGAGCGTGGCCCAGTGGTACAATTTTATGTCCGGGAGTCCAAGACCCCCTAAGGAGGGGGTCTCCGGAGGTGGTATGTTTAATCTGGGGGGGTTTCCCCGCCCATAGAAGGTCTTTAGCAGCGGAGGAAGGGATTTAAAGAAAGCTTCCGGACATGGTTATTGGGAGGGCCTGCAAAAGTATACGGGGGGAGGAGGTCGTTGTTTGAGGACATTGCATCGACCTTTCCAGAGAAATTTAGTGTCCTCCATCTGTCCACGTCTAGTCGGAATTTAGTCAGGACTGGTGGAATTCAGGGGAATATGTCTGGGAGGGGTCGGGGGAGGGAATCTTTGTCCAGAGATATTTGATGAGAGTGGTCGCCCATTTAAACGGAAAATTTGCCTGGAGGTGTGCGTACCGCCGGCTGGGGATAGTGATATTGAGGGGCTCGATTTTGGCAGTTAATAAGGAGAGGGCTCCGTAGCGGCGGAACTCTGCCATAAGATTTGGAAGGGAAGTGAGCGGGGAGCTAAGAAAAATAGGAGGTCATCGGGTAGCCGGACTCTTGTGTGCTTTAGACCCAATTGTACACCCCTGATGTTCTGGCGATTGGATCGGATCATGCGCCATAGGCGGAATGGTTCAAGGGTGAGGGCGACGATTAAGGGGGGAGAGGGGGCACCCCTGACGTGTGCCGTTAGAGATAGGAAGGGGGTGGAGTAGATGTGCCATTGACCATGACTCTTGCCGTGGGGCTCGAGTAGAGAGCATGATCCATGAAAGCATCTTAGGCCCGAGGGCCCACATGTGTCAAGGTCAGACGCAGGAGGCCCATCGACCCTGTCGCAGGCCTTCTCTGCGTCAGTGGCCAGGAGGAAGGTCCGGGATGTTACGTTGTTCTATCAAGTGGATAGTGTTTTGAGGGTCGGTATGTGCCGTCTCGAGCTTCCCTGTTAGGCATAAAGCCAACCTGGTCCAGGTCAATGATGGGTCGGAGTAGTGGGATGAAGCCTGAGGGCAACGATTTTCGCGCAAAGTTTAAGATCAAACTGTTTAGCAAACTAATGTGGCCGATAGTGGCACACTGTAGGGGGGTCTTCCCCTCTTGGGGATCACAAACTATATTTGCTGCTAGGGCCTCTGGGGGGGGGGGGGGTGGCGTGGGTCAGAGCGATGTGAGTTTAAAGGCTTTCAGAAAGTAGTGGGTTCAGGACGTCCCTGAATAGATTCTATAATAGTGAGGGAGGAAGCCGTCTGGTCCAGGGGCCTTGCCAGTCTTGGATGATGAATGGCCAGTCTAAGTTTGTTCGTCTTGTATAGGGTGCCTCCAAGGCCTCCGTCTAATGCAGAGTCTTTAGCGAGGGTATACCAGAGTCACGGAGGTATTGGTCAATGATCTTGCTGTTTGTCCGGCGGGGAGGGGGAGTCGGCGAGAGGATTATAGAGGGCTGCATAGAAGGACTTAAAGGCGTTTGATATGGCCTCAGGGAGGGTGTTTGGTACCGAGGGTCTAGTACGGCGGGTACAGACGCTTTGGCTCTTTGACCCTCAAAGCCGGGCCAGGGATTTACTGCATTTGTTTGAGAGTACTCGTGAAATGTCTCTACATCTAGTTAGAGACAGTTTAGCTTTTTTAGTGAGTAAGAGAGACCTAAGTTGCAGTCGGAGTTGAGTGAGCTCGCTGTCTGTTCCTTTGTGGGGAAGCCGTTTGTGCGAGCTCTCCAATGTAGCGACCACTGGGAGCAGGGTATTGATTTCCTGAGCGCGCTTCCTTTTCTGGTCGTGCGCCTATTTTTATGAGGGACCCTCTAATGAAGGCTTTATGGGCCTCCCAAAATCATGTGAGGTCCGCAGTCTGGGGGTGTCATTGGCAGAAAAGTAGAGTAGAGGTTGAGGTCAGATGTGATGTCTTTAAGGATGTCCGGGTCATTGAGAAGGGATTTGTTCAGTCGCCAATTAACGGTTGCGTGGGGCGGGGGTGGGGTTAGTGCAAGAGTCACTCGTAACGGGGTCGTGATCAGAAAACCGCGATGTGTTACCAATGGAGGAGTCTGAAGAGTGGCAAGTGGGTGGGTGTGGGTGTAGGAAGTAGTCTATGATTCGGGAGTAAGTCTGGTGGGAGGGAGAGTAGTAGGGAGTAGTCAAGTCGGGTGGGGGGTGTGTGAAGTCTCCAAACGTCTTGCAACTGATAAAGGGAGAGGGTCTTCCTAAATCGTCTGTGTGCTCTGAGTATGAAGGAGGGATGAGGTTTTGGTGAGTTGTCCTGTTGGGGGTTGAGCGTGATGGAATGGGAATGGGTTTCTTGTAGAAGGACCACCACCAGCCCCTCAAGGTTCAAGGTAGATGCATGGTGGCGGTCCGGATGTCTAGCGGGGGGTGGGGGGGAGGAGGAAGGGGAGGGAGCGAAGGTGGAAGAGGGGGAGGAGAGGTGGGAGAGGGAAGAGGGGGGAAGAAAAGAGGGGTGGGTGAGGGAGAGAGTAGTAGGGGAGAACAGAGGGGGGGGGGCGAGGAGAGGAAGAGAGGAGAGAGAAGGAGTAGAGATAGAGAAGCAGAGGAAAAGGGGCGGGTGGGGTAGAGAGAGGGGGTGGGTTAGGGGTAAAAAGCGAGGCTAGGACACGGCGTAAGGAGCCAACTGATCTGACCAAGTGGTCGCGACCAGTGTGTTAGCCTATTGTGGGAAAGCGGTTTAGGCAGGAGCCGAGCAGCAGAGAGACAGAGTCCGCCGGCCACCGGGGCATAGTATAAAAACATAGAGACCTTTTTTGTATTAAAAAAAACACTATCGAAAACAGGGGTGCAACCCAGAAACATAACAATGTGAGCCTGAGGGGCGGAAGGAAACAGCGTATAAACCAAAGAACAGCATATACATGACACATATCAAGGACGTTTAAAGTGCGAACTGCAGCGGTGAGGCATGAATCTCGGTAATAATATGGGGAAAGAGAGCTAAGGTAGGGGGTGGCAGTTCAGGTACGCTGAGCCGATATGAAAAAGCGCCTCTCCGTGGTATCGGCGTCTCAGGATGATATGGTCAAAGCAGCTGCGTCCGGTCGTGGTGGGGTCAGCCTTCGTGGTCCTCCGGGCGGGGGGGGGGGAGTGGTGAGGGAGTGGTGGAGGTCCCTCCGGGGATGCCTCGGGGAACGGGGAAGCCATCTGATGGCTGGCTGACGCGGAGGGTGTTGCGCGAGAGGTCGGGCATGATATGTAAAACAGCTCCGTCCAGTCTACGTCACTTCGTCCAGCTCTCCTGAGGATGTCGTCCTTAGTTGTGTAGTGTTGGAGTCTGCCACAATACATCAGCGGGGTCTTTCGGCGGTAGGGGTCTGCGACCTGTCGCGGGTGGATTCAATCGATGAGGATTTATGGTGGTGGTGTCCCCTAGAAGGGAACTGAATAGAGCCTGTACGGTCACCTTTAGTAGTTCTGGTGGAGGTGGTTCAGGGAGACCCGGTATCCTGATGTTATTCCGGCAAAGAATTATGATGATGGTAAAATCGTATCTCCATAGGCTTGTAAAGGGAACATGATGATGATTCTTTTTTCACAAATGACTGTGAAAGGCTGTCTTAAGGTAGCCATACATGGTTCAATGAAAGAAATCAATTGTTTTAAGTCGATCTTTTGTATGATTAGAAATCGAACCATAAATTTGTGTTTGGACATGTTGGTAAATTATAGTCAATGGCTTTAGTATCTGATGGGTTTTCATTGTATTTCAATAGTTTTTTGTATCCGATTTGTAGATAGGGCAGTTGACAGTTATGATACCATCATAATAAGTGGGTGTTAAGGTAGCCATACACAGGTCGAGTTTCCACACGATTCCTGGATATCCGATGATCACGGGCGCGTGCACACCGATCGATCGACGAGGAATCGAGTGCATGCCAGCCCACCCACTTTGACACGATCGACCCCGAACGATCGACATGGCCCCCAATCGGATCGGCCGGGAACCAACCTGTTGGTGTTTTCTGATCGATTGTGCACACATCAAGGGGCGTTGACATTTGTGTGAATCGATCGACTGGCAAAACGAATCGTCCAGGAATCGGTGGCCTAAGGTGGTAGGCACAGACTTGTATGGTCGATCGATCAACGCCGTGACTTCACCGGAATCGTTCGGAGCGTCGATCGATCGCTCAGGAATCGACACGTGTATGGCTAGCTTAAAAACGATCAATGTTAGACTGGCAGTCCACATTTCAATTGCACAAGCCAATGGAATCCAAGCTCGATCAAGGAAAATCAATATGTGTATGGCTAGCTTCACA
The DNA here is from genome assembly GCA_036250615.1 of Ptychadena robeensis. Classification (NCBI taxonomy): domain Eukaryota; kingdom Metazoa; phylum Chordata; class Amphibia; order Anura; family Ptychadenidae; genus Ptychadena; species Ptychadena robeensis. The sequence continues at coordinate 128,334,004 of CM070032.1, read as the reverse complement.
GTTGCAATGATTTCTGAGAAGAGAGTAGGAGCAAAGATGGAACTAATAATAAAAAGTTTCCCACCCTCCCTTTCTTTTTTGGTAAGCCTCCCAATATTGTCCACCTATTGTTTTTTGTATATATATATATATATTGTGATAGACTGTTCATCTGTCACGGTGTACATGGACCCATCAGGTGGGGTATCCTGGAAGGAATCCAGGAATATGTTGTTAGGTTGTTGTGCACTTTTGTTAAGTTTTTGTTTTGGGATTCTGGGATGGGGGAAGGAACTGGGTGGGCCTTCTCATTCCATCCAGAAATTACACCTGATGGACATCAGGGAGGTGGCTCAAAGGAGACTGAAGCCACTCAATCAGGGCTCCCAAGGAAGTTGGGAGACAGTGCTGCTAGGTGCAGCAAATACAGGGCACACAGAGTGTGTGTGGCCCTATGCTGACAGCTGCCAGGAGGCAGGCCGTTAAGGTTTCCTAGAGAGAGAAAATATTGTTTCTACAGTGCCAAGCTAGGAGGCTTGGCATTTTCAGGACATTCGTTTGGCTTATGTTAACCCCTGTGAGAGTGATTTTGTGTTTGGACTTGTTGTTTTGGACTCGTGCTGCCAATAAATACGGGCAGGGGCCCTATAAAGAATCCTGTTTGTGTGGATACTCCTCATTTCCAGACGCGGCGCTTGAGCTAAACCCCCACAATATATATATAACGTTATTTATGACCTCATCACGCATGGCTGAGAGTGCTGAGAATCGTCCGGGCACCCTTTGTGTGCCAGCCATTACTTTGCTCTCCATCCAAAGTAATGGGATCAGCCGGGAATTTACCGACATGTTGGTTTCCTGGCCAATCGAGAATTCTGGCCAGATGGATTGTTTGATCTATGTGGGCACCCGCAAAATTGGCAGCAGATCGTAGCGCGTATGGGGACCCTTTACACTTCTCATTGTTTATTTGTTTTGATACACAACAAAATATGTATGTACAATCAGCATGGGAATCTATGTTTTTTTAAACTATAGTTCTGTCCCCCGGCAGCCTGAGGGACAATGAACTGGCCCCCTGTTTAAAAAGTTCAAGGACTCCTGGACTAAATCTTTACAAAGACCAGTTTGTATATAAGTATAAAACCTGTAGAGTCATTGTTAGCTTTAGTAATAAATAATATTAATGCTTTTAATATCATCCATAATTACCATGCATATGGGCATAACATGTTCCACATGGGCCCTCACATAATGAAGTTATATTACCATTAATACTCAATCAATGTATTATTTCCAGCTTTCTTCAACATAAGTAACAGTAAGAGCCTGTAGACAAGCACTGACAGTATTCTTTCATGTATTTGTATACAGTAGTTTAAATCTTAACATTATAAGCAGGGGTGCACATAAGTGGTACTCTGGTACTGAAAAGGGGCCAAAAACTAGCTATGCGTACCTGCATTATTGTTACAAAGCTCATATGGGTACTAACAATTTGGAGGCACTCCTATAAAAAGTTGCAGTTAGGGGTGTGAAATTGAGAATGTAAATTACTTTTCCAAAAAAAGGGTGTTGGAGATCTGGTGGATGAAAGTCAGAGAAGACATATGTAAGGGTAAAATCTGACAAGAGGAAAGCACTGTTGGACAGTTGGAATATGACTATGAAAGGATGACATTTGGACTGCAGGTAGTTTCAGAGGTTAGTTACTAACCCAGAAAATGTCAGGGTTGCACTATTGAAGTATGAGATCTGGCAGTCCAAACGTGTTGTACTGTGAGAGTTACATGTGACCCAAAGCCAGCTGGTGGCCTGTGAATGGAGACAGCTTATAGGAGGCCCAATCAGGAACAGGGTGGTCCATCTGCAGCAGAATCTACCATGCAGGAGGCTGACACAGAGGACAGTGAGGGAGACAGTGAGGAAGACATATGGAGTACCAAACACCATCTCCTGGTACTGATCTGAGGAGCTCACTAAAAAAGTTATGTGCACCTCTGATTATAAGGAAAAAGAGGGGGAATTATGGTTATGCTTTATCAGCTATGTAAAGACCTATCACAGATGTCCCCACAGCTTGACTGTGCTGCTGTCCAAGAGTGGCTACATGTCTCCTCCAGATACAATGGAGAAAAAAAATTATAACGCCCTAAAAGAAAGAAAATACCTACATATAACGACAACATACAGGGCTGCACATAGTAGTAGTATGCTGGTACACAAAATGGACTAAAAACAAGCTATGTGTACCTTTATTGTCCTTACTAAACCCATCTGCATACTACACAGAAAAGAGAGACATGCATGCAGCTTTCCCTCTCCTCCCCGATGCGTAAGAAGGAAACCGCGCTTGTGTTGTGCTTTGACGGCAAGTCATTAGTGACATCTGGTGGCTGAAATTGATATTGCAGATTGAGTTGAGATTAAAACTGGAACACATTAAATAGCTGTAAAACACTTTATCATGAATACACTATTGTAAAAGTAAATTTTTTTAGATCACCAAAATTGCTTACAGTTTTTATTTTTAAATGTATACAATTTATGCCACTTGGATAACTGCAGGAGAACATTAATAACTATAAATGTTTGCAGGTACTGGTGTCAAATTGGTAATGTAAATTACTCATCTAAAAAAAGATTGGACTTCTTCAGGTTGTTGGAGAACTGGGGGACAAAAGAGTAGGCACATGCAAGGGTAAAATCTGACAAGAGAAAAGGTGCACTACTAAGGTAAGGGATCTGGGGGTTCAAACGGTGTTGTACTGTCAGTTACATTTCACCCAAAGCTGTTGATCTGTGGCTGGAGACAGCTAATTAGAGGCTCAATCAAGAACAGGAATGTCCATCAGCAGCAGAATCTTCCATGCAGGACAGTGAGGAAGACCACCCTACATATTTGGGTGAGTACCAAACACCATCTCCTGGCATCTGAGTAGCTCACTAAAAAAGTTGCACCCCGTCAATATATTTATATTTCCCTTGAGCTCAGATCAGTGGTTCCCAAACTGGAGAGGCACAGAGTTAGTCTGTGAGGG
>CM070032.1:128307823-128322474 GCA_036250615.1 Ptychadena robeensis | reverse complement strand
GATGTATACTGCTGACAGGTGTGTAATGTCCGTGTAATGTATGTGGGGGATTTTTTTTTGAGTTTACTTCCGCTTTAATCATTTAGATGCTATTATTATATAAAGCGCATTTGTATGTCTTTCCCTGTGTGCATACTTTATGACTGGATTAGCATTATGCATATACACGTATTATGTGTGTTTTGCATGCATATTTCGCAGGTAGTGGAACTGAAACTCTAAGTTATTCCTGCAGATGTAAAATAAAAACATTGGAAATAACGGATGTCTGATGCTCAGGATACACATAAACATTGTGTAAATATAAAAAGGTTTAATTATTATGGGCACTTTTCAGGCTACTAACAGCAGACAAGAATTTATAAATCCTATGGGGCAAGCCACTGAAAACCGCCTAGAGCCACCCCATACATGTTCCAATTTTTCATACAAATTTTGCCCGATCGACCAGGAGATCGGTCGGGTGATCGATTGGGAGAATAATCGGGTGCAGAATTATGTATTACTACTACCATAACATTTTAAGTGAAAATCAGATGACCCGATCGGACGAAAAATCGGACAGGAGAAAAATCGGTGTATGGGGGGCTTAGGAAAGACTTTCTGTCGCATTCCTTGGGTGGCTGCTGTTATCAGGTGTTGTCAACCACCCTTGTAAATGATCCATTAGTGATGCAGTTGGATATATCTGTTTAAAACTTTCATACTGCCAGAAACCTAGTGACCTGGTAGCAGAAATCGTAAATGCATAGCACTAGACGCAATGCTAACAACTCCCTCCATAGAGAGGGGAAGGTGTTCTGCAGCAGTTCTGACACAGGATAACAACCCCCATTAATAACAAGAATTCTTACAGCTCAGACACTTCTGCACGCTCCTCTGCTCTCTCCAGCTCTCCCTCAAGGATGACCAGTTTACGAGCCACCTGCACAGAAAATCAGAATGACAGAACCAGGTGAAATGTTGAACAGTAATGACACTGAATGTTGTAACAATAATTCTGTGATTTGAATGGCAATTTAATCTCAATAAATTTTTTCCAATCTGGAACAAGTAGAGGTTCAAACCAATGTTGGGTTTTTAATCTGCCTGCATCCCCATTAGGAAGATTCAATGTTGCAATTTATCTTTGTGACTGTGGAGGATAACCAAAACTCAATGGAGAAGAAATCATTTTCTTTGAAGGTGAAGGCTGCAGGAGACTGTAACATGGACAAAAGTGGAAATATGTATCTGTGGCTAAGGAAGCCTGTCTACTATGGATAAAAGTTACACAGTAATAAAAGAATTATATAATTTTGTCTAAGCATTGTTAAAGAGTAAAGGTGCCCATACACGCATAGATATGGGCTAGATCGATGGCCGATTCAAAGGCCGTGTGTGCTCACAGGCATCTATCTGGTGCATAGCTAATGCGGCCATTGCTGTTTGAGTGGGATCAATCAATCCCGCTCGATAACAAGGTTATCAGACATGACCGTAAATCATGATCGATGTCAAAAGTAATGGCCGACACACAAAGGGTGTCGGCTGATCCTCTGAGGGGCCGGCTGCAGTGTAATGACGTCATCATGCTGCAGTCTGTCCCTCATCTATCGAGGGATAATCTGCCCGTGTATGGGCAGCTTAACAGTTCCTGCAGAATAACCTGCGTCTGACCTTCTTCCAGGTTTGTTAGATGCCTGGCCCTAATGATTACTGTATTTTGATCTGCAGAGGGAGTCATGCACCCAAAAAAGTAATTCTTTAGTAGCTGTAGAACAGGGCATACACAGTTAAATTTTTTTTAAGAGACCTAAAAAAAAAATATAGAAATAGATTTCTTTAACTGAATCGATTGATGGTAGTCGAACATAAAATGTAAAGGGCCATGATCGGTCCTGTTTGTACATTTCAGTCTGTTGTTCAAGTATTTAAAGGGTTTCCTAATGAACAGTATGCTATGGGGCATGGACACAGGACTTTGAAAAGGAATTGATCTGGTTTAAACCATCCACATTGTGTGTTAGTATGATCGATCGATGTTAGACTGAAAGTAACATTTCACAAGTTGATCAAATCTAAGATACATCAAGCAAAAGTTGATGTGTGTATGGACACATTTACTTTTCAACTGATTAATGGAATAGAGGAATAACTCACCCAAGGTAAACATGATTTTTTTTTTTTTCCAAATTGGTACCCGCTTACCTCTTCATATTTGCGATCTGCTTCCTCTGCAATATGTTTTGCTTCCTTTAGCTGCATTTCCTGAATTTCCATTTTTTCTTCATCCTTCATTGCTCTGTTTTCTATTACCTTCATACCTCTTAAAAAATATAAAAAAAAATATTCAACTGAGCAACCTCAAAAGTTCTACCCACTGAATCATATGAATTGTATGTCGTCCATAGAATGGGGCAAATATAGGGCTTGTAGCATTCAATTATACAGTATAAACTTTTACAGGAGTGCTAATACAAATCTACTGTGCTACTGTAATATGCACAGGAACTTAAAATTACCTTCAATTTACAACTGTGGAAGAAAGATCAGATGAAGAATGGCTACCAGGGCTGATCCTTAGCCTATGAAGTTAGTTAACCAATAAGGCTCAATTTGGGGTCACGGTTCTCCAGAATCAAGGGGGCTAGAGACCCCCTTAGGCTAGGTCTTAGGCTACAACCATCAAAGATTTGGGGTCTCTAGCCCATCGGATTCCAAATCTGTGGTCACTACAAGGGGAGGCACAGAGCTTGGGGGCCTAGTAACTTCCCATAGCGGGAAAAACTTCCCCAATGGTTACATTCTGTTTTCACTACAATTGAAATCGAAGACACCTTTACTGATGTATAGAGCTTCTTAGCTGCCAGGAATGCTCAAATATCCCATAAATTGTTATAACCATTGATACAGATTTTGTGTGTTTTAAAAACTTCTCCAGGTTAAGCTTACAGCACTATGCTGTGCTTTAGGTTTAAGTTATCAAACATATGAGTTTGAAAACCCACAAAAATGAGCTCTCAATCATTTGTTACTTTTATTTCCCACTCTGTATTAAAAAAAAACATTAATCTTCCCTAGTATTTACAAACATGATCAGCACACATTATCTTGTCAAATGTAGATCATGTCAGATTCATTCATTTAGTGTTATTTTTTTTTATAAAACAAAAGTTACAAAACAAAAGCAGTGATGTTTTCTAACAATTAAAGCATTAAAAAATAAAGGCTTGGAAGTGTAAATGCATTTTAATATTGTGCTGTGGTTTCATAATGTGGGTAGTTTGGCTTTATGGTCGAGTGTCTGAAGTGAGTTTCATTGTTTACTGTACCCATGAAGGAAAACTTTATGGAGTATTACATACAGAATGTAGATATTTATTCCATATTGCCTTATCTTTTACTAAGCCATTGTGTATATGTAGGTGTTGACCACTTCCTCTCATTCTTCAGAGGTCAAACAGGGAATTATCTTATCTATTTTCCCATTAAAATGATTGATTTATTATGCTGTTCTTATCAAAAGTTAAAGGGAAATGACAATGACCCATGTACACACATTAATAGTCTACTTCAGAATCAAGTAGAGTAAAATCTCCATAATCGGATACTTATTAGGGTTAGTAGAACCTGAAAAATTACTGTATTTTTCGGACAATAAGATCAGGTGAGAATGTAAAAAAAACATCACAAATATCCTGCGAGCAACAGCTCTGCAACCCAGGAGGCTGGAATTTGTTCCATTCTTTCTAACCAAACCAAAAGGCCACAGCCAAGAGGGAGACTTTAGCTGTATTAGCACTAGCGGTACCCATTCTCGGAACAGACTGACCAACTTTTATTTACAATTAGATAGCATTAATTGTTTATTTACATTAACATTCCACAATTTTGTTCGAATTTTCTCTTCAAAACTATGGTATTCATGGGGCCTAAGCATCTGCAGAACCTACCCTCAATGATATTTAGCGATCTGCTGTGGCCAATGTGTCTAAAGGCCCCCATACACGTGTCGGATTCCCACCGGATTCCGGCACGATCGATTCCGGGCGAGTGCACGCGAAACGATCGTGCCGGAATCGCGTGCAGCCAACCTTGTCCGATCGTTCGCGTCCGATTGATCGGGGGCTCAGAATCGGATCCGACAGAGAACCAACATGTTGGTCTTTCTGATCCGATTCTGCACACATCAGGGGGAGTTGCCATTTGGGAAGTAAGTGATCGGACACGGAATCGTCCAGGAATCCGTGGGACAAGGTGGTATGCAGCGATCGGATACTCTTAATTGGCTGATTGATCGGAGCTCCGATTCCCGCTGAGATCGCCGGAATCGATCGGGTGAGTGATCAATTGGCCACGTAATCCGACATGTGTATGGCTAGCTTAAGAGCTATTTTGTATGTGGGGGGACACAGTTACAGATATTTTTAAGCAACAGATATCCTCCATGTAAACAGGGCCTCACCATGAGCCCAAATCTACAAGTTAAAAACCACTGAAGCATCTATGCTCACAGTAAAGCTGGTCAATGTTGCGTAACTTCCCTGTGCAAACTGATACAGTAAACTGAAACAGATTACAATGCAAAACATGATATTCATGAGGCAGAGGGAAACAAGGCTAGGGGGCAAATGAGCTGGGTGGGCATTGCATGTGGATCTGGTCAGCAATTCCAAATGTGGTTTGGAGTTACCACTTTCAGAACTGAAAATGAACCCCAAGCCACACTCATGATTACCGCTAGGTTAAAACTAGAGATGCTGTACATACAGGAAGATTGGAAGCATGTTTTATAAATACCTCTCACTCTCATCAGCTGCCTTTTCTGCTTCTTCCAATTTCTGTAAAGCTGTAGCAAGACGTTCCTGAGCTCTATCCAACTCTTCTTCTACAAGCTGGATACGACGGTTTAAGGCAGCTACTTCTCCTTCCGCCTGAAATTCAGTCAAAGAAGGCACATTAATATTGATGTATCAATACTGTACTCATACTCAATTCAAATTGACTAAAAAGAGAAAAGTAAAAAATTGTGCAATTGTGTAAATGCGTATGTTGCCGGCAGCACCTAGTATAACAGAACCCACAATCATTAATAAAGTAACACATTGATCAGTAAGTATTTTCAAGTATGTTGGAGTTACCTTTTATATATATATATATATATATATATATACACACACACACATACACACACACATACTTGCTCCCTAATAATATACATATCTTAATATATATATCTTCATGTAGTGGTGTAAAAAGATAGCAGTCTTATTTCTGCTCTGTTAGGATACCTGCAAAATACAGTGATGTGCAGTTTGATGCCCCTGCAGTTTTGCTATGTATTTTGCTTCGACCTTGTGTGTCCCATCGAATTCACTGAAAACGCAAGCACAAGCAAAATGCATGCAGCAATGCATTATGAAAAAGCTGAACCCAATGCTGCAGATCGCACTTCACATGCATTGTTGAAAACAGAGGGGAACAAACACAGTGTAAAAGACTCCTGTAATCCATGTTTTGAAATCCCATACAAACTTGGGGAGCTGAGGAATCTAAAGGCATACACATTTTGATTTCCCTACGATCAATGTCAGATTAGATCGTAATTTATCAAAGAGCCGACGATCGATCGAACTGCGAAATACCCCCACATGTAGAAACTGATATTTGATCAATGTTGGTTCGATCGATCAAAAGCATAATTGAAGAGGGTCGATCATAAACACACCTATCTGTCTGCCAATAGATGTATAAGTATGCTTATTATTTAAATTCAACCAAAATCGTGGGCATAACAAAATATACTCAATCAATCTAATTTCTCAACATGTCGATCAAACCATCTAGGTCGATCAAACCATGTGGACAGGCATCAATTTGCAGTCGAAGACTTAAAAATCGATTGTTTTAGGTCAAACAGGTAAATCGAAATGTATGAAGGCCTTAATTCTTACTTTATGCTTCTTCACAATCCTTTATTCCTGACTGAACAAAAGCCTTAAAGTAAATAACGTAGTTGTACTGTCCTGTAGAGACTTATGGATAAATGCTGCCAAAATAATTCATGTCAACTCAAGTGTCTTAAGCTGGGCATACACGATTCGAATTTAGCGTACGACTAAAAACAATTAAAGTTTACATCAATTGAACATAAATCTTTACTGCACACATGGTTCGAAAATTATAAAAACATTAATTTAAAAGTGTTTGGACCTGTACAACAATCAAACAAAAATTGTAGCATTTGGTTTGTTGGTCGGGTCGATTGTATACAATGAACATATTTATATATGACTATTTCCTGTGTTCTTTGATCAAAACTAAAATCGTCTGTTTAATCATATTACCATAGAACCCTTCATGTGGTACTACTTTGGATTTAATAATGATGATCGATGTTCGATGAAACAATCAAGATCTAAAATCGAATCGAAGATTGATTGTGCTAAAATCCAGCTGGAGGCCACAGTACACAAATGATTACAGTATGTTTTTGTGCAGGATTTTACAAAGGTGTGTATATAGCAGCATCAAAGTTTGTTAAAGTCTTAATTTTCTACTTTGCTGGAAAGACAGACTATAAATAAGCATGTTTGTGAGCTTTAATGGAGAATACAAGTCTGAAATGAGAATGAATTAAGTGTGAGAAAATGGGCAAGCAAGAGTAGAGCTGAGTTACAGATAAAAGCTATACATCATAGGGACTCCACCTTCTCTCTTTATACGTTGTGGACTGAGTGAGTAAAGGATTTCCCTTATAAGGTAAAAGGCCGTATGGGAAGGATGGCTGACAGGAAAATGCCTGGTATGCCTGCAGAGACTAGTTACAGAGGATGCTAGATGTGCTAATAGCATGAAACGCTGATCTCCCAAAAGAATACTAACACATTACAGATTCGGTTCGGCTTTTATCTGATGACAGAACATTTCATTCCCAACTATGACTTAGTTCATACTTAAAAGTAAAAAAAACAAAAAAAAACAGAATGACTCTCTAAAGAGGCAGAAATCAACATGTCCAAAAAGAAAAAAAAATACTTGGGCCAACGTCTCTTGTATATAAAGTGTTGCCCCAATAGACTTTTTTTTACAATTATCCTGGACAAACTCATTTTAGGAATTCCATGCCATTTTGTGATAGAAACACAGCAGATCTATTGTTGGTTACAATAGTTTTTATTAAGTTTTTCAAAAAAAAGGACAAAATTCCAAATGATCACCGAAATGTCACAGAACAAGGAAAAAAAAAATAAAAAAAAATTTCACAAAAAGACAATGGTAAACACCAGGCCAGGGTCTTTCCACCCAAAATAGACAATCCACACAGATAAATTATCGATATCAACCAAAGAGGGAGAAGGAAAAGAGAGGGAGATCTATTGTTCATAGATTTAAGGCGTGGCAAGCCTGAATATTGCAAAGGATATAGGTGGAACATTGATAACGTTTCTTAAATGACGTTAGATCTTTTAAAGGATCAAGAAAATGTATACATTTATAAAATAAAGGCTAAAAGTACTTAAAACTGAGCCAAACTATGTGCTGAAAGGGATCACTTGAAAACAAAGTGCACATATCCTCTCCTTTTTTATATACTATGGTAGCCATTCACAAATTAACTTTTGCTCTATTGCTCTTGGATTCAATTGACTAGTGTAACTAGTCGGGTTTCAGTCTAACATCGAGCAAACAGTGTGATCAATTTAAAACCAATCGATTAATTTACTTGGCCTGTGGGCATGCTCCATATTACCATCAGATACAAATTGATCAACAATACCTAAAAACCCATCAGATAGCAGCTGAAATTAACCAACACAACAGTTCACTGCTCGATCGATTTTATGTTTGATCATTGTTTTGGTCGATCACTTTCGGATAAAAAAAGAATACATTTTTAAATGGTCAACTTAAACAATTATTTTTTTTAAGTTGATTGAATTAAAAAAATCAAACCATGCATGGTCACCTTAACTATCTGCTGTATGTACGAAAGGGGAGATTGGCTCCAATAGAGGTCTACAAAGACTGCAACTGCAAGAGATGGGACCCATTCATGGATCAAGGACTACAGATCGCAGTAAATAAAGATGTACAGAGGGATACGATGGGTTAACGTTGATTAGTGGGAAGGAAGAGGGAAAGGATAAGAGAACTTTATTTTACTAAACCCTTTACAAAATCCCTACAAGAAAATCGTTCAATAGAAATTATTGCATAATCTGGAATAACATTACAAAAATTCTTACCAGAGCATGGCGCTACTTAACCAACCAGCACCGCCCAAAATGCTGCTCTAACACCACAATACATTAACCATCTATCAGTTGCCAAATATTACAACTGATAGAACAAGAGAAGTAGAACCCTAGAATAAAAAAAAACCCACTATATCAAATAAAGATTTTTTTTAAACTGTTGAGGAAAGAGATAAAGTTGAAAAGGGTAGAATCTTGGAGTTTTAATTGTTATGCAATGTTCAATACTGCATAATGCACTGCCGCACACGTTTTAGACCCACTAGCGTTTACACTTACTAAGCATGTGTTGTCAGCTCACAACACATCACAGATGATGTAAAACAGTAAGCATTTTTACTTAAACATGTTTGCAATTTTTCCCATATCATAGCTGCCTTTCATCTTTAATAAACAGTAATTGACTTTCTTCCTTCAATAAATCTAATACAATTAAAGTCACAGGAATCACTGAAAAAAGAAGAAACGTAAGTTCAGGGGACAAGTGACTCCAGACCAGCTGCTATTTCTCACTAGAATGTCCCAAGAGGTTTGGGGAATAATTTACTATGAGATCCTTACTGATATTGCGACTAAAGCAGGGCACATGTGGCTCGACTTTCCTCCAGATTAAGGAAGCCCGAACGTAGCGCAATGACGTTGGCCCGATATCGAGCTGCAGCACTTCTGCAGCAGCCAGCCCATCCATAACTTTGGATCCAAAGCGGATTCAAGAAGACTGGATGGCTTACATTTTAAATAGATTCGAGCACTATCGAGCTCCGTGAACGTGATGCAGTGTATGCCTAGCTTTAGTGTGTATCAGCTGAATACAATCCTACATCTGAACAGCCAGTAAGACAATCAGTAAGAATATCTTTGTAGTTGACCTACAGCACATTTTTACAACAGGAAAAGGAGTGCCTGCAGGATATTAGAAGACTTCAAATCAAAGCCTGTTACGCACTTCCAGTTACAGTGATTGCTCACAAAGAAGTCACATGAGGTGTCTCAATACATGACTAATCTTCCATTACAGGTACAAGATGGTAAAATCAATGCCAATAGAAACCTCTTATCTAACCTTTCACATTACCACTAACAGCTATTCTAAACAATTTGTTAATATCTAGATTGTATACCATGACTTAATTTTTAAGGTTTGGATTTTATTTTAATCCCTGTGAATTTTAGTATGACATGCCCCCTTGTTTTGATGGTAACCATTGTAGATGAGACAAAAAGTCACAAAAATAGACTACTACTATATAATAAATGTCCTCTTTCTGTTGCCAATAGCTTTGACCTCTGACCTCATCTAAAATTTAAAACCACATCCCGGCCGTTATGTGCATTGGTTGCTTGAGTGGCAGCTGTCAAATACTGACAACTGCACCCATGTAATCCCAATGGCCTAGAAAACAGACAGGGAAAAGGGGGAATGTGTCCTTCTCTGGGCTGCGGTGGTTTGGGGAAATCTGACTCTAGAAACTACATTTTTCCTACTGACCGTGAGTAAACACTTTGTTTCTTACAGCTACAGCGATTCAGATAGAGCTCACAAAATTTGCTAGCAAAAAGATTTATTTAATATTGTTTTTAGCATACTGACGGGAAAAATATATGTATACTTCAGCTTTAAATAAGAAAAGAGCAGCAGCAACACATGACAAATATGTAGTTGATAGGCAATGCTGGATGAATAGCAAAAATTAGGGCCATAGCTGAAACATTTCACAGCAGGCTTCCAACATGCTTATGCTGTTCTACAACTTTCCAATCAAAGCTACAGCATAAGAAAATGTGCTTTTACAGCTTTTCTACAACTTAAATAGCATCCAAGAAAAACCTCACTCATCAAATGAGCTAAACGCTGGCAAATGAACAATAACAGAGGCTTGGTTAAAGTAGAGCCCACGCCCTGCATCCTTCCAGAAAAAAAAGCTAGAGAGGCATGTACTGCAGTATATGTCATGTTAGGGAAATGCTCCTCCCTGCTTCCTAATTGGATTTTTGTGTTTTAATGTTCCCAATACATGATACTAGGGTGGGATATGTTTCCCATTGAGTCTGCTTTAAAACAGAAACTGTTCAAAAAAAGAACTTCTACAAATTAGGTATCAAGTCATAGTGTTTCTTCATACATTTACATGAAAAGAAGATGTTTTAAAGCAGGGCTACATTATTATTACTAAATGGAACCCAACACTGCCAATATAATGACTTCCCGATCTGTAACTTTAAAGGCCCTCAAATCCCTGAAGTCAAAGGTTTGCTGGAAGCATCATGTGTATAGGATTAGTTAGCACAGGAAGAAAAAGATATGTGCAAAAGTAATGTGTTAAGAGAAAGGTGTTTTAAAAAAGGTACACAGGTTTCCTTTGCATTTCCCCAGCCTTGCTATCACTTCTAGGCTGGGTCTACACTATACCGCCCCAGCAACTGGGTGGCATTATGGAAAGTCAGCATGTGCGTGTCCATAGCGTCCACTCGCTGTTTGGGCACTGTTTCAGGGAGTATAGGGCACGGTATTCACCGCAATACCGCATCCTATACTTACTATTGGCAAACCACACCTGGAAACACATTGGACACGGTTTGTGTGCATTACACACCACATTGTTCATCAATGGGCAAGGTACATGTTTCTGATGTGTCCATGGGACGCCACCAGATAGCCCAATGCCCGTTGTGAATCCACTCTTGCTGCACCCAAATGTGTTCATGACGTGCCAATATAGACTGGCACTTCATTTTTCATAGGGTAGTGGCAAACCTTTTAGAGACCGAGTGCCCAAACTGTAACCCAAAACCCACTTATTAATCTCAAAGTGCCAACTGGGCAATTTAACCTGAATAACACAGACATAAATCCTTGGGTTATAACTCGGGGTTCAGTTGTTGCTCATAAGGGATTAGTGATGTTACAAGCGTCCTTTATCCTAGACTGCTAAAGACATTGCACAACAGGCAAAGAACATGCAAGAATTACATTCTGCCTAAAAAACTACACTGCCCAGCATGCCCTGCTGCCTTTTCTAGCTGTTGTAGAACTACAACTTCTAACCTGTGAGAAGTCTTCTCTCATATCTTATCATTCTGTCTTCTATGCACTCACACACACTACACACACTCTCGCTTACACATTACATACACACACCTTTTTCCTGGCTTACTGCTTGTCCCTTCCCCAGCTTCTGATTGGCTAGCAGTGCTAGTGGAGGGTATGAGCTGCTGTGTGCAATCAGAAGAGAGGGTTAGAAAACTGATAGCATTGAAAGCCAATTGGCTGCAGTTCTTTCCTCCCTCAGCCTATGTGTTGGCTGCCAGGTCGAAGTGCCCACAGAGAGGGCTCCAAGTCCCACCTCTGGCACCTGTGCCATAGGTTGGCCACCACTGCCATAGGGGAATACAGGGGGCCGCTGCATGATGCAGTGTTCCCCGCTGTCGACGTGTGGGAAAACCTCACATAAAGCCATAGTGTAGATGCAGCCTTACTTAGAAAGTGAAAATAAATATTATTAAACCAGATAATATTTACCATAAAAAATGTAAACTGATTTCACTTTAAATAAAGTCTATTCATAGTAAACAATATGACCTCAGTTAATAATATCCAGGGAGGTTAATAGACCTGCAACCACAGACAATCATACTAGTGTGTTTGTATTCATAGTTTCTGTCAGATCCTATTAATGGACAGCACAATGCCCTCCAGGAACGTAAGAAGGAAAATGGAAGGAAGCAGATCACAGCAACACTAGAAAGGAAGGTAAGGATGTTTCATGGGACCCTCTGATCGAATGGTAGGAGGGCATCCTTTCCAATTTTCTAAAGAGGAATCTTAGGCTACCAACACCTGGATATAACCTAGGTCATTTAGACAAACAGATAAGCATATCTGGAAACTGTTTTACCTACAAAAATTTTGTATTTTCATCCGTACATTTATACAGCTCATTTACATAGCCCAGTCCTCACTGGAATAACATACATTTCTTTGCTGCATCTCAGCATCACAGGACTTCTCCCCACCATGACCAATAGCAGCATACACTTGTGTTGCTCCTCCTTCCCACAGTCTGAGCTTTGTTGTACATAAATGGCAAGAGGCTGATATAGGAGGAATAAGGGCAGGATAAATTAATGAATTTGATTCCATTACTAATGTTATCACTAATGTTCTCATAAAGTTAGGCCTGCGATAGAGGTGATTGTACATTCCACAAACATACAAGCACGACTTTGCCTTGTCATAGGAGTCCACGATGACACTTATTCAAAGGTGGCAGGAATATCCATAAAATAGCTATTGCCATCTAGCCCACCAGAAAAGTTCTGAATAAGATAACAAAGAAGTAGACTTAAAAGAAATGGCTTTTGTTAAACTGTAATGTATGGGTGTCATTAGCTAACTTACAAAAACCTTACATTTAGAAAATTACTTTTGCAATCAATTGGACAG
Organism: Ptychadena robeensis; assembly: GCA_036250615.1. NCBI lineage: Eukaryota > Metazoa > Chordata > Amphibia > Anura > Ptychadenidae > Ptychadena > Ptychadena robeensis. The sequence goes on along the minus strand of CM070032.1, from coordinate 128,309,790 downwards.
CTCTGCCCCATAAAACAATCTATTCAATCTTGTCTGAAGTTCACAATGACTCGGTCAGGATGTTCGTACTACATTCTCTTTTTCTGACTGTAACACCTCTGAATGATCTCATGTTATGGGCAGGAATGCACTCCTAAAACAGGTATGGTCTCCTTTTGTTGTCTGCCTGGACAACAATGAAAATGTTGGGACTTGCTAGGTCTTTGCTAAAGCTGCTTCCATGCTGTGTAAGCTTTGTCAAAAGAAAGTATTATGTTTTAAGACTTTTTTTTTTACTCTATACTTTGTTGTCCGTGTGTGTGTATATATATATATATATATATATATATATATATATATATATATATATATATATATATATAATATTTAAGATAAGGAAGGTTTGAACCTTTTTTAGGTTATCAGCCTGCTAGAGGGAGATTCCTCTATGTTTCTGCTTGTTCACCAGGAGAGGAAATAAGGGGGGTCTTCCCAGCTGAAACAAAGAAATGACAACACACCGTAGGTCCGAACACTTCCCCTTCTTATCAAAACACAGTTTTGGCTTTTGTCCCACTATAAAATGTTCCTTTACATTAGGTACAGAAAGATAGTAGGCAATAAGATATCTCTTTTACAATAAACTATGAGTAATCTACTATTCTAATGCTGATATGGCAGAAAATAAAACTAACCTAAAGGTGGGTTTACATGTGTAGATTTTTTTTAATTCGATCAACAAAGAACGAACAATTTTTGGTTGATTGAACAAAAATCTAGAGTGGCCAATTTGTTCAATGGATAATTCTTGTTCGAAAAATCGTTTGAAAGGTCATCAAACATCAAATTCTGTCGTTGCAATTTTGAATGTATTTTCATTCGATATCGGTGATGGACGAACAAAAAATCTAGATGATTTAGATAAATGAAGAACAATGTTTGACAACGACATCAAACAAAAAAAAGAATTGGCAGTTGATTGAGGAAAAAATCTACACGTGTAAACCCACCTTAATGCTGGCAATGTAGACACCTCTGATACAGCTATGTACTTACAGAAAGCTTCAACAGGATCTGGACAAGGGAGAGGTTAGGACTATACTAATAAGGATGCTTATAGCAGTATGGGCAAATTTACATGTTTAAAGCTTCCCAGACATCCTCCGATGGAAGAGAGCGTTAATGACACTTTGAAGCAAAGATGTTTGTACAAAATGTACCCTAGCTTTAAAGCCTGAAAAACGACCGGGGGGGGGGGGGGGGGGGGGGGGGGGGGGTGAGCTTCAAGCAGCCACAGGAGGGGTTACAAAAGTCACCTGATCTTGCAGGGTGCCTGGAAAGGCAAAGTGCTGCAGTCAATTTCAGAGCTTCATGTTTGCAGTCAATGAGGTTGTTTAATGTGATTGACTTTCATTTTAAACTTTAAGCAAGGTCGTTTTCTGGTCGCTTAACCTTCTGGGTGTTTAGCCCGAGTTAATTTGGGCTAAATAAAGTTGCTTAAATGGTTAATTCGGGCTGCTGTTACCTGCATTGAGATGGCTTGCAGGCAGCCCAGGAGACTTGCTGCTTCTCTGCCCGTGTCCCCCGATGTCTGAACATCATATCCTGGTGTCCGTGATCACGCCGGCGGGTGCGTGATGACGCCATCGGGAGGGGCGGGAAGTTCAAAATGTGAAAAATGAAAAAAAAATTTTGTCCTGTATGGTTTTCCTTTCATTCTGACATTGATTGGAGCTATTCTTTTCGCTCCAATTCAATTCAAAATGAAAAAAAAACACATAAAAAATGAAAAACATTGATTTGCTTATTATGAGTTTCCTTTCATGTTGGATTTGATTGGATTGCTTTTTCTGTATCCAATCAAGTTCAAAATGAAGGAAAAGGCATACAAAGTAAATACTTTGTACCGGCCGCGCGCGTCCACAGCATTTTTTCCCCTGCGGTGGACGTATGTCTGCTGCGGGGAAAAAGACGCAGAGAGTACACTT
>CM070032.1:128239893-128270435 GCA_036250615.1 Ptychadena robeensis | reverse complement strand
CCCCCCCCCCCCCATAGACCCACACAACCTTAGAGCACAGTTTGGAAAGGAAAAATACAGGAGAGGTCTCACAGTAGTCCTACCTCATGGGACCTACTAGCCTGCATCTAAGTGTGCATGACTTTTGGTCCCATAGTGAATTGACAGATACTACGCTTGATCTTAGCCAAAAGGCAGAAAAGCGATTGTTCTATATTTCTAAGGCCTAAATGATACGGTATAGGGCAGTTGCTGGCAACTGTGAGGGCGGTGATTTTAGCACAGTCGATCTTCGATTCAATTTTAGATCTTGATCTTTAAATTGAACAGCAACCGATCAAAGAACACTATATCAACATATCACTATATCAATATATAGTCTTATATAAATGTGTTCATCGAATACAATCGCCCCAACCAACAAACGAAATGCTACGATTTTAGTTAGATCGCTATACATTAGACGAACATTTTCCAACATGTCCGATCACTTTTCGATAGATTTTTGATCAATCCATGCAATAAAAATTTAAGTTTGATTTTAGAGTTCGATCGACTTAAAACTATCAAAGTTTTCTAAAAATCAAACTGTGTATGGCCAGATTTAACCTCTATATTATCCAAAATGAAAATATTGGGGCTGACATAGTAAGTGGTGTCTGTTCGCTATTGTTTGGATGATCCCAATAAAATGTATTGTTTATAGTTGTAGGACTTGAAGTTCCTAAATTGTTTGCATATGTTAAAAGCCTGAAGTCAAAGCACAGAAATTCACAGCAACATATATACTGTTTTGTTTTTTCCCATGTGTACCTATATTGAAATACAGGAACACATTATAAATATACATTTATAAGTATAAATTAATGCTTTCTTGTAAAATGGATGAAAAACTTAAAATTGATTAGCCATCATCAACAATTTTACTGATTCAGCCGCATCCTATAGCTACCCTTTAGCTATTCAGCCCATGACCTCTAGTGGACAATTGGAAAACTTCACCGCTGGTTGGTAGACTATTGATGGGTGGAACAGTCATTTCCCACAAACCACTGATTACTAATAGTATATTCTTTGTCATTAATCTGAAAATTTTATATGGCATGATTGCTACAGAGGTTGAATATTTAGAGCAATAAAAAATAAATTAACTTAATAAAAAATCTGGAAAAAGGATTACAATGCAATAAAACGATCCACTGTATGGCTAAAAAAATTGTTTGTGACAGACAAGACTAAACAAAGGCATATAATAATTAATAATAAGAATCAAAATAACTAGAGAACACAAGAAGGTGTGTATTGCTTCTCAATACTAAAAGTTAAACAACAGAACATCACAATGATTTGCAATTGAGACTGTAATTATTCTACTATTGACCTGTGACTTTCACTCCCTCCAACAAAGGTCATTTGAATCCTTTAATTCAAGTAGTGTTGAGGGGTATACAGAATATTCAAGTTTGTGTAATTTCGCAAAATTATAATGATTCGCAATGCAGCTTTACAGTTTCTTTTCTTCATTCTGTGATCTTAGCCAGTACGAGCAGAATATGTTTGAATTTTGAATATTCTCGCTCAAGACTAAATTCAAGAAGGAAAATGTATACATTCTGATGATTCAAAATTTCTACTGTTACAATTCATTTTAACTTACATCAGTGGCCTTTTTATCTGCTTGTTCCAATTTCTCCTGGGCATCTTTTAGTGCTTCAGAGTATTTATCAAGTTCATCTTCTGTTCCCTTGAGCTTCTTCTGTAATGCCACCAGCTCATCTTCCACCTGGTATAAATAGTAACAGTTAAAATTTTTACAAGCTTCAACAAAACATTTCCAATATAACGTGAATGCTGCATCGATCAGTGCATCATTACCTATTGCCATTTTTAGGCAATAGTTTCTGCTGGAGAAACCAGGGGTTGATTCCTGGTGTTTGACCCCACAAAATAATTAGCAAATTTAAAAATGTTGTGACTAATACCTTACAGTTTGTGACTAGATACTGAGTAGATACAGGATTCCAGTTTATGGAGAAAACATTATTTTAATCCAAATGTTTATTAAATTTAAGTGAGGTAAAGCCTTATGAGATTAATAAAAGTGGCTATACAGTACATTGACATGTGCTAGAGAATGTTAATGTCACTTAGGGCTCTTTTACATGATATGTGCTGTCGAACAGTTCTGCAAAATGCATTTTTCATTTTACAGTATGCATTTTTGGCTGAGCTTGTGTTGCAAATATATAATAATTTGAATCGCAACTGTCAAGTTTCCTATGGGTATACCATGTGCATTGCAAACTGCCTGCGGTACCCAAAGTGCAATGCAACATGTATTGTGTGCAAAAGCCCTAATACTGTTTATCAATAGTTAAACAATGGAATTACCAAGGTATTTAAATTGTAAGTATTAAAGTGAAAGGGAAATTTCAACATTAAGTAAATATTTCCCCTACACTGTAACAAACGTTAGAGGTGTGCAAATTTGTAACGTATAGGCGCACACAAAAAAACTTGTATTAACCAAGTACAAGTTGGCACACGCATATACACTAGCCACTTTCTACTATTAATCTGTATTTCAATCTGATAAAATGACCAGATCAGAAGGAAATTTACTAGCTGAGATATTATAGGAGACCATTTTTAAATTATGATTGGCTGTATCTAGACCACAAATATACAGATATTATGCTGTGTGTATAAATTATTACATTAAATCTGATCTAAATTTAAATATATATTATCTGTTTCTGTTAGATTGAAAGGGCAAAATGTTTAAAAAAATAGTTTTAGGGCTTCTGATTAATTAATTTACAGCCTGAATGACCATTACATTTGTAACCTAAATGCACAATTGGCAGGCAATCTGCTATTGCATACTAGTCCTCAGACCTCTTTAATGAACATTATCTATAGTAATAAGTAATCGCGGCCGTCGGCAAAATCGGCCGCCAATTGGGGGTGCCCACATGGGGCGACAGGGATCGGCCGGCCAGAGAACGGACATGTCCGATGTTCTCTGGCCGATGCCAGCCAATGCCGTTACTTTCAATAAAGACCGGCGTCTTCATTGAAGGTAACCAACGGCACACAAACTGTGCCCGCAGATGCAGTCAGCTCGGGAATGCAGCGTGATGACTCAGTGGGTGTATGGCAGGCTTAAAATCCACCATACACCTTTAGATCACTTCATACAATTTCCTTTAGATCTACCAACAACTATGTAGTGCCGGGTCATCCCTGATAGAATACATAGTGATTAGAAGGTTTAGAAATGTCCTCATATTACATGGTTTTGGTAGTACAAAAGTGGATTGTACAGAAATTGTACGGTAAGATTGTAAAGTGTATGGGGGCATTTACCGATAGACTTTACACTAAATACAGAGGTAACTATTTGTTTGCCACCTCCTTCGTTAGGTATTATGCTGATAACAGCTTGAAAGGTGTGAAGCATAGCTACGGTACATTGTTTATATTATTAACTTTTATTTCTAAATCGCTTACATATTACTCAGCACTGTACATTTTATAAGGGTTGAAAGACATACCAAGTGTACATACATGTACGAACTATGAAACTATGAACTATGAAGTCTGAACATATTGTTATCCTTAAAAAAAATATATACTTTAAGCTGACCAACTGCTAAATTCAGTTCACCCCAATTCAAACACAATATCTAATCCAATATACATGAAAGCCAGGAGTGATCTCAGCTTTTAATATCAGTAAAGCTATCTAAGGCTCCAGCATAAAGCCATTCAGAATTTGCTGTGCGGTCAGTTAATTCCTTCTATTGTTCTCCTGATTATGTGCTGTAAAAATTAGCCGGATGACTTAACCTGCTAGACAATCTCGCACAAAGATAGCTAGGCGCTCTGCACAGCTGTAGTATGATCCCACAGTGGGGTGGGGAAATGTCTGCTATGAAGTATTATCCATAGTTAAATATCTTTATTGGTTACTGAAAATGCTATCTCTTTATGTATTTCTATTTATGTACATTAGGACAGATTTATTATCCCTTTTACTTTGCAGCTGTTTGAAAACAACCGCATGATCTGTAAGGATTTATAACCCAAGACCTCCATATAATCTAGTCTGCCTAAGGGGGGGTTTCCACATGCGTCGGGGCCCCTTACACTAAAGGTGGGTTTACACGTCAAGATTTTTTCGGCCGACAGATGGACGCCGAACGATTTTTTGCTTTGTTGTTCAAAAATCTGAAACGGCCATTTGTTCGATGGATTTTTTTTGTTCGATATCTGACAAAAAATCGTCCACAAGGTGATCGGACATGTTTGTAAACTTTCATCTGTCGTTTATTTTTCGTGTAAAAAACAAACGCTCCTTATTTCACTCGATATTATTTGACTCGATTTTTAACCAGTAGCATGACGTATTTCCTGCGCAATGAATGGTGGGATTTTTACAATGCATGATTTTGATTCGTCCATGATGTTGTTTATATTTTCTTTCCGAGTAGAACTTTGCGAACGAAACAATTGCATTGTGGACGAACGTGGAAACCCACCTTTAGCGTATTGCTTGGCGGGAGGTCCCGACGAAGCACATTCACTTACCTGCTCGGTGGATGCTGTGCCTTCACAGCGCCAAGCTGCTCCGACAATGCAAGGCTGAACGTAGTGGAGTATGTTGAGCCTCTGCATCGCCGGATGTCTAAACAGAGCATCCGCCAAACAGGTAAAGTCTATGTGCTCCGTCTGGATCCCCGCAAAGCAAAGCGCTTAGCGGAGGGGGTCCCGACAGATGTGGAAACATAGCCTAAGCAGGGAACTAGGAACATGTAGATTAGTAAATAATAATAGAGCAAATAAATAAAATATTGCTGCCATGTATTTTTGTAACTTCTGTTTAATGTAAATTTTATTGATCGACTTTAACCTGATTTGTAGGTCAAAAAACACTTACACTAATTCCTCACAACAGGCATATTGGGGTGGAGGCTCACATTCATAGGTCATCAAAACGTGCAACAATCTTCTACATAAACAGCCCCATTTGATGCTAATTCGTCATCATGGATATGCAATATTAGTTGAGTTAAAGGAAACAAGCAATCATGTAACAACTAGTGTTAATCGTGAATATTCAAATCGCAAATGAATATTGTTAATATTGGCACATTGAGAATTCACAAAGATCTTGAATATAGTGCTTTATCTTCGTAATCATGAATATTCAAGATTCTTTACATCAGTACACAGAACTACCCTGCATTGCATTCCCAATATATGCATGTACATATGCTGATTTGCTCAAGGAAGGTAATACGGTATATTATTAATTTTCATGTGATAGTGTTGATTGCAAAAATATGCGAATATCTGCTATTTTTTTTGCCGAAAATCTTTTTTTCGCATGAATTCTCACATTTACGAATGGGAGCTATTTTGGGTAATAACACTTCCCTTTTAACTTCCCTTTAAAAAAGCCATGTCTACCAAGTTGAATAAACTGAATATTGTAAATTCTGTAGTCACACAAAAAAAAGAAAATGTGAATACCGTGTTATCTTACCTATGATCGAGAACATTCATAAAAACTTCTATCATACTTCTCTCTCTCTCTCTCTCTCTCTCTCTCTCTCTCTCTCTCTCTCTCTCTCTCTCTCTCTCTCTCTCTCTCTCTATTAGTTCTATTACAGAAGCTTAAAAAAAAAAAGTTTTCAAACAAATTAAAGCAAAGACTGGCACTGAAGTTTTGTGGCAGACCTGTGTCATACATTGTCTATGGTACTTAAATCAGAAACAGGCACATCTTTGCAGCAATAGAGTCAACCCACCACATCCCTTGTTTTATTATGAAATTCCTTCAGTTAGACGGATCACATTGCAGAGATTTAAGCGCTTGGCCTAGAATCAACATTTAGCTCTTGTCTGAGCTTTCATACCAAATAAGGAAGGGAATCTGTTATTTGAGTGTCAAATAGGCATAAACTAAATAATATGATCTACAAATCAGACCACAAAGTGAGCAGCATCAGTTAATTCACTTGGCTAGAAGTAGCAGATCTCTCAGAAAAAAAGGAACAGGATATAGTTAAATTCCTACAGAATGAAGAAGTGGCTTGTTACGCAGTACATGCATATGTTTAATCTACATATAGAGGACATCTTTTTCTATTATATTTTATACTAACAGGCTACAAGAAACAGGCTGTATATCAGTAATATGGCTACTATATCACATTTCTATCCAGTAGTACTGAGCGGAACTGATAATTTAATCAATGAAAAATGTCGGACCATAACAAGAACAAGGCCAAGGTATATGTCTGCTATTTTACTCATGAAGTGATGATATCTTTATAATACCTATAAAATAATTTGTGTTAGAAAGCCATTGTGTGATTGACTTATTTAAATTAACTCATTAATAAACTAACTTCATTATTGCTGCTATATGTTGACTCTATTCATTTAAAAGACCTGTTTTTAACAAATAATAGTTGTTAGCCGATATTTAGCATTATACTGTGAACAAAAAAATGTCTCTGTTTCATTTATAGTGCTGTTGCTATTAGCTACAGTATTTCCCCAAATGCTCTTGAAATGTGTTACCTGGCAATAACTGTGCATTTTTTTTATAAAGACCCTTAACTTTAATGTTCATGTACAGAGTCTGTAAACTACAGTCATATAACCGAGGCAGAGTTTATGAACTTAATGACGATTTTCTTTAAAGTCAGGTAATCTTAAACCCAAATGTAAAGATTTGAAAACTTGTTCTCTGTAGATTATGGGACAGGTGAAAATTTTTATTTCTAACCTAGTGTAATTTCAGTACAGAGTATTTCACTAAACACTTCTTATTAGAAGCTACAAGAATTATTTAATAAAGTATGCACATAATTGCTTTTCATTGTGTCACGTATTTAATATATTAATGTGATCAAAAAGCCATGCTATAGATATCTTATAGATTACGATAGATTAGTAAATGACTGGTAGAGGAACCATTTAAAGCAGAACTTTAGTGATTTATACTAACAAGGAAATGAAATGAATGATTGTGATAAGTTTAAGAGATTTGATCTACTTCTGCAAAGCAGCAAAATAAATACCTGTTTGCACTTGTCCTCAGCTGCCTTTTTATCTGCTTCAGCTTGCTCTGCTCTGTCTATGGCATTCTCCTTATCCAGCTTCAGCATCTGCATCTTTTTCTTAATTGCTTCCATCCTGGTTGACTAGTAAGCAGGCTAGCTACAGAGATGAAACAAGCAGGACCTGATGCAGGAGAAGGTTCTCTGAAGTGAACAGAGCACAACTGAAGGAGGATAGTCTACAGGCAGCTTTAAACTCACAAAGAACATCATTGGATGATTTAGTCCCCCGAGACACCACAAAACTTTCACTTGCATCCTTTCCAAGGAGAAACTTGGACTTGATTCAACTACCAAATCCACAACCCTTACCCAATCACCTTATTTGGGATTGATTTTGCTATAAAGGACAGAAGAAAATATTTGGTTTCCATTTTTAACTTTCTGACAACACCAGCAATGCCGACAAATGAGTGCATGCCAGAGATAAGACTTATTAGCATATCTGGGTATATTTGTACTGTGTAATCAGCTGCCCTTTTCAAATGAAAGTGATGCCAGGCCACCAAGTCTCCTGAACAAAAGCTAATTGTGCAAGCACATCCTGACCCATACTCATTTAATGTTTAATCTTATTTTGCACTATTTACACTTTATGGATACAGTTCAGTACAGTTTTTTTTTTTACCACAGACAGAAATACTTGTGAACACTTTAATAAAAATATTAATAATTGTTATAAAAGGTTATGTGAACATAACAGAACACAAATTCATATATACAACACATTGCATTCAAATAAAAGCATACACAAGTAATGAAAAGAGTACTCTGTATTTCTCGTACTATAATACGCAGCAGACACGCCCACAATACACGCCCACAAGACACGCCCCATCTTTTGATAGAAGATTCAGGAACACAGCCATTTACATATAAAGGGAATATACAGCATGTTACAGCAAAGTAGGCAGGTCTTGTTCATGCAATATTCACCCTATATTAATACAGCCAAGTCAAGAGGCCAGTGTCAGAAGGCAGAGATGTACAGGGTTCAAACAGGGTTACAGTTGCAGCAAAATGTACAGGGCTCAAACTTTGGTATGTGTCTACTAGCAGTAAATAAGTTTGTGGACATCACTGTGCTTCTGCAGTAATGTCAATGTTTGTAGCAGGTACAGCAGTCTTGGGTAACTAATCATTTTGATCAAGCAACATCTGCCGTGATTTTTGGCAGATGTTTCCACTTCTCCAGCTCCTTAATGATTTTGTCAATGAGAGGAGTATAATTTCTAGTATAAAGTTCCGACAACTGTGCCTAAACATTTAATGGCTGTGCACTGTACATGAGTTCCATCAACCCCCCCTCTTCTGGCCAGACTTGTGGTCCCCAAACATCTGTGCGCTCTTTTCAAAATTAATGCGAAGCCCTGCAAAGGAGCCATACTGTGAAACAGCTCAAACCCTGTGTGCATTCGTGTGCAGCAATAAACAGTATTATGTCGTCTGCAACGATGCTATAAGGTATTTTCTCCCAACCTCCCACCCTGAAAGTATGTTGCCGAATTTAGAGGTCTTGGTTCTATGGAAATATTCAACAAGGATAGAGGGCATCCCTGTCTCATACCATAGTAATCTTTGCAGTGGGTGCAGTGTACATTAATCTTTCATATTGAAGGAAGGGTCCAGAGAACTCCATTTGTTCCATGACTTGGTACAACCTAGGCCAGGCCACATTATCAAAGGCCTTCTCTTGTATTCAGGGACACTATTGCCCAAGCAATTATAATAGCTTTATAATATTCTTTTCCCAGTGTTGACACAGAATGACTAGGCTGATTCCTGCCAACCCCTGTGTTAATAATCTAAGTATGATTCTGGTAGTAAAGCTATATCTGCCAACAAATATTGCAGATGACGAAGAACCTGGGTGAGCTTCTGGGGGGTCTCTATCCCCTTTACATTCCATTTAATAATACATACAAGTCTTATTCATCCAGGGTCATAAGTTGACACCATCATTATATATAGCGGTATGGTAACTAAGCAGTTAAGACATAGTGTGTGTCCCAACGCTTTTGCATCCCCTGTAAAGGTTAGGTTCATTACATAAAAGGTCATTGGCAGGCTAACCCCGTGTTGACCCTGCCTAAAACATACTATAAACCTCCATGGGATCATATATGTACCCCCAACCCTTTAACAAGAAACCACTTATTCCTATCTAGGAAAGATAACATAAATCTAATAACCACCCCAATAGGAGGAAACAACAATGCCATACTGGACTCCAAGTTTCCCCCTAGAGTAAGACATATATAGCAAAAGCAACAATATGCAATAAATGTAATGCAATATGAAATGAAACAGTAAGATAATAAGGCATCAGAAGGCATACTCAGCGATGCTGACTTCTGTAGTGATAAAGTTCAGTGTGTCCATAACAATTGGATTCACCCTCAGTCAGTAACCAGGTGCAACATAGTAGAAAAGACTTTCTCTGTGTGCATTCTGCCTGCATTCTGGTGTTTTAAGGTCCCTGGGAAGTGGCGTCAATGGAGCCATGTGGTGCCTCCTTAGATGGGTGCTGTTGTGATCAAGCCCCTGGTGGGCCTCGAAGGACAGAAGGATTTGATTCCACCAAGAATCCTTCCAAGAAGGCCTAAGCTGCCAAAGTCTCCCTCCAAGGGTGTGCACTCTCAGCACCACAGGGTATGCCAAAGCGAATCGGAACCCAATTCGAGACTAAAAGCTGGCACACCAGTGAAAAGGCTTTATGAAATGTGGTCACTTGAGATGAGTAGTCAGCAAAAAGTAGTAGTTTAGTTCCATCCACTTGCAGAAATCTTTGAGTACAGTAAGAGCAATTGATGACTGAACACTGATCTGGGCCATTTGGGATCCACTGTGACTAGACTCACTTGATAAACCCTTCCTACTGAAACTACGGTTTCAGGCCCAGAAGTTGGGGAATGGCTACAGCAAATATCTTATGAAGCTCAGCCGCCTGGATGGGATAAGGCAACCCAATGATTCTAAATTTGTTCCTTTTTACCAAGTAAATCTTAAAAAAATCCGCAATGCTTCACCTCCCCTGTGACTTGCTGCCGCAGCAGCCCCAAGGGAACATGGGAAAGTAGACATCACTTCTGACTTCTACTTTGCCATGTCGCCCACAGCCAGCCGCATCTGAATCGGGTGAGACGGAGGGCAGTGCATTACCTGATTCAGATCTGGATTGGTTTGGAGGACATTCTAGGCATGGTTGCGCATAAAGAGGGAAACACAACATCATGTAGCAATTTCACGGTCTCCCGATTCCCAATAAGTTTGATGTGCCTCATGACCCTCTTCCTATTGAAAAAAAAAAGTTGGATTCAAAATGGCCAACTTCAAAGTGGCCGCCATGGTCACCACCCATCTTGAAATGTTTCCCTCATCACATATACTAATGTGCCACAAACAGGAAGTTAATCACCAACCATTCCCATTTTATTAAGGTGTATCCAAATAAATGGTCCTCCCTGTATTTAAACTGTTATTTAAACAAGTTACTTTGAAGTCTACATAAATTGAGGAACATAAGTACAAACACCTTGCAATATTGCAAGTTCTTCCACTTAGAAATCATGGAGGGGTCTGAAATTCATATTGTAGGTGCATTCCCACTGTGACAGACAGAATTTGAAAAAACAAAAATTCAGGAAATCACATGTGTGTTTTTTTTTAAAATAAACTTTTTATTGATTTTCCAAGTGTAGACAACAAAAACCGACAGTACAGCATTACAGTACAAACAGTCATACAGCACCCAAGGGTGTCGCAGTAGTCAGAGAATCCGGAGGAGGAGCACAGGGGGAAGGAGCACAATAAGACATAAGGAAGGATAACATCCCTGTGTAACCAGTTCAGGAAATGCCGTAGCAGGAATCCTATACATAACTACTGACCGCGCAACACTCCACATGCACACACAAACACACCCGCAGACATACACCTCTGGAGACTACCCACCTCCCACACCAGGGATCCGTGGCAACATTCAGAGAACCGCCCCCATATCTCAGGCGGAAGATGAAGCAGACACCCAAGCCCCTCACACCCTATCAAACTTGTCAGAACAACCCCTACTGGCATACACCGCCTAATAAAAATGCAGAGAAGCATAAATGAGAGCCTTCTATGCCTGCAAAGTCGGCACATCCTTGCGCTTCCACTGCAGGACAATTAATTTCTGGCATAATACAGCGATACAGATAGAGATGTGCGAGCCACCACCGAGGGAACCACTGACTCTACCAGCCTCAGCAGGCAGAGACCCACCGAAAGGGTCATTGGCACCGTAGTAAGTTCGGCCAGGAATGCCACCACCTCCGCCCAGAAACACATGTGTGGTTTTTAAAGAATTTATTAGTATTGGACTGCTGCACAGTATTTTAACATCTGAGAAAATCTGTGTTAATATTTGGTCCAGAAGCCTTTGTTTTTACAGAGGTCAAACATTTCCTGTAGTTCTTGACCAGGTTTACACACACTGCAACAGGGATTCTGGCCCACTCCTCCACACAGATCTCCTCTAGATCTCTCAGATTTCTGGGCTGTCATTGAGCAACACAGAGTTTCAGCTCCCTCCAAAGATTTTCTATTGAATTTAGGTGTGGAGACTCCAGAACCTTTATATGCCTATTACAGAGCCACTCCTTGGTTATCCTGGCTGTGTGTTTCGGGTCATTGTCATTTTTAAAGAACCAGCCACAACCCATCTTCAATTCTCTGACAGAGAGAATTTAGACAGAATTTAGACAGCTCAAAATTTCCCAATATATGGCCCCATTCATCTAGCTGAAGGTTGGACACCTGGGCCTTAGGTGCACTGGATCTACATGCTTACTTTTAACATCTGACAATTGACCAAACACACACAAATTTAGTGCCCAATCGAAGGCTTACCATATATACTTGAGTATAAGACAAAAAATGTGCTGAAAAAGACCCCCTCGGCTTATACTCGAGTCAGGGTCAGAGTTAGGGTTCCACTTCCTGTCTGGGTGTTCTTTGGGATCCCTTTGGGTGCCGGCAGCCTCTGTGAATGGTCAGATGTGTATACAGTATTCTATCTGCATTCCCAAGCTCGTCTGTTAAGATGTAAACAAACTTGGATGATAGGGCCATCTTGTGGACATATTGTAAATTTTTACTGGAGATGGTGGAATTTCAATTAGAAAACTCCACTATCTCAATACATTTTCCCAGTTTTTTGTAGCTGAAGTTAGGTAACTCAAATTTCAGGTCGGCTACTCAAGTATATATGGTATGTTGTTATCTGGTTACTTTTTGGACATTTGGTTTGGACATATATGTCTTTTTATTGTGTTTTTACCTTTAATTGTCTTACCACGGTTTTCTTCTACTTTTTGACTACTTCTCTTTTCGACTACTAATATATACAGCCATTCCAGTTTCACAATTGTGTACTGTGTTCTGTCTGACAGTCAGCTTTCACTGTTTGAGCACTCATGTGTGTTTTGCAACATTTGCAAATATATAACACACCACAGTTCCATCTTGGTGAGAGCCAAAGAAAGAAAACAAATAAGCCAAAATGTGAGGGCATGTCAAAGATGCGACCACTAGGGTTTTGCCATGTTTTTGCAAAAGGTAGTGGAATATTGGCCTATATAAGGCTAACCCAAGAGATGCCCCCACAAGGCACATTCAATAGTTTTATTGGTGATAATACAATTTTCCTTACTACCCTAAATCATACTTTATGGACAACAATGGCCAAATCACTGGCTAAATTACCACCTTCAGTGTTGAACATAGGAACTAGCCCTTACCATATTTTTCAAAAGAAAAGATTCATAAAGTATTTTTAAAATTATTTATCTGTAAAAGTATGTAAGGAAGAGTTTCAACTTGGAAGCAGCTAAAGGATAAAGGACTCCCACACAGCACAACCAGTTTGGTGATCTGATTTTTCTCTGCCAAAGCTGCATTCAGATGTTCAGTGTAAGATGACGGCACTTAGCAACTGCCCTGAAACCACAACGCTGCCATGTGCACACATTGTGCTAGTGGTTGGTGGGCAGTCATCAGTCAACCAAATGCTCAAACATAATGCCTATGTCAGTCATCAGTCAAACAAATGCCCAGCGAAAACAACATATAGAATCCACAGGGTGGAAGTTCACAGTGAGTGGAGAGGTGAGTGGAGAGAAGCAAACCCACTTCCCTATCCTCAGTAAGTGATTGTGAAGAGGCAGTGACAGGCTAACTAGGTCACCTTTTTGTTTTTCAGGGGATTGCAACAGAACAAAATTTAATTACATTGTGGCTATTTATAGAGAGTTTTATGTGTCATTATGACTTAAATAATTCCTAACCACTGGCAAAAAAACCCTTCCTCTCATTCCCAAAACTGAAAGAACACTTCACAACTAGTATGTCTGGACTCCTTATCTTTCAACTTTGATAATTAACTATGCACATGCGCATATTTTGCTTCTACCCCTTATCTTTATGACCACCAATAACTCTTTCTCCACTTATGCCGGCCATACACATGCCGAGCTGGAGCGATATCGCCCTCCGATATCGCTCCGGGAGGCTAACGTGATGACGTCATCACGTTAGCCTCCCATTGCATTCTGGGGCCCCACAATCGGCCAGGCACCCTTTGTGTGCCGGCCATAAGCAGCGATGGAGACGCCGTCTTCATTGCTGCTTATGGCATCGGCTCCCATCGGCCAGAGATTTTCCGACATGTCGGATCTCTGGCCGGCCAAGAAGTGGGGCGACAGGGATCTGTCGCCCCATGTGGGCACATGCCGATAAACGGACGGATTTTAACCTGACCGACGGCGAGAGCGCGCACGCCAGTCGGTCAGATTAAAATCCGGCCGTTTATCGGCATGTGTATGGCCAGCATAACTAATCCTTCACTCTCACCTCAATCAGTCTAGTGTGTCTTGAGAAAACATTTGCTTTTTTACAATATTTACAAGAATTATATTAGCCTGAAGTAGGGATCTGCGATATCCCGAAAGCTTGCTTCTCTAATGACTTCAGTTAGCCAATAAACGGTATCACTTGAACTCCAAACTATCTATATTTATCGATGGCTAACACGGTACAACACTCTACTATTGCTATTGTGGCTATTTAAAACAGATGCTTTGAAAATAAATGTTTTTTTAATACGTGTGTACCTGCAATGTGTATGTCTTCTAATCGTGCCACGACGGTGATACAAACGGCACACATGCACTACGCAGGTATGCGCCCATTGAAAATAAACGGGGGGCATGTCAAAGATGTAAAGGTAACTTTTACAAGATATTTAGTGGTGGTGAGATTTACTGCTTTTCAAACCTTCCCCTAATTGTTTTAACATTTGCTCAGATAATGATAATTCAAAAACTATTATTATTAATCATTGAAGCATATTGTAAACTAGTTTTATTCAACTAAACTAGCACTAAAATCTGCTTGTAAACTTCAAGTGATACAAGGACAAATGTAAATGATTTCTTTACTCAGTAAAGCAATGCAGATTTTGCTAGTATTATATAAATTAAAAGGATTATTACAATACAATACATAAAAAAACAAGTGTAAATATTAGCTATGGCAATACAACTTTCAAATAACGATTTAATGATGTGCATCTAATCTGACTTCTCAGCACCTGTTTCTATCATCATGACTGTCACATTTTGACTTGTGCGTGTTCATGATATCCTTTCATCAGTTAATTGCAAAATCCACATATACAAACCATAGTCTGCTAATGTGGCATATGACATAATGAAGTGAGCATCTTGAAAATACATGTCAGTTATTAGTAATTCAGGTTGCAATTTCTGTAGTTGCCAAACCTTGGCACAAGCTGCTGTGTGGTTCTACTAAAATGTGATTTCATTCTATATAGAAGTCAAAAAGTGAAGCCCTCTGTTAGCTGTTAGATAAACTTATGTACAACATGATGTGACTGAATACTGGGGAAAATACCTGTTGTCGGTCATGGTATAAATGTACCCATCAGGTGTATCCTGGAAGGAGTACAGGACAATGTTGGACAGCAACAATAGGTTGTTGTGCAGTTTTGGTTTAGTTTTTGTTTTGGCATCCTGGATTCTGGGATGGGAGGGAAGGAACTGGGTGGTCTCTTACCATCCCATCCAGGAATTAACACCTGCTGGGCATCAGGGAGGTTGCTGCCACTCAGTCAGGACTCCCTGATGAATTTGGAGACATGGTGATGCTGGAGCAGCATGTACAGAGGGTGCACAGAAATAGTGTAGCCCAGGCCGGGGACTACTAAAAGTCCGGTGTATTAGCTTTTCCCTCAGATAAAGGGAAGAACTTGTGATAGACATTGCGAGCCAGGAAGCTTGGTATTTCCAAAAATGTTGTTTTTGCTCTTTAACCCCTGTGAGAGTGATTTTCTGTTGGGACTACATACATAAATATAGGAAAGAGGCCTAAAGAATGTCCTCGCTTTATGGATTTGGCTCACTGGGAGCCCCATTTGAAGCTGAATCCCCACAATTGGTGTTGAATGCGGGCATCGGATCCCCATCTGCTGAGAAGTAGGTTCCTGCAATGAACTGTATATTCTCTGTGGAAATGTGCAAAGTGTGCTGTGTTCAGTTGTATGGTGTAACTGCAAGAGTTAAAAAGCAGTCAGCACTTAGAGTGACAGTACACCATTTTGGAGGACTTGAATCTGTGCAAATATGGGGCTCTCTAAAAAGCACATTGCCTCTATGAGAGAGCGAATTATGTGGCTGGAGGGGATCTTGCCACTGGAGCAAGTCTTACCTGTGCACACTACAGAGAGAGCCAAGCCAGCCTTTACAGTTCTGGGCATACTGCAAGTGCCCTAAGGCAAGAACAAAGTGTGGTTGTAAATAGCAACATGGCTACATTAAATGTGGGAGAGTTGTTACAAAAGATGCCTCCATCTGATAATCTAAAGGACTTTATCAGCATGTTTGAAAAGGTTGCTTTGCAGGAAGCATGGCCCAGACATTTGTGGTCTGAACTGCTGCAGTCACTTCTGGTGATAAAGTTTCAGATGGCTTACAGAAGGATGGAACAATGTTGCAGTGACTATAAAGCTGGGAACACACATGTAGATATGGGCCAGATCAATTGCTGCTTCGAGGGCCATGTGCGCTCACGGCCATCTACCTGGCCCATATCATATGCGGCCATCCCTGTTTTCAAGCGGGACCATCTTATGAGAGACTGCTGCTACTAGGGTTTTGTCTGGGCTTGAAGAGACTAGTGGACTGGTTTTTGGCCATAAGGGACTGACCACTGTAGAGGGGATGCAGTGGATGCAACAGGGACTAGTGCTAGTGGATGTGCTAGTGGATGCAACAGGGACTTATCTGTGGCTTTTCCTCAGTGTGCAGTGAGGAGGCAGCGGTCAAAATTCAAATTGAAAAGAATGTATTTCATGTTGAAAAACCCACTGTTTATAAGCCTGAGGTGAATAGGCAAAACAGTAATGTTAGTATGGTGAAGGTGACCACTTAAGAAAGTGGGAGGTTTCCCCTAGCAACAAGGTCAGGTGTAAAAGGAATGGCCATGGAAACCATTGAGGGGCACAGAGTACCCAAACTAAAAGTTTTCCAGGACAATGGTCATAATCTGCTAGTGGGAAAATGTCAGGAGGTGTCTGGTAAGGAACCATTGATTAAATGATTATGTCCAAATGGTTGACAATGGGTTAATGCAATCCATGCTTGATACTGTGGGTTGTCAGATTGACAAGGTTCCAGGTGAGGGTGCAGACCATCTCCATGCCACTGAGTCAGAGGAGAGGATATAGGATGTGCATAACCATGTCACCAAGTGGTGGTGTTACCACCAGTGGCAAGGAGGTGCCTTTAGCTTCCACATTCTTTAAAACTCTGTCAAGTGAGTCTCTATACATGCTCATTAAGCCTGAGGTTCCATCCATAGACATACTGAGAAAGTTAGACTGGAACCACTCTTTAAGTCCACTGCTCAGTTGTGTCCTGAGAGCCAAGTCTATGGGGTGCAACCCATTATACAGCTAGGCAACAGCAGGCATATGACACCCTTGGAGATCACTCAAGGCGGTACTATGGTGGAAAAGTTTTCCACTAAATCAATCCAAGGTGCTGCTGCTCTACCTATGGCCCTGGGTGGGATCACTGCAGCAGCAGATAACACTCATGAGGAGGGGCATAGAAAGGACTAGGGTGGAAATCCTGGCTGTAACCCAGAAAGGGAAGAAACAAAGTTGAAAAATCCAGATTGGGTTAGCATGCCAGAGTGCACAATTGTTAGTACTGAGATCGGAGTTCCTAAATCAGATCTGTTTTTTTTGTGGAAATTCTAAAGTACAAAGTGAAGTAAAGTGAACCTAAATATTAAGTATGGTAGATGCCTGATGAGAATATTAACATTAGTCAACATCGTTTCTGGAAATGGACCAGAAAGAAGCAATACTGGTTTTTTGAAGGGCAGGCCTTCCAATGCCAAAATGGTATCCCAGATTGTATTCGTTGGCAGCAATGTATGAAAAATTATCAAGAGCTTGGGCCATATATAGATAGGTGGCTGGTTAGAGAAGGAAAGAAATGCTGGGTTACTTTTCTGTCCCTGGGGGCGAAATGGGGGGGGATGTGTGACAGACTGTTTGTCGGTCACGGCGTTAATGTACCCATCAGGTGTATCCTGGAGTCCAGGAAAATGTTGGACAGCAACAATAGGTTGTTGTGCAGTCTTTGATTAGCTTTTGTTTTTGATTCCCCACACCATCGAATAGGCAAGTGTAAATTTGACAAATGACAAAGTAACATTAACGTTACCCACCTCTGCCTCCTGAACCTCACACCTCAACACTGCTCTGTCCAGAACTCAGAATTAACTCCTCACTGACCTCCATAGAGCTACTTTTTTATTATATCTTATGAGATGGAAAAAACTCCAACAATTGTAGACATTTTTTCAATAAATATCAAGGTTGTCAACATGTTTTATTTTGCATAAATTTTATTTTAAAAGTGGAAAATTCAACTCAAAATTTCGACTTGACTTTTCGTAATATTACTCCAATCCTTCTCTACATCTCCAGAAAGTTGAGAGATGATACCATGTTTAGGGGCTTTGCTATTAACTTGCAAAGTCAAATAGTTGATATTTTCAAATAAAATCTCACCATTTCTAGAAAACAAAAATTAGCACAACACCCACAAGATGGCGCTGCGGCCTAAGTTTGTTTACATATCACCAGCCCAGTCCAGCTCTGGAATCCAATGCAGTGAGTTTTATCACTAAGAGCTGGGCTCTAGAATACCTCCCAGAAGGTTGCCTGTTAGGAACCGAGAGGAAAAAGAAAGAACAGTCAGCCAGGAGTGGCGGGCGCATTTGTGCACCACAGCGCTGCTATAGCAGTTTCCAGCCTTTTTTTTTTTTTTTTTTTTTACTTAATAACTTATAGCATATTTACACTGGCTGTTAACCGACTGGTGAAAGTGACATGACACCTTAGTCAGGCTGTTTTCAGGGTTTTCACCTGATGGGAGATCAAAAAAGGGGAATAATCAGACCGGGAGTGTGATAGACATATCAATACTGTCCTCTGTGTAAGCAAAGGCTAGGGGACTTTCAGGGCTAGGTACAGTATATCCTCAAACAGGTGAACAAATCACCGAATGTAAAAATATGTTCATATTTTAATAGTCCATAAAAAACATATAGTTCATGGTAAACAGATGACAAGTTTGACACGACACCCCAGAGTCACTGAAGGAATGTCTAGCCACCTCCCCAAAGGATTGGGGAACCAAGACATAATTTTGATTGGATCACCCCAACGTACATTTCGTGAACTTCATCAGGGGGTGAAGTATTTAGGGGCAAAGATGTCTCTGCATAAGGCAATCATATATTATAAATTGTGCTAGTTAGGATAGGTAATCAGATTAAAACTGTGTATGTGAGTTCTGATGTCTATACGTACTCACATATGTTTGGTGTTAAACAGAAACCAGGTTAATAACAGCAACGACCAGGTCCAAGATTTGTGTGGCAAACGGAGAGCCCATATATGTAAAGACCATATCTCGACCCCCAAGGGGTAACCATCTGATAATAGTGTTTAAATATTAGTAGAGTTTCATAAGGTGCTAGCA
The DNA here is from genome assembly GCA_036250615.1 of Ptychadena robeensis. Lineage (NCBI taxonomy): Eukaryota > Metazoa > Chordata > Amphibia > Anura > Ptychadenidae > Ptychadena > Ptychadena robeensis. The sequence continues at coordinate 128,251,201 of CM070032.1, read as the reverse complement.
ATCATATATCTTGGAGGTATCCAAGAAAGATTTGAAAAGAGATCATGAATAATAAAACCCAAAATTACGTCTGTGATAGAAGAGGCTGTTTTGGCCATAGATGTAACAAATAATTTAAGAAAATAAGTGGTGGTGAACAGTGAATCAATTGTCTTTGCGATGTACAGTGAGTAAAAACAACACGATGGGAGATGTCATGGGGGCGTTATCTAAATGCCTCCCCGAAAGCCTACACAAGTGGAGCATTCTGTAACTTTCTAGGCGGCTGCAGTGTGAGCCACCCACAAAGCGACCATGTATATACCATGTAAATATATAGACCAGGTATTTCAGCTATTAAATAGGTGATAGGTGACAATATGCATTTTAGACTGTAGATATGTAGTCCATGGTCATTCTACATCTACTGTTTTTCTGATGTTTGTAAAAAAAAATTATTTTAGGTGTAAAAGAGCATCCAAAATATTATTATAATAGTTTATGCTACTGATGTTGGTATTACCAAAGTTTTAAAAATATTATGCATGATAATAACTTGTGATGCCATTTGTTATATAGTGTTCTTTATAAAATACTGTGACATGTGCTTTCAAATGTTTAGGAGTTCATGTTTCATTGAGTTGGAGGCAGCAGATTAGTGTTAGCTACATTTTCTTTTTTTAATACAGACATGTAAATGTACCCAGTGCAAATGCCCCCAGGGGACATTTTGCCACCCAACAATGATCCATTCTGTCATAGTAACAGCTCTTAATATAGCTTGTCAAATGTCTGCCAGTTCAGAACACTTGAATCCACTTATGCAAAGAATCCTGTTGATGGTTACAATTGGTGCAATGGCCAGACTTTAGAACAGCACAGTAGGATTTAAATGTATGTAATAATGTGTCCATAGATGTGTATGGCCAAATAACTTATATCTGAATGAAAAGAGTTCAATTCTAGAATCATCTGGGGCTTATTAAAGTTATTGTTGACATTGACAAAAAATAATGACTTAAGAAAGTTTTAAGAGCCCAAATTTTGTTGGCAGCCTGATGCTGCAAGTGTATGGAAGATGCTTGCCATGCACATTACCAGAAATGCAAGTGTGAAAGGTACACAGGTTTCCTATAGTAACGCTAGCCGTGCTGTGTTTCGGAACAGATGCAGCTGCAGTGTGGCCAGTGTTAACAAGCCCTTACCCATTTACTGCTGCTTTGCTCGCAGCAACTCAAAGACCTAATATTTCAAAGCAGAATTTATAAATTGTTAAATATTGTCTATTCGAAGAGTAATATGTGTATTACTTTCTGAATCTGCATGCTTTGCATATTTATTTCACATCTGTGCAGCAATTCGCTCTACAATGGCATTTCTGATTGAGTTTTCTCTTATAAAGTCTTAATAAAGTCAGTACAACTGCATTTTTTTCTGCAAGGTGACTGGTCTTGTGACACCCTCTCCTCTAGCTTTATAATGTAATGCTTTATTCTTAGTACAGTGTACACAGATTATACACTGAACCTTGTACTATATTTTTGTTTCTTGTTTAGACAGACATTTTTATGCCACAAATTCAACTGGCAATGTTTTGTTTCACAAAATACAAATGAAAGTTTAAAAACAGTTTAGAAAAAATAAATGTGTGCGTCTTGTGCTTCTATTGATACTGTTCAGTGATTACCTGTCCTATAGCTTCTAATGGTGAAACTATGTAGTGACAGGTTGGAAACTATTTATAATTATAACATGGCACAGTCATAAATCAGTAATCAGTGGCTTTGATTTCTCTTGTAGTAGAGTATCAGGCATGTAAAGAAAGAATTGGCAGAGATATGGTGTGGGATCAGAAGACCACCTGGCTGGCAAGGGAGATCCCAATAGCATTTTGTTTCTGTCAGTACTATATAAAGGATATTCAGGAACATCATCTTATCGCACACTTATTACACTTTTAACATTCACATCCCAATATAGTAAGCAACCATGGGACATTTCCAATTATTCAGATTCAAGCTTGTTAAACCACAGACAATGGAATGGCACCTAGAATATAGCCAGAGCAAAAGTGAAATACAAAGATAATTAAATAAGGAGCAATTCATTTAAAAAAGCTAAAACTTTGTCAGAGAAAAGTACATTTGTACACAGTACATATCTAAACTTTGTCAGAGAAAACATCACTATGTTGAAACAATTATATTTACAAAAGTGAGTATACCCCTCACATTGTGGTTAATAGTTTATAAGATCTTTTCATGGGACAACACTGAAGCATGTCCGTGTACAGCTTCTTTAACAGTGTAAATTTGCTGTTCCCCAAAAAATCACTCAACATACAGCCATTAAATCAGACCTACCACTTCACTGGGAACTTTACACTATCAGCAGCAGCACTGCTGATAATTAGGCAATTACTGCTCAAAAGAAAAATCCTCACAGCAGGAGAGGCGATTTTCAAGCTCTTCCCTCCCACTGTGTGACGTACCTGCCACAGCGAGGTTGTAAACAATCGGGGCACAGGGGCAGCTGGGAGGAAGTCCGTTGTCTCGTATGAATTGGAATGCAGCTTCACATCTGCAGAATCTAACGTGATGTGATCGAAGCTCCATCTAGTGGGCATTTTGGAATTACAGCCCCATAGTCAGAATTAAGTGTTGCAGAAGCATGGGCGGAACTGCTTCTATCTGCCCTTAATAAATATGATTTCCCCGGGAATGAGGAAGTGAGGAAGGTAATACGTTGTTTTTTTTTTTATTCTGTAGCAGTTTTCACAGATGTACACTGCTGGCAGGTGAGTATTATGTCAATGTAATGTATGTGTTTTTTTATTTTGAGTATAGGACTGCTTGAACCTCCCTAGCGCATCATAGACTTCAGTGGATTTTTAAAAAGTTTGCATTTAAAAATCCTGCTGCCTCCTGGTGTGACGTCATTAGATACCCGACACCAGGGTGAGGAGTGATCCACTTCCTTACTTGGAAGCATTGGTGACACGGTCACAGTTTGCAATGCACTGGGTTAGTCTCAAGCATTAGGGAGGTTAATGTCTAAACCGCTGGCAACAAAATATAGTACAGCTGAAGTGAAAAGTGTCTAAATTGTGCACAGTTAGACAATTTCCTCCCTGGTGTCATGTAACTCGTTAGTCTTACAAGGTCTCTGGCACTCTCACAGTCACTGGAAGTTTTGCCAACACCCTGAAACTGAGCTACAGCACAGTGATAAAAATCATCCTGTGGTAACTCAGAATAGGCCTCACCAAAAGAAGTTGGGTGCATGTGCTCAGGATTACAGTGGCTTGCAAAACTTTTCGACATGTTGTCCCATTACAGCCACAAACATGACTCAATTTTATTGGAATTCCACGTGAAAGACCAATACAAAGTGGTGTACACGTGAGAAGTGGAACGAAAATCATACATGATTCCAAACATATTTTACAAATAAATAACTGCAAAGTGGGGAGTGCATAATTATTCAGCCCCCTGAGTCAATACTTTGTAGAACCACCTTTAGCTGCAATTACAGCTGCCAGTCTTTTAGGGTATGTCTCTACCAGCTTTGCACATCTAAGAGACTGAAATCCTTGCCCATTTTTCTTTGCAAAACAGCTCCAGCTTAGTCAGATTAGAGTAGGACAGCGTTTGTGAACAGCATGTTTCAGATCTTGCCACAGATTCTCAATTGGATTTAGATCTGGACTTTGACGTGGCCATTCTAACACATGGATATGTTTTTGTTTAAACCATTCCATGTGTTGCCCTGGCTGAATGTTTAGGGTTGTTGTCCTGACTGGAAGGTGAACCTCCGCCCCAGGCCTTCAAGTTTTTTCAGACTCCACAGAGGTTTTCTTCCAGATTGCCCTGCATCCATCTTTCCCATCGAACTCTGATCAGCTTCCCGGTCCCTGCTGAAGAGAAAGCCCCACCCCAGAGCATGATGCTGCTTGCCACCACCATATTTGACAGTGGGGATGGTGTGTTCAGAGTGATTTGCAGTGTTAGTTTTCTGCCACACTAGAGTTTTGCAATTTTGGCCAAAAAGTTCCATTTGGTCTCATCTGACAGAGCACCTTTTCCCACATGTTTGCTGTGTCCAGGGCCGGGACAAGGTCCACACCAACACAGAGGCTAGAGCTTGCCCAAGTGCCTCCCCCCCCCCCCCCGAAATGATAGAAATAGATATAAATAAAGTGCAAAACTAACCACATAATTTTAATGTTATATAACATATCCTGTCAACAATGCCGAATAAAAAACTAGAAAAAGTGGAGTGCAAAAATTGCAAGTGCAAAATTCCAAGGTGCAAAACAGTTTAAGTACAGTTTTAAAAAACAGTGCAATTTTTCTTGCCTTAATTGAAGCAAATTGGGTCAATCACATTATTCACAAATGTCAATTTGTGCTTTACCATTTGCATACTCAATGGAAAGAATGGCAAGATTTGAAAGGTACTCTCGTGTGTCCCATACTGGGATCGTAAAGATAGTTTTTAAATAAGTTTTAAACTTGCTGACAAACTTCTTTCACATTGATGCTCACAAGTGACAGGTAGAGTAAGAAAAATATACGCAACGCGTTTTCAATATTTGGGATAGTCAAAGCTGTAACAGTGAGATAATCATAGATCAGTTTGACAGATAGTCAAATAACTGTTGCTGACATATATGCTTGCGGCAGTGATGAGGCTTGCACCTGCAAACCATAAGCTTTGCAATTTCTGAAGAACAGCTCTATGGCAATCTTAAGTCCTTTGTTTATATCTTTAGAGCCAAATCGTGAAGGCATGCCTTTTTGTAACTCTGCGTGCCATAATCCTGGATTGTAAGAAGTGCAGGACAAAGAAAGAACTCACAAATCTTGTGGTATGTTTCCATTTAGTTGCCTTTTTTGGATCTCCAAGTTAAGTCAAGAATTAGAACGTCATAATACACTGTTTTTCACAGTAATCCGGAAGTTGTCCCTCAAAAGTTCAATAACCGTCAGAATACAACATAGTTTTCACTTTGCATCACCAGTACTTTCCTGCTGTTTGAAACTGAATCCGGATTTGCTGAATTTTCTGTATGGTCCTGTGAGTGATTTCACATACCTCAGTAATCTGGGTATACAAAGGCCTTTACGCTTTATCTTTATGCATTGCTGGATGACCATCGAGTATCGTGAATGGCCTTTTATAAGTAGTTTTATAAACATTCTTTATAAGTAACAATCCCATCGTAGCTGGTGGAAACTGGTAGTAAAAAAGTAAAAATAGTCTTTGAACAGGTCCCAAAAAAGAAGTTTTACTCATGTCAGGGGGTTTTCACATATGCTGCATGTAACCCCTGCCAAAATTAAGACTATGGTGCTGCACCATGGAACAAATTTGGGCATATTTCCATATTTCTAGAAGAAGTCTTGCTTGTACTCCCATTATTATTGTCCTGCCATGTTTAGCTGTCATTGTCATAAGCCTTTGCCCGTCCGTGGTCATGCTTTTAATGTCGAGTCCATCAGTCTGATAGCTTGGATTCATAAAGATCTCAGAAAGCATTAGTACCACTATCCGTGATTTTATTTCCCTAGATGTGTAGATTAAAAGTCTTGATTTAAAACATACTCATAAAATCTTTTAGAAGTAGTAAACCTTTCATTCACAACAAACCGTACACATAACGGATTAAATGTTAATCGCTTCATCTTAATTGTTTCGTGATGGTGATAATATCTGGAGTTGCAATCAAAAAGAGATTGAGAAAAATTTACTTTCCTTTCTTTCTGTTATGATTTGAAGACCGTGACTGTATTCCCCCCCAAAAATACTGATAAATTTTTTTGCGAATTTTTGCTTGAAAGGTAATTTGAACAAGAGCGCTTCTGTAATGAGTGTTCAATCTTCTCATTTAAGTGATGCATGTTGTGGATGATTATTAAGCTGTCGGTACCGCAATATTAGAATTCAAGGAATATGCCAGCCTGTGGACTTCCGAATAATCATCTACAGAACCTCTGAGTGCAGGTTGTTTTTTTTACAAAGACAAAATTCCTTCTAAAATGCACTTCAAGACATCTCGCCACTTTTGTTTCTCAGTCAAAACCATGTTCTCGTAGTAGTGGTTGTCAAAAGACGTGGCCGGTTTTTATGTGTCTTTTTCCAATGTTTTTATTTAAAAAAAAACTTTCCATTTAATAATTAGTTGGTCCGATGCTTCTGTCTGAATTTGTCAATGTGTGGGGGGGAATAACGTGGGTTAAGGTTTTTCTTTTCCATCAAGAAAAAACCTTTTTGGGGATTTTGTTATTGAAAAATTGTGCTTCCCTCCGAAGCTTAACATGCCCCCCCAATGATTTTCATATCCTGTAAAGTGTTCTTATGATGTATTATTTAATTTATATATGTAATGTTTGGAAAAATTCAAATAAAATAGATAAATTTCACACCTAACAAAAAAAAAAAAAATAAAATCAATATGGAAAACAAACACTAAAAAAAGCAAATTTGTGAACGTTATTAAAGGGAAGTATATCACCCATAGACCCGGGTGAATTTCCGAACATTACCAACTAAAGGTAGATATGTTTTAATAAAACCAACTGGAACTGGTAAGGTGAAATTTACGCCTATACTTGGAACTAGAGAATCATTCCGAAATCCTATCTGCAAAATCCTTGATAATACCTTGCAGTCATGGGCCTGTTTTTCTATTCAAATAACATACTAGAGAATTTTAAAAATCATAGGTGATATTCATAGGCCATGAAGGGTTGCATCATATCAAGTTAAATGTTCATTACCTGTAATATAGGGTTCTTGCAGCGTGCCATTTCATTCAGGATTACAATAGTCACTTGGTATATGACTAGATTAAAAAGATGTCTTCAGCTAATCTTTCAATTGCAAGCATTCTTCAAAATACTTCATCCTTCATGATCTGTTCACATTTCTGACACAATTGAGTACCCCAGCACTTTTACTTGCCTTTTCAGCGGAAGAAACAAATGAGGATCTGTAGGAATCACATCCCTGTCGCGTTCGGGTTTGCTCTATTGGAACTTGCTCTGCTTCTGAATCTGTTCTGTACCTTTGCTTGGTGTAGCCATTTTTGCATTTTTTACAACCCACTTGCTTCCTTCCTCCTCTCTCCCGCAACTTTCTTCTTGTTCTAACTCTTCTCCATAAGGTTTTTTTATAGACGACATTCTGTAATTAAGCAAATAAGCACATTTATCTGCTAGAAAAATAATATAATAGACATCTCACAATGATAGAGAGAGTGTCCCCAGTGCGGTCCCAAAACATAGACGTTGTGAGTCTATTTCTTGAACCATACCTTGCCCCCATCATATAGCTAATTAATCATGGGTTGGGTGTTTAGATTAAGGTGAGGAGGCATACGAGAGCACAGAGTTAGTGTAGTGGATGATTCATTTCTAATTATTTTCTCTATTGGACTTTTTTACCTTAGATCGCCGCAGGATCTTCTTCTCGGGAGAAAGAGGAGAGAGGGACTGCTCTGAGCTGATCACATAAATGCCAATCACAGCAAGTCCCTCCCCTCACCAAGAATAATCCCGTCTAAGAAGATGATGCTTCCCACTTTCCACCAACGGAACAGGGTATTATTGTAATGTGGCACATCCCTTAGCATAGGTGGCATATAACCTTGATGATATATATGTGACACCAAATGGTGCCTTATACGGTTCTACAGTGCCTCCCTGTATCCCTAATGCCTGAAGTATCATTAAAACATTTAAGTATCATTTAAAAAATAGAAACAATGCCATCGAGCTGTAAATTTTGGTCCATTATAAAATGCTTTACAAATCAGTATACATAAGTAGCCACACCCTGCTCTACTCTTAATCTCTGGAGGACAAGTATGATAGTTGTGTCCAACATTTGGCTCATACTTCTCACCTCTAGTACATGCAGAAAGCTGATCACATTCTATCACACTAAAGGAGGTTCCTTTTCAGATAACTCTATTATTGGTTAGCGGTGGACTCCTGGCAGTGTCCAGAAGTCCTGCTACAGTTAAGAGTGATAAGAGGGACAGTAAGGGTGCATTTACAGTGTTGGAACATGAAGACAGCCCACCACATCCCCTGAACCCAGAAATATACAAGACCAGTGACCCGTATCTGGTTTTATCCTCCAGAAAGATAATACCATCTGTTGCGTGGGCATCATCCCAGAATCACCATCTACTCCAGTGTCACAGATTCTAACAACCCTGGTGCCTGTGTTTCCCCAATACCCATCACGATTCAGCCCTCATGCTACATCTTCCCATCACTTGCCCCCAGTTCGTGCTGCAGTGTGTAATCTGGGTGAGGAACTGCCTGCTTCTGGCTGCATAAGACTCATTTATGAGAAGGATTCTTCTATGTTGCTGCAGCTGTAATACAATGGAATTGGTGTCACAACTTCTCCCCCTATCATATTTCTCACAGAACGTGTCATGTCCAGCCAAGTGCCTGTCTGCTGCTATCATTATTTGTAGTGATAGGTGAAGTGTAAGTTACGTTAACTACGGTCTGTCACCTTTGCATGGTCACCTTTGTCATGTCCCCTTTGCCCATGTCCACCTTTGCCATGTCACCTTGTGTCATGTCCCCTTTGCCATGTCCCCGCTACTCTCTTTTTTTTTTTCGATAATAACTTTTTTAATGAAAATTTGCATAACACAACAAGAAAACAATCCACAATAAGTCCTGTAAAATCATATTACACTTGCTTGATGTTAGCCAAAATCAATATTTCGTCTCAAGCAGAATACAAAAGTAATCAGATTCTACAGACAATCTCTTATCACCATTGGTAGACTTGAAAATATATAGAGACAACTAAGTATATAGTGTCCAGAAGGGTCACTATAAGCCTATAAGCGTGAAAAAACAAGTCGCACCATAGAAAACAAACTGAGCGCTTGGTTGGCTCATACCTATTGGTGAGTTAAGAAACATACAAAGAACCAACAGCAAATTGGACCAAAAAGAAATAGGTATAGTTTCCACTTAAGGGCTTGTCTCCATTTATGGGCGTTTCCACAACACGTTTGTAGCCGTGGCGGCCGCAAGCACAAACAGCCGCGTCCATTAGAACTTCAATATAGTCTCCACTGTTGTGGTTTGCGTTTTCGGCGTGGCGGATGCGGTTTTAGGGCGCGTTTCCTGAAACCTAGCAGCTGCAGCGTTTTGAAACGTCATCCGTGTCCCACCGCATCGCAATTCAAAACAAATCCGCGCCGCAAATGCCATTCCTGCATGGCAACGCTTCAATGGAAACAACCCTAACTATCCAAACACCTTTACTTCCAGGGAATATGACCTTAAGAGTACTAGTATATATAGTTCCAAAGGAAACAACCTATTCTCATGACATTTTTGGCCCAAATCATCTATTCTATGTTTTTTTTTGTTACCCATGACCTATTTCATTCTATGACTGGGCAAAAATGTCAACAGAAATAGATGATTGGGCCAAAAATAACATAGAAATAGTGACTAGGCAATAATGTCTATCACTTGTACAGTGTTCATCTACACTTGCATGGTACTCGGAATATACCCTATTATGTTTGTCCTATTACTTGTATAGGGTTCATACTCGTCACTTGTCTTGGGTTCATCCTCTGCCCTAGACCTGGGTAAGAATACTAGTATATATAGTTCCAAAGGAAACAACCTATTCTCATGACATTTTTGCCCAATCATCTATTTCTATGGTTTTTTTTTTACCCAGGTGACCTCTTTCTATGACTGGGCAAAATGTCAAAGAAATAATTCATTGAGGCAAAAATAACATAGAAATAGGTGATCTAGGCAATCTGTCCATCACTTTTAAGTGTTCAGTCTATCACTTGCATGGTAACTACTCGAATATAACTTTTATGGTTTGTCCATTTACTTGGTATCGGGTTCAATTCGATACCTTGTCCTTGGGTTCATCTATCGCTTGTATGGGGTTTCATCCTATCACTTGTACATGACCACATCCTATCCACTTTGTATGAGGTTCCGCCCATCACTGTATGTGCACACAATCTCCACTTGTAGAGGTTCATCCTAAACTTGGATGGGGCTCATCTAATCACTTGTAATGGAGCTCATTCTAATCACTTATATTGTGGTAACTCCATCACTGTATGGGGCTTTAGTATATCACTTATAGTTGCACATTCTATCACTTGTATGGCTCATTCTATCACTTCATGTGGCAATTCTATTCACTTGTATGGGGCCCTCATTCTATCACTATTATATGTGGCACATCCAATCACTTGTATGGGGCTCATCCTATCACTCTCTAGGACAAACCTTCAGGTTTAAAGCTCACAAGGTATCCTTCTTCATCTTAATATTTCAAATGAAGAGATTGAATATTTCATCTGTAATAGATGCAAAGGATTGGCACCTGCAAGAGAATTCACTTTCACTATTGTACACAAACACAATAGAGACAACTGAGGCTGATATTTTACATTTGTATTGTCCCATATTTTACCTGCTGCATTGCCCATATCTACAGCCACTTTGGAGTCTATTGATGGTAGAACATCTGACCCCCACAATGCAAGGATTAAATGCACAGTAGAAAGGTCTTTTATTAAGCTGGTCCCATGCTCCCCTGTTGTGTAATCTGGATGGTTTAGAGATATAAGATATGGCAACACAATATATGGACTAATCTTTTCAAGGCATAATTAGTTAGATAATAAATAGTGTTGATATTTAAGTGACAAATAGAATATGGTATGGCATCAGAAATGCTGTTTTGTACTTGGTAACCAAGATTTATCACAATTTATTTTACCCAACACAGACTGAAGTGGCTTGTTCACTTGTATGCACATCACATAGCACCACTAGACTGTAGACTGGTCAGACTTACTGCCTTGGAACCGCTCTCTAATTATGAGAACTCTGTGGTTCACCATCTTTTGCAGAGGCAAAGGCTGTTCACTTCCATATGGTTTTTAAAAAATTAATACAACACTTAGATTAATTGTGGGATTTTATGGGATCAGTTTTTAGCAGCATATGTGTAGCAGTTTTCATGTGATAGTATTGATCGTGAAAATATGTGAATATCGTCACTTTATTGCGAAAGTCTTTTGCACAATGAAGGTAAATTTTTGAGATATTGCCTGGGATGCTCATCCCTACTAGGCTGTTGGATAAAATTTGTTGATAATACACAATAGACTCCTGTGGGCCACGGGCTGATGTCCACCTTCTAACTACATTGCCTGATCAATACTTATCTTTAGGAGTTTACTACTAAAAATGAAAACCTAACATAGTAAGAGACTGTCATAAATTGCACACTAACTTGG
>CM070032.1:128127928-128145434 GCA_036250615.1 Ptychadena robeensis | reverse complement strand
AGAATCTGAAACTGAGGAGTCGGAGTCGGGGAATTTATCGACTGACTCCACAGCCCTGGTGATCATGTTGTCACAAAGCAAAGCATCTAGTTTATTAGAAGGTCTAAAAGACCACAGCTGTCATTTTTTTAAGTAACCTGTGACAACTCTCAATACTATTACATAGGGACCTTTTCAGGTTCCTTGTGTTAGCAGAAACATTTATTGAAAAATTATAAGCAAATAAAGTGAACTATTGTTCGTGTAAGGAAGATCTGATGAATTACATAGCCTTTTATACTGTACTTCAAGTTCTGATTTCCTATTCAAAGCAGCACTGTCATTGACCATGAGGCAAAAACATACAATGGAAGTAGATATCAACAGAAAACCAACGTTTGCTTTTAGCACATGACAATAGGGAATTTCTAGAGTGTGTGAACCCGCAACCCATTATTGTGAGTGACAAATCAGAATGCAGACTTTGACATTCCTTGCGAACAATGGCTCTGTATCTCACAGCTTTGTGTAGGCAGCTTAGCAACACTACCACATATAAAAGTAATGATGTACCCTATAGATACCTGTGCGTAGGATGGCTCTGTGTTGTTGACAAGCATGTTTTTCTCCATAAGTATGCATTAGCAATTTTCTTTACATCTGCGCAGAAATCATATATGAAACTAAACCGAACCTTGGATGGCTGAACTCAAAATGAACAAAATGAAATAAATTGCAGCTAACCAGTTTTCAGAAGTAGGAGCTGCATCTGTCTTGCTATATATCAATAAATACAGACAAGATTTCTCCAAAACGATGGCATCCTTGTCACTACCTGTGATATGAGCTGAAATACAATATTATATAAACATTCTTTCTAAGCTAACTTCTTCTTTTGTATGCTTTTAATTTTTCAGTTTGTTATCTTGATTTTTTCCTGGGGAAAGTAATGAGTTGCAGATGCAGTAGACATTCAAAACTAGAAAAACTAGAAAATGAACTTCTTACCTTTAAATATGTACCTAGGCTTAAATGACTAAAGACTAGAGATGGTCGAATTTTTTGACTTGCTAACTTTGTGAGCTGAAAAGCCCTTGAAAATGGTATCATCGCCAAAATTGCTGGAAATGTAGACAAGGGTTGGGGAACATTTAAAAAAAAAAGTTTTGCTTTAGCACATGGAGTTTTTGTATAAATTAAGCTCAAAATCAAAGTCGAAATTCGATTTTCGAAAGTTTGACTTGACTTTGAACTTAATTTGTGCAAAAACTATTTGTGTTAGAGACATACTTTTTTTTTAGCATACCCCTAACTCTTCTGTACATCTCCAGCGAGTTTATTGATGATACCATGCTCAGGGCCTTGGCAATTAACTCAAAATGGTCAAAGACCCCCATACACCTTACAATCTTTCCATTTAATTTCTGTAAAATCAACTGTTGTTCTACTAAAACCATGTAATATGAGGACCTTTCTAAACTTTCCAATCACTATTTATTCTATCAGGGAGGCAAATATACTACGAAGATGTTGTTAGATCTAAAGGAAATTGTATGGAGTGAACTAAAGATGTATAGGGGGGTTAAGTAATATCAGTCTAACCATTGTTTGAGTCATGCCATTGTTGCTCATTGGCCATTGCCCTCAATTGACCCATTAATAACATTTAAATCAGTAAACCTGGCTTCTTATTGCCGTACATGCCTAATGCCGGCCATAGACGTCTCGTTTTTTGGCCGATTTCTTGTGATATCGACCGTTATGACCTCATTACGCACATCTGGTCGTGCAGAGAATCGCCGGCACACCCTTTGTGTGCTGGCCATTATTTTGGGAAGGTTGGTCCCTGTCCAAAGTAATTGGATTGGTCTTAGAAATTACGGACATGTCCTGGGTCAATTTAATTTTTTTGCATTAGTGTGTGTGCACAACGGTCAATCGGTGGCAAAGTGGGACGCAAATTTAAACGTCTAGGGCCAGCTTTACATGTAATAACCTATCCTAAGATTTCTATATTCAGAATACCATTTTTAAGCAGTTTCATTTTGGTCATGAGACTCATCCTTTGTTTTTTAAGTGCAAGGACCATAGCAGGTAAACTGATTTGAAATGTTACCACTATATGCAGGATTTTAGCATTTAAGGTCACATTAAAATGAAAGAAAGAGGGAATGCAAATATGCATTTGTGAACTGTGTGTAGAGCTGTAATCATGTGGCCCTTTTGAATTAGTTGTTTAATGCTCTGCAGGCACCCTCCAGTGTCTAGACAGCTGAAAACGCACAGATAATGCTTTCAAAGTCTTCTAAAGCCAAGTCGTTCATAATAATGTCAAGATGTCAGAAACCAGGGCAATTGAAAGCTTAGCTGCTCAGAAGCGCCATTGGAGGGATAGAAGCTTTATGTAGTGGCGGGTCCTCCCTGATAGAATACATAGTGATTGTAAGGTTTAGATAGGTCCTCATATTACATGGTTTTGGTAGAACAAAAGTGGATTGTATGGAAATTGTATGGTAAGAATGTAAGGTGTATGGGGGGCTTTAGTTTGTATACATTTCACCAATGGAGTCCAGCTCAAGAAAACTATGTCAGTAAGTTTTTTTAACCCCAAGCTAGACTCAGGAATATCATCCAAAACACAACATGAGGTGTTCTCAATATTACCTGTAAAGCCAGTCATAGACGTCCCGATCTATGGCTGACTTTTAGCAGAGTCCTCACAGCGTGGTGACATCACCACGCTGTGAGGAGTCGGCTACAGAACTGACAGGAATCCCGTGTGCTCCACTAACACATGTGATTCCTGTCAGACTGTAGCCAATTAACAGACTGCAGCGTAGGATCGGAGGATCGAGCAGGAAAAGTACCAGCAGGACGGATCCGTGTGCCATCCGACCAGCCGGGCTCTTTTTGTCAGATGCTCAAGGTGGGCTCCCCTATAGTTGCGGCCGACCAACCTTTATGTGCTCGGCGGGAGTGATCGGCTGCAACTATGGCCGGGAATCGGCTTGTCTATGGGGGGCTTAAGTGCACACCTTGATCAACTACATAAAATCTTGTGCTTTTTAAGCAACCTCATAAATTCTTTAGATATCTTAAGGGCATTGGCATTTTTAAGCTTTCACACGTCTGTTGTTATTGCTCTTCAGGCACCCATCATCAGCTTCTTGCGCTGATTTTTAAATCTTGAAGTCTTAGTAGCTTAAAGCTTGAAGCACACCAGTGCCGAGGAGCAGTATAGCAGTGTTGCCTAGGTCAGTATTTCCCTTTTTATCCCTAAGGCCTCCTTTGCCTGTGTCAAAGACAAGCCCTCAAACTGCTACCAGCATACACACATTAAAATAAAATTTCACTGAAGTAATGTCAAACCGCTCTCACCCTGGTATAATGTCCCCTCCGTCCTAACTTGCATGAACACATCTCCAGCAAAACAGCAAGCCATGTTCAGGAGCTTTGAAAATAACTCACAAAGTCAAAAAAGAAAATCTTCAAAAATAAATTCCAGCATCTCTAGTAACAATTAGTACGTTGTCCACAAGATGGCACTGTTGCTTAAACAAAAGAACTGCAGAACTGTAACCCTTATGAATATTGGCACTGCTGCTTGTTTGGGATAAGAGATGACAACACCAGTCCAGTTTGGGATAAGAGATGACAACACCAGTTGTTACTTGTAAATTACTAATCTGCCCATCCCACATGTAAAAGAGCTGAACAAAGGCAAACTAAGGCTAACCATACACGTATGCATTCCCTTGCGTTCCACCAGCAAGTGATCACAGTGTGGTGACGTCACCGCGCTGCTTTCGGCCGTCTGGAATCGCGATGTGTGCCACTCAAACATCATGGATTTTTCCTGGGATTTTGAAATCATGGTATCTTAGGAGGGACGAGGCGTTACTCTCCCTCCTTAGTTCCCACTGCTCTTGTGCAGATGATGTGCGGGGTGGGAAGTAAGTAGGGAGAGTAACATCTCCTAAGTTAGCTGGCTGCTAAATAGAAGAGAGGAGAGGTACATCTCCGAATACCGGAAGTGAAGTCCATGATGTCACTTCCTGTTTTGGGACCACGAAAGTCCAGCACTTTCTTGTCCCCAATACCAGAAGTGACGTCACTTCCTGTCAGTTTTTCCTGATTCAAAAGGGCAAATGTTGACAGGTATGCTTTATTGGCAGACTGCAGTTGGGCTTGTACATGTGCTGTGTTGAACAAGGGAGACCTTGAGGATGTCCTTCACAGTGTTGTGTTTTACCTATTGTTTTCTTGGTGACTATGAGCCCTGCTGCCCTAAGATCATTATCAAGTTTATCACATGTAGTTCTGTGCTGGTTCGTCACCATTCTCATGTTCTTTGCAACTCCACAAGGTGATTTTTTCTATTTGCAAATTATTGCGCCAACTGTTGTCATATTCTTACCAAGCTGATCGCCGATAGTCTTGTAGCCCAGTACAGCCTTGTGTTGGTCTACAGCCTTGTCCTTGACATCCTTGGACAGCTTTTTGGTTGATAGTGGAGTACATAATTAATATTAATATTATTGAGTTGCAATGAACATCAATCTCTGACTTCAGTGCATTAAATTTGTGAGAGTTTTTGTTGTTAATTCGTCTCTCAAAGCTTTAATAAAACTCTTGTTACAATTTTAGACTGGTAATTTATTTTTAAGAGCTCAAACTAATACTGTATTGAAGTTTTTTAAACGAAGCGGTTGGGAAATTAAGTGTTGATAACAACAACTGAATTTTGTGCTATATTTATTCCTCGGAACATTGGAAAAGTTGTTCTTAGGTGTCACCCTACTTCAAATAATTAAAGGCACAATTTCAAGCACTATAAAAAGCACCTATAAGATTCCTTGGTGTTTCTTGGCAGATATGTACAGATTTAACTAATACAGATACAATTAAACTGTAATAAGGATAATGATTTACAGGCTATGTAGCGTAAATCTAAGCTTTTTAGGTAACACTCTGCTTATGGTTTATAACCATTTGACAGGGGTTATCTAATAAATGCATCCTCTCAAATAAATGAGATTGATCCTGCTTGATAACTTTACCCTTCTTCTAGCACTATATAAATTAAATCGTTAAAAAGAAATGTCTCTGGAATCAAAGGCACTAGCAGAAATAAACGTGGCTTGGTAATTGAATACAGGATTCCATATTTATTTACCATGTAAATTAATTCCGGTAAATCTTTTGTATATTCTTTCTTTAATGGCATTACATTTATTTAAAGTACACAGTGTATTGAGAATGCTTTCTGATAATTTGTATAATTATTAGACATATTCTAGGCAAACTGCAAAAGAAACAACAATTGCCTAAATGTGTTCCCAAATATTAGTGTGCATTTGTGTCAGATCTGCTGTATTTTATTTTACCCTTGTAGATTTTTGCAGGTAGCCTGTAGTACTTGATCTCTCCCACAGCTCTTCCCAAATTATAGAGAGCTCTGTGCAACTTATACTTTTGCTTGGTAATGTTTAGGTAGATTTCAGTGCCAGCAGTGCCTCTTTTCTACTAGAACATGCGGTATACCACTATTTACTCAGGAAGAGGTGCAGCTATTAGAAGCTGAGGGAGTCTCTGTGACTCTCTGCCAGTCTCCAGCTCTAAGTGCTGCACCTCCTCCAGAGTAAATTATAGTATACAGCATGTCCAAGCAGACAGCACGGACAGCACGGAGAGACAAACCATAGTATTTGGGAGTGAAAAGAAAATTACTGGGGAGGCACTGCTTAGACCCCAAAATAAGTATTTCTGTAAGTAGTTTTTTGCTTTATTTCCCCTCTAAAACCATGGTGGGTCTTATGGTCCAGTGTGTCTTATTGTACAAGAAGTACTACTACTGCATCTTTAAAATTTTATATATTGTCATAAAAGGGTAAATCTGTGGACCCTCAGTAAAACCCTTATCTGCATATACTCTAAATTCAGGCACTGACATTTAGCTGTAATGTATTATAAGATATGTATTTCTGTAAAAGGCTATGAGATGTGTTTCATGATGCAGATTGGTGAAAGCTCTATAGAACATCAGTCTGCAGAGTGTTTCCATTGGGAATAAGGGAGACAGGTTAACTGTCTTTTTTATTTACAGAAATTATGGTACAAAAAACTGCACATAGTCTGAAAAGACAAAACAAATATTTTGTTCAATACCGATGCTTCAATTGTTTTTAAAGAAGATTTTTGCAGAGGGACTATAATAAAAAAGAAGCTAGAAAAGACAAAGATACACATTGTTCCACTATGATTGTTTTTATTATGAGGCTCACATTATTGTCAGACCTTCTGTCTTTCACATTCCATGGATTAGCACTTCATAAGGCATAAGGTTCCAATGACTAAGTGCCAAGATGAAAACACATTTCGCATCTTTGTCCTTGTCAATTTATGTAAGCTCTACAATAAACATCATTGTAGTGCAAGCGTAAGCTTTACAGTACTTTAGAATTAGAGGAAGCCAGAAAATGACTTCAGCGATTGGACCTTGTCAACTGCATGCATGCATGTTTCTTTATTCTGGCTGGAGTGAATGGTAAAGTACTGTAGACAAGGGTTAAACTATATCATGTTTTCCCCTGAAACAACTAAAAGTAAGAGAACATTTCTACTATTGTAAAACCCATCCCACAAGTACATTTAGATCTAAATAAATATAAAGTGCATTGGGTCACAAAATAATACATCTTATCTGAAAGGTCAAAGCTTAAACCCCATCAGGGTTATGTTAGCAACAGCTTTATAACCTTTAAGAACCATAAAAAAAAATTATAAACAGGGGAAAAGTTCCAAAGATGGATGTAATTTCCCCTCACAGAATTCAATTATATCGAATATGATTTAGGTTGTGCAATCAACAAAACAGAGCGGTAAATAATCATACAAACACAAAGATATATATACATATAATAAAAGATAATACGCAAGATATATATGACCAGAAAGTCAGATATCAAAATGACACCATCAACATGTAATTAACTCAACATACAGAATATGGAGTCATGGCTGAATGCAGACAAGGCATTTAAAAAGCTCTCAGTTATATACCAGATCACACACACAGGGAATACATGAAACTTAGACTCTGCAAGATCTATGCCAAAATCTCAGATAAAGGGAATTATTTCTCCAAGGTAACAAGCTAAGATCGAGATACAGGCTAACGGAAAATAGCCAGAACTTCACTATAAGTCTATAGCAGCAGCCTGGTGTATGCATTTCACCAAGAGGTTTTTCTTACCATAGACTATTCTAGCTCTGACCTCTGCTGAGGTTGTTAAGAAATGTAATATAAAATATATACTTTACCAAGATAGTCTGCAATGAATCCTCGTGTTTCAATGTCTGAATCCCCGAAATATCCTTGTACATCACTTTATCGCGAAAACTTAACAGACACACCCTGAAAACACCCCTGAAAAAAAGTTTTCCAATCATATTTAGACAACTACCCATATTGTAATAAGGATTTACCTCTTTAACTTTTTAGGCCACAATAATGTAATGTTACCATTAGGTAGCTGGATGGCAGTATGGTATAAATTATACAGTAAAATAGTATTTCAATCATTGAAAATGAACAACAACAGGTTTTAAAAGTTACAATGTTTCAGAGTAGGTATTTGTGAACAATGCCTGCTTGATTCTAGGATGCATCACATGTCTGTTAAATTAACTAAAAATTTTCATGTATCAATGTTATACACCCCAGACAGATATCATAGGCCTTTTCCAACGCTCTACAATGTTGCAAGGACAACCTGTAATATCTAGTCATAAGTATGTCCATTGTTCTCAGACTGGGCAACTGGAGATGGGTCTTGCATAACTCTCCTCGGACTACAAAATGGAGAACACAGAACAAAATGGCTTATGTATAAATACCAATAGATATTATGACTAAGAATATATAAAACATTATACCCCTTATAAAAGGCACGACAACCCCAACATGTTTCGCGATGCTTGGTTAATTTTACAACTCAAAAATAAAATTAAACTATAATAATGTATTTAACACCTATGGTGTATGGCCATTTTGATAGTTAACTATATGGAGATTTTGTGAGGTTCTATAACTATTACTCTTACCCTTTTTTACCCACATATATATGTCCCAATAATACTTTCTTTCCATGTTAAAATCCCCTGGGTCTAGCCACCCCACTAGATTCTGCTTTTGCTGAATCATTGTTCTTTGTTGCTACAATACTGATGACATGGTTCTATATTTGTGTTTGCCAGTGGTTCCAAAACTTGGGGGGGGGGGCGCGAAGTTATTCCAGGGGGGCGCAGGCCCTCATTCTTAACCTGTGTTTGAATAGGGAGGGGGCTCAATAATGTTCCTAAATAGAAAAGGGGGGCCCTGCGAGAAGGGTTTGGGAACCACTGGTGTATGCAATGGTTACAAAATATTTAATATATAAATGTAGGACAATAGAGGAAAAAGTTAAGTAATTATATTGGTAAATAAAACTTGATCTTTAAATTCATTTTTTACAGATGATCTTAAGAAAAGTCTCTTATTACAAATTAAGATAACATACTATTTCTTTTGTGATCTAGATGCTGGACTTCAGAATTCCTTCATCTTTTTCCATGTTTGACTTGATATCTGGCTTCTGCAGTGACCTTGTAAACTCAGCTCAGAGCTTTATTTCTTCCACTTGGACTTTCTACCTGCAGTCTGATGATGGGAAAGTTGTGGTATTCCAGGTGAATGTTGTTACTTTTTCATACAGATGTTTGCCTGATCCATATGGGTTCCTTATTTTAATATATAAATATGTTCTTCATTGTCATAGCAGCTAAAGTATTTTATTTACTTTTCAGTCTCAACCAGAAGTCGAGTACCCAGTGTTAGAGCTTCAAGCTCCAAGATCGGAAGTCACGGATAAGAACTGGCTTTCTTCGCGTTTTAATACCCTGAAGCCAAACACAGGTAAAACAAAAAGTTAATTCCCCTTTTTTTCTAAGGGGAGGAAAGGATTACAAGATTTAAATGTGTTACAGTTAATCACAACTAGCAGAATTCTGGAACACTTTTGCAAACTAAACATTCAAATATAATTTCAGATATGCTTTTTTTGTTTGCACATTTAAGCTGTTTTCAAGACAATTATTTTTCTCCTTATTGAATGAGCTCAGTCAACGGTGGAATCTCGTAGAACATGTTTGCATATTATTCCAAACACAGAGTGGCTTATAGATAGAAATATAAAAATTTGAATCAAAAGTAAGAGTGATGCAAACATTTTAGAGTATTGCTTATCTGAGCTACACTCAAATTCATCCATTGTACCACTATCTCGTTGCTTCTGGTCATTGCAAATGACCAGAAACCAGTCTGCCAATATTTAGTTAAAATACCACAATGATAGCTCTGAAGACTTCAATTACTGCAGCCAGTAATATTGAAAGGGAAAACCAATTTAAACAAACAGTAGGACCTTAATAACTATGAGTCTGTGATGGAGGAGTGTGAGATATGTTAGTAAAAGGAGAAAAGAACATGAATGAACTTTATTTTACTGTTTTAAACTATGCTTTTTTTTATTAAGCAAACTGATTTACATGATTAATCTTAGTAGAAAAAATTTTGAAGACCCTTAAAAAATGGTAATGTTTGTTAACTATAATTGCATTCCATCAATTTCAAAGTAATTAATTTATTCATAGGTATTCATGAAAAAGTGGAGAAGACTCCAGGGAAGGAATCAAAAAAACACAAGTTAACCCATTTGGAAACTTCGCAGTCTGAGCATGATTTTCTGGGGTGTATGTCCAAGTAAGGAAGAAGGATAAAAATGTATAACATAGCTTAAGTTTGAATGTTTCTTTCAGAAAAGTAATTCAAAAACAGATAATGATAGTATTTGCCCAAGCCACACAAAATCAATGTTTAAACCTTCCAAAAATATGGAAGACAACTTTAATTTATGGCAAATATAAGTCTTGTTCTTTATTTATCAAAAAATCCCTGGAATATATAGTTATACATGAATATAGCCTATGTAATGCACTGAGCATTAGCAACATATAATTTGGAGATCTCTCTCCTTTAGGCTAAATTCACACTAATGGTAGCTGCCTTTTAACCACTTCACTCACTCAACTCAGCAGTTGACAATGGGGTCAGGGTAGATGTCACCCTCCAATCTAGGATTAAAATGTTGATTTGCAACTGAAATAATGGTCAAAAAGACCATGATGCTTTCCCAATCCCAGATTCAGGCACGTTTTTTTTTTTCTTATGTCCCACTCCATTTACATAAATTACATCCAAGTATGGTTGAATATCAGAAACATTTGTAAGGTGGACATCACAAAAATGTAAAAACAAATTGAAATACCTCCATAGTCATAAAATGTTTATAGAAAGGCATCAATAAAGTAAAGTAAAAATTATTTCCTATGATTTCCTATGTCATAACAGACTTGGAACCCCGTTAAACAGCCATTCAAGAAAATAGCTAATACATTGACTGGACATGGAGGTCTATGGCATCACTGACCCCCCCCTTCCCCTTCCGTGTCACCGTGATGCATTCCTGGCAGTGCTGAAACCCTGCAAATGCTGCAGCAATTTAGACACCCGATGCCCGCTGACCTATTTGGCGAACCCAAATGCCGAACTCAACCTCTAGGGAGGTTAAGTGCCACCTTTTTTCATATAAAAAACTAGACCATGAAAACCAGACAAATCTGTAAGGGAACAATAAAAGTAAATCAGTAAATGCATACTATAAACTTGGGATGAGGCTGCACACCCTTAAACTCTGTTGGGTTTTATTAAATTGATTTCAAATTTTCTTTGCAGAAGGTCTGGATTACCACGATGGATTCTGGCTGCCTGCTTGTTCCTGTCTATTATGGTGATGCTCTGGCTCAGCTGTGCTAGTTTGGTGACTGCCCCTGATCAACATGTTAAAGCACAGGTAAGTGCATTTGCATATTTTCTGTTTCAAATTTGTTTTGTGTTTTTTTTTAAATAAAAAGAAACAAACAATAAAAGAATTTGTATATTTCGTATTAACACAGATCAATCATGGGCAATACTACAGACAACTTAAAACATAGTCCCAAGGCTAACCACATCTAGGGCCCAGGTGCCGAACCTTTGGGTGCTCTTCAGCGGCCCCCCATGAATCAAAGGTTATGTGCCCCATAGGTATCATCAAAGGCTTTTGATGATATCTATGAAGCAGATAACCTTTGAAGATATATATCACACAAAATGTGCATTACCATACTACAGTGTTCCATAATGCTTGAAATGTCATTTAAAACAAGTTTTGTTATTTAAAAGTTTTAAATAATGTCTTCTTACTATGCCTGCTGTCATTTCTTCATGATAAAATGCCTATATAAGTCAATATAGATTGAAAATGTCATGCACGGCCCTTTAATGATGCAGAGGGCCGCACTTGTAGCCCTCCATATCATCTCAGTTGCCCACCACTGATTTAGGGAGTAGTCAGCGCACAATATAACAGGTTAAAAATGAGAACTTTGTGACAAAAAGTAAATAAAGTCATGCAACAAGAGTCTTCTGAACTTCTGGGACCCGAATACAAAAAAAATAGGAATGAGAATATAGAGAAAGAAATGGAAAGAAGGCAGAAGACAAGAGGAAGAAGGGGGAGTAGCCACTGTAAGAGAGTCTAGGGAACCAGGGTTGTGAAGGCGAATGTATGGTCCTCTCGTGAGGCCAGAGGTGGGAAATCCTTCAAAATGTGTGCAATTGCATATTTTTTGCAGATAATGGGATTATTTATGTTTTAAGCATTGTTACATACAAACTTCTGTAAATTTGAAGAACACAAATACAGGTTTAAATCAGAGTGAAAAACAAAAAAAGGTATTTGTTGTGGCCAATCCTGTTGTAGGCAGTTACTGTGGATGGGGAGTCTCCTCCCCCTCCAAGTTAATTGGCTTCAATCTGCTGAGAATCCCTTTCTTAGTGGAGCGCACAGTATTCCCATCAGTTCTGTAGCCAACTCATCATAGCATGGTGACGCCACCGCGCTGTAATAAGTCTGCTTTACATCGTTACACTAATGATAGAACTACAAGACAAATATATGGGGTCCCTGAAAAACTAAATTTTGACTTTCTTCAAATGTACCTTCTTAATTAGAGCTGGGCAATGCATGTCCAACATTTTCAAGTGTAGATTATATCCATTGGTGTGAAAAGGGGTATGTAAAGAAATGCATTAAACAGATGTGGACTGGGCCTTAGCTGTTAAGGTGTACATGGATCTACTATTTAAATAGATATGTATACATTTATTTAGTTATAGATATTTTATAAATGTAGGTGCTAAAAAAATATGTCTTCATTCTTGAAAAATAAATTAACATGTTGTTTGGGGATTTTTTTTAACAGCCATTGAGCATAAATGGTGACAAAGAATACCTAGAAGACATGGAAAAGCCAGACACTTTCCCTCTTCCACCTGTTGTTGCAGTTACTATCTGCCCAACTGAAGAGAGTGAGGAGGCTGGGCCACTCCCAGTGAAAGTAGACCTTGGCAAAACGATCATCTAAAATCTTTGTTTGTAAACCTTTACTGCTAGAGGGGGGTGTGCACTACATTGCATTATTAGTCTCCTGCAGAATTTAAGGGAATAATTGTCTTGGTTTTATGAACAATGCTTTTTGCTTCCTTTATTTGCAAGCATCTGGAATGGTTGCTCCACAAATGGTTGGAGCCCGGTGGAGTAAACTGTGCAAAATCAATGATTCCTTGCCAGTTGCTGTAAAGAACAAATTCCAGTTTTCATGCATACAACTTTCCCACAGTACACTAGAAAATTCCAGTTCGTATTTCGTACTGATAAAGGACAAGATCAAGTTAAGCGCTATAAAATGTATGTGCTTTATATATAAAAAGATAGTATAACACTGTAAAATATTTAAAGTAATGAAAGACGGTTACAGCTACGGCTCAGGTTGATTCACTCACACAACCCGTCATCATTTTTTTCTTCTGAAAATTGGTTAAGTGTCAATCTGATCAAGAAGACTCTTCAGAAGATATAAGTGTGTGAATCGGCAATGAAATTAGATGAGATATTAGATCAATGAAAACTTTGTATGAAGAATCTAGTGCAACGCTCACAAAACAATATTCTTTTTATAAGTGGTCCTAATAGAAATATCTCTGTATAAAACATTTTTAAGACAGACTGTATGTGTTTTGTGGTGTGAATGGTCTACTAAATTGTAGTTCAAGGTGTGATATAGCCAAGTGGTGTTCACCCTTTATGTTGGTGCACCAACACTTTGGATTCTAGGTGTTCATTTAGTTATTACATTTGCACCAACACTTTTTTTTGATAACTGAATATACTTTTATGTTGACTTCTTATGTAGTTAAATTCTTGGTTACTATTTGGGGGTTTTCCATTGTAAAGAAATGGTCAAGTTTGTGTAACATTTATAGATTTGCGTCTTTTCTTTAAGTAATTAAAGTTGCATGCCTTGAAGTTTATGTTCCCACGTGTCTTTCTTGTACATTGGTGTCCTTCTGTACTGCATAATAGCATTGAATTATTGCTACCAGAAATAGGAACACACATTTAAAGAAGGGAAGATCATATTCCTTATCAAAATTCTTTGTCTGTTTTTAGTAATCAAATGCTAGGAAGAACAAATTGTATTGTTTTTTGTTCACTAATTGGCAACAGAAAGTTACTCTGCTTTGATTTTAACCTTTGCATGTACCAAATGTAGGAAGTACACACCTAATTCAGTATATACCACTGTTTAAACATTCATATGTGTATATGACCATCCAGGAACCAGGGAAATGATCTCATTTGCCATGGGTCATCTGACAATTGCTTATAGGGATAACATGGGGGAAAGCCACCCTGAAACCGATCCTGTGATTCAGCCTATGTCAAATGACAGACCTAATGTTAATACTAAATAGACACCTAGGATGTGGCCTGAAAGTTATATTTTTTTAATTCAAGTCTGTTTCTTTTTTTATTATCAGTCGGTGGCCACAAGTATATTCTTTAACCTAATTGCAGAGTTTGTTTGTATCAGCTGAACATTTTACAAATTAGTGAAATTGGGTACAGAGCACTATTCGTACAACACAAGGATTAATGTTTTTGCTTTACAGGTACATCTTGGCTAGGGATCAATAGACTAGGGACAATAGACTTCTAAAGGGACTTATTTAAAGTGGAATGTTAGCACAGACGATTTTTAATCTGACCGACGGGCGTGCGTGCTCGCGCCGTCGGCCAGGTTAAAAATCGGCCGCTAATCGGCATGTGCCCACATGGGGCGACAGATCCCTGTCGCCCCACAGCTCGGCCAGCCAGAGAACAGACATGTCCGATAATCTCTGGCCGGCGCGAGCCGATGGAAGCCGATGCCATAAGCTGCAATGAAGACGGCATCTTCGTTGCAGCTTATGGCCGGCACACAAAGGGTGCCCGGCCGATTGAAGGTAGGTCTGTCTGACCTGCTCGGTATGTGTATGCCCAGCATTAGTCTGGCATAACATAATATTTACCCATCTACCAATGTATTGAACATATTAAAATACTACCTGCCTTAGTCCTAAACAAATGGCATCTGAAAAAAAATACAAATCCCCATCCAGTTAGTATAGAGAGCAGTCATTATGCATGGTTAGAATTTTTACAAGTTAAGGTAGCCATACACGGCCCGTTCCTGCCAATTGCCTGGTGTTCTCTTGGCCAAAAATAGGGTGGGCACAGCTAGTGAGATAGACCAGGAATCTCCCGCATGCTGATCCGACATGCCGGAAAATTCCCAGCCAATCCCGTTACTTTGCATGAGGATGGCATGCTGCAGTCTGTCCCTTATCTGTCAAGGAATTATCATAGCATGTATGCCTACCTTTAAGGTGGGTTTACATGTGTAGATTTTTTCATTCGATCAACAAACAAAGAAAGATTTTTTGGTTGATTTAACAAAAATGTTGAATGACCAATGTGTTCGATGACCTTTCCGTTTTTTTGTTCGAGGTCGAACAAAATTCATCCATCAAACATATTGGTAAATTTTTATTGTTGTAATTTCAAATGTATTTTCATTCGATATTGGGATGGACGAATGAAATCTAATGTTACATTCCATAAATGAACGAACTATGTGCAACAACAACATACAACAAAAAATCTAATTGGCAGTTGATTGAAGAAAAAATCTACATGTGTAAACCCACCTTTAAGCCATCCATACACATATAGATTGTGACCTGATGTTTTGGCTGATCAACCATGTGTGATGACGCGCGGTCAATTGGTCGAAACATCAGGTCACAATCGGCCCGGGCACCCTTTGTGTGCTGTCGGGTCAGCAGACCAGGCAGATGGCATGTAGTGAAGCTGGCTGTGCTGTGTGTGAGCACAAAGGGAGAGAAGCACCTCCCCTCCCGCTTCCCCCCTCACAGGGAGAGAAACAGGAGGCAGCCAGCTTCTGGGCTGATTCTTCAGCCCGACAGATCTGAGATCTTTTAGAGCTGAGGAGACATATGCCCATACTTTAGACCGGGACACTGTGTCCCCGTCTAAAGTATCAGACCGATCTAAGATCAGCACCCGATTTTTCAGCTGCCCCATCGCTGACTGATCGCCGAGAGCGCACACGGTGGTTGGTCGAAAAATCTAAGCGTTTATGAGGGGCTTAGACATATTAGTACACTAGATAAAAGAGCACTTTGCTATTTAGGGTAATTGAAGCTGTCATCCAGGTGTAGTCCTGATTTGTTTATCAAACAAAAATTTTACAGGCACATTGGCAGCAGTAGGAAAGGAAAAATGCAGTTAGCTCACTGGCTATACTCCTAAGTTTTGCTTACAAACATGTATAGCAGTGGAAATAAATGCTGCTATTAAAGTGTTTGTTGTTCCTTGTGTACAACTGCCCTACACATTTGCTAACAGCTATACTTTAGGCAGGGATGAGAATATATGCATATTTAATTTGAAAGTTAAAAATACACCATTTATGGTTTAAGAAATCTAGAAAATACATATTTTTTCTGCTATTAACGGTACTTTTTATTTTGCACACTGGGCCTGTCTCATTTACAAGCATCAGGCTCCAATTACAAGGCAGTTAAAAAAACTGGAAAACTGTTGCCTGTTTGCAGCTTTAACCAAATTCTGAACCACTATTGTAGGGCACATTGGGACATGTTGGGTCTCATCCACATTTCAACCACCGCAATTGACAACTACTAAGTAACTGTCCATCTTAACCTAGCCTAGAGGTCTGTATACAAATGTTTCCATCCAGAATTAACACCACTTTAACCCAAGATTCACATATGGTTCTAACTGAATTCAAAATATGTGTGTGTCTTGTATAAAAAATGATTGATCATTGTTGTCCTGTGAAAATTTTTAACAATGAATTAATTTATTCTTGACAAAAATGTAAAGAGGATTTAAGGTATCTCTTAGCTTTATGTATGTTCCATGGTTTCTTTCTTAACTCTCTTAAGCTTAGTTGATAGGTCACTTTGTGGTATAATTGTTATGCATACACTGTAGAAATGCTTAATAGGAATATATAATCTCTTTCTTGAAAATGTATAAAGATATTTTTGTCTGTTAGTTGCAAGAGCAGGAAGCTTGATTAATATTTAGGCCAAAGCATTAGAGAGCCATAATCTTGTATAATCTCAAATAACATGTTTATAATGCATTGTTGTTTTTTTATGTAAATGCATCACTGTCAAGAAAAAAATAAACATTTAATAACGATATCAGTGTGTTATATAGTAAAATATCATTATTACAGTGTTCTTTTCAATGTTATCCCAAATTTATTTTTGTTGTTGATGTAAACAAGTATGTTTTGTAGCAGCCTTTTTCTTTTACTCATTGAGTGTCAATGATGTATTCAGTATGTCATGGTTGTCCATGTGTAAACTTAAAGCGGTCCTACCACCAGAAAATTATCTTTATATAAATGGCACTAGAAGTGCCGATAATAGGAAGGAATGCATAAAAATAAAAGGCTGACCTGTAATGAGTGTTTTAAAGAGATCCCCTGCAGCCCTCCCTCACTTCCTGGCCCTGCTTACGTAAAGCTGCAGCAAGACATCACAAGAACAACGTGTTTTTTGGGTAAGTCTGTGATCTCTGCACGTCAATGAAAGCACATTGAGGAAAATTCCGATAGAAAACCATTGAACGCCCCCAAAATCTCTCGGAAGCCTGGCGAATTAAGATGGAATCACTCATATAGCATTCTACAGAACAGCAGGTAAGTATATTATTTTAGGATTGTGAAGCCCTAAGCCATTATCATACCAGCTTAGAGGTAGGTCAAACTTTAATTTGTACATAATCTATAATATATAATTTACTTATTATGTGTCACAGGGATATTGCTACCCCATTTTTGACAGAGACTTTGATTAAAACATAACATAAAAATACCTCAACTTTTAAAGGCCCCCATACACGGGTCAGTTTCCCACCAGATTCCGGCCCGATCGATTCCGGGC
>CM070032.1:128093908-128106732 GCA_036250615.1 Ptychadena robeensis | reverse complement strand
ATCATTCGTCCTTTTACCTGTTAACCCAAACGCACAAAAGTAAATGCTATGCATATTTGTTACAAAACATATGCTGTTCGCTCCATATCAAATGGGTTTCGATGAATTTATTTACTGGCAGTGTTGGTTGAATACGAAATTCCCAGTTCTATTACACATATTTTATTAAAACAAAAACTAAATTTTCTGCTACAGTGAGTTAACGAATGTATTGCAGCCCAACACACTGTTTATTAAAACTCAAGCTTTTGAGTATGTAGGCCCTAGGAGCTAGACATTAATGCTTATTTCACAACTGCCGGTCACCCCCAACAATGTCTAATCTGTTCGTTGGACAATACGGTCAGCGTGGTAATCTGACTGCCCCTCGTTTTATCTTACAAGGACATCATGGTTGTGGTTTGGTGTGGTGAGAACAGCTAACACAAAAACACATATTGTAGTCATCTTGAGTTCTAGAAAAATAGAACTACTCTAAATCCTTAATCCCTATACAGGAGTGCAGAATTATTAGGCACTGAGTATTTTGACACATCATCCTCTTTATGCATGTTGTTCTTACTCCAAGATGTATAGGCGAAAGCCTACTAACAATTAAGCATATTAGGTGATGTGCTCTCTGTAATTGAGAAGGGGTGTGTATATGACACAAACACCTGTATTAGGTGTGCATAATATTAGGCAACGTTCCTTTCCGTTGGCAAAATGGGTCAAAAGAAGGAATGACAGGGCTTAGAAAAGTCTAAAAATGTGAGATATCTTGCAGAGGGATGGCAGCACTCTAAATGGGCAAAGCTTTCTGACGCGTGATCATCGAACAAATTCAAGCGTTCATTCATAAAATAGTCAACAGTGGGGTCGCTCAAGAAGCGTGTGGAAAACAAAGGCGCAAAATAATGCCATGAACTGAGGAAACGTCAAGCGTGCAGCTGCCCAACGCATGGCCACTTGCACCAGTTTGGCCATATTCAGAGCTTTGCAACATCATGGAGTGCCCAAAAAAAGCCACAAGGGTGCAATACTCAGAGACAGCAAAGGCTGAAGACGACCCACCACTGAACAAGGACACACAAGATGAAACGTCAAGACGGGGCCAAGAAATATCTCAAGAATGATTTTTCTACGGTTTATGGGACTGATTGAAAGAGACGTGAGTATGATGGGCCAGATGGTATGGCACGTGGCGTGATGTGGTAAAGGGAGAGAGAGCTCCAGTTCCGATAGAAGCCAGCAAGGCTGGAGGTGGAGTACTGGTTGGGCGGTATCCTCAAAGATGAGCTTGTGGGGACTTTTCTGGTTGAGATTGGAGTCAAGCTCACTACAGTCCTACTGCCAGTTTCTGAAAAACACCTTCTTTCAAGCAGTGGTAAGGAAGAAGTCTGCATCCTTCAAGAAAACATTGATTTTCATGCATTGACAATGCTCCCATCATACGCATCCAAGTAACTCCACAGCGTGGGCTGGCAGAAGGGGGTATAAAAAGAAGAAAAACTAATGACATGGCCTCCTTGTTCACCTGATCTGAACCATTGAGAACCGGTGTCCATCATCAAATGTCGAGATTTAAAAGAGAGAAAAACGTACACCCTCTGAACAGTGTCTGGAGGCTGTGGGCTGCTGCATGCAATGTTGATGGTGAACAGATCACAACACTACAGATCCATGGATGGCGGCTTTGAGTGTCCTTTGCAAAGAAAGGTGGCGATATTTTTGTTTTGAATGTCAGAAATGTATATTTGTGAATGTTGATGATGTTTATGTTCACTGGTAAAAATAAATTAATGAAGGGTTAAATTAGATTTTGTTAAGTTGCTAAGACTTCTGCCACAGTCCTAGTCACCTGCACACCAGAGTATCCCTAAAATAGCTAAAAACTAAAAACAAATAAATAATGACTTTCCAAAAATATTAGCTTTGATATTAATGAGTTTTTTGGGTGCATTAGAGAGAATGGTTGTTGTTATAAAATTATTCCTCAAAAATACCACTTGCCTAATAATTCTGCACTCCCTGTACAGATGTGAATTTTTCCTCAAGCCTGTACTAATTATAGCATCAACAAAAAAGGCAACTGAAACTTTAACTTATAATGTATTTTAGGTGAACTATGAGTTCTTTCCTAATACCTTCTTGACCATACCTACACGTCTGTAGACTTCACAGAAACATAGCACTCAAAATGCTATATTTTCCTTCCATTGGTTCCCCAGCTCCTTAGTGGCCACCACAGCGAAGTAAAACATCCAGTACTTCTAGGTATGTGGAAATATATGAATTTTTAATCTGAGCTGTCAGATGCCAGGCCAAAGCACCAGACAAGTGGAGGAATTGTCCGTAGGACTTTTTTAAATTGTGAGCAAGTTAAGTGTGTACCATGGTTAGTCCACTCAGGTAGTATCAGTTGGAGCTACAAAGTCAACCTAATACTTTGCTTTAAATGGCTTTAAAAGTTCAGATTTAATTTAGGCGGGCCATATTTCATAATATTGTAATTACATTTGTAATATTTATATGTAATTATTTTCTTATTTATGTTTTCATTTAAAGGGCAATGTTTACAGGAGGAATGCGAGAAGCCAGTCAAGATGTAATAGAATTAAAAGGTGTATCATCTAGAGGTTTACGACATATAATTGACTTTGCATATACTGCAGAGGTTACACTCGACCTTGACTGTATTCATGATGTTTTGGGAGCTGCAGTGTTTCTACAAATGGTACCTGTTGTAGAACTTTGTGAAGAATTCCTGAAGTCTGAAATGAGTGTGGAGACCTGTCTCAATATTGGACAGATGGCTACAACTTTTAGTTTGGCATCTCTAAAAGAGTCAGTTGATTCCTTCACATTTAAACATTTCCTTGAAATTTCAGAGGAAGAAGATTTTCTTCATTTGCCTTTAGAAAGACTTGTTTTCTTCCTTCAAAGTAATAAACTGGAAAACTGCAGAGAAATAGATTTATTTCATGCTGCTATCCGTTGGCTTCAGTTTGATTATTCTCGTCGAGCTCTTGCTTGTCAAGTTCTTTGTTTTATTAGATTTCCACTAATGCAGTCTTCTGAATTGGTGGATAGTGTCCAGATCGTGGATATAATGGTAGAGGATGTCCTGTGCCGCCAGTATCTTCTTGAAGCTTTCAACTACCAGATCCTCCCATTCAGACAGCATGAGATGCAGTCTTGTAGAACGGTTATTCGATCAGATGTATTCTCACTCATAACATTTGGTGGAACCCCTTATACTGATAACGACCGAACAGTGAGCAACAAAGTGTATTATCTGCCAGATCTAAATGCTCGCCAGTTTAAGGAACTTAATGAAATAGACTTAGGCTGTAGCCATGCTTGTGTTGCAGTCCTGGATAATTTTGTATATGTAGTAGGTGGACAGCATTTGCAGTATCGGAGTGGTGAAGGAGCTGTGGATGTTTGTTTCAGGTATGATCCACATTTGAATCAATGGCTACGAATACAACCCATGCAAGAGAGCAGAATTCAGTTTCAATTGAATGTCTTGTATGGCATGTTGTATGCAGTTGGAGGAAGAAATAGATCAGGCAGTTTGTCCTCCGTTGAAAGATATTGTCCAAAGAAGAATGAATGGGCCTATGTCTGTTCGCTGAAACGAAGAGCTTGGGGTCATGCTGGTGCTACACTTGGGGGCAGGCTGTATATTTCAGGAGGCTATGGTGTTTCTGTGGAAGACAAAAAAGCCTTGCATTGCTATGATACTTCATTAGACCAATGGGAATTTAAAACGCCAATGAATGAACCTAGAGTTCTACATGCAATGGTTGGAACAAATCAAAGAATATATGTTTTTGGTGGAAGACTGGATCATGTTGACAGATGTTTTGACATTTTAGGTGTGGAGTATTATGTGCCAGAGAATGACACATGGACAACTGTGACCCCAATGAGAACTGGACAGTCTGAAGCAGGCTGCTGTGTGTTAGATAAGAAGATTTATATTGTAGGAGGCTACAATTGGCATTTGAACAATGTAACTAGTATTGTACAGGTGTACAATACTGAAACGAATAAGTGGGAAAGGGACTTGCACTTCCCAGAGTCTTTTGCTGGTATAGCTTGTGCATCTGTTATATTACCACAAACTTGGACAAAATCACAAAAAAATTAACACAAGTTTTCTTGTTCTTTATTTTTTTTCAGACATTTATAAAATGATGCAAATGTTATATTTATATATGCTAATATGCTGTCATCAACATATTTTAACTAAACCATGTCCCTTTTAGGTGCCACATTGCATATATGTCTCAAAACGGGTTGTGTGACTATAATGCATATATTTTAGTCAATTTTGTCAACTACTAGCAATGTCTGTACAGCCCACACCTTCAGGAAATTCTATACATATTTCCCACCCAATGCCATTTCTTATTTTTGCTTTCATTCTTGTACCTTGTTTTCTGCCTTGAGCAAAACTAGTCTGTGCCTTGCATTCACCACACTATGCACCAGGAGACTGAGCATATGCAATAGTATGCTTATGCTCCTTAATATGCACTAAGGGGCACTAGTCCTAATTATGGTGTCCTACACCAGGCAGCAAACATTCCTTTAGTAGGTTTTGTTTTGCCTGAAATCCTTGTTCGGTTTAAGAATTAGAAAATAACCACAACAGGTTCCACGGGTTATCTCTTTTTCAGGTTAGTACAGTACCTCAGTCCTATTAAGGAAATACAGTGTTCTCTTTACTAGAGGTTTTAATTTGAAATCTGCAGTATTGCCATGACATGTAGCGGTAATATTTTTTTTATTTGTGACACCTGTAACCTGCAATTACACGTTATAGATTGTTATAAGAATGCATTTCAATCGCCAGGGTGTATATTGTCGAAGTTGCTATACTGAAAGGTATGATTCTTATAAATAATACAAATTGTAGTAGTGGTGTTGTGTACATTAGACATTAGCTACTGCATAAACCAACACCTAATATTCCCTTATTTATTGCACAGGGGATAGAAAAACAGACACACTAACTGTGCATTGGTAATCTGCCTTTAAGCTCTCAACATTCATCCATGTTATTTGCACTTAGCATGTTCTGATATTTTTTTCACTGTTTAAATGACCAATTTCGATGACATATGCTGTGAAAGTTTAATCAATATTGAAGAAATATTAGTAAATTGTGAGTTACTACCTCCTAAATTTTATTCCATGTTTCATTCTTCTATTTTTTATTTCTAGCACATCACTACACAGGTTAAGCTTCTAAGGCAATTCTGTTCTGATTACTGCATTTATTTGTATATAAGCCAAAACTATTTGCTTAAAAAACATTTAACATTTGGTCTACCCTGTATTGTACTTAACACTCCTTATTCCAGCATTCCCTGTGTGTGTCTCCTGGTTTTATCTCTACTTGTTTTGTTTATTAATATTGATTTTACTATTGAATTATTCTACCACCTAGTGTTGTGAATGACCCATTTAGCTTCATTGTAGATACAAGGCACTAGGTGGTAGTCATTTATAGTGCATTAAACTCAAACCAGGCAAAATATTGGATAAATACATGCACAACAGAAGGCTTGATATCTGTAAATGTTTTTCATAAATAAATGAGGGAATCAGCTTATACTTAAATCAACCCATATTCAATTATATGCGGTCCTATTAAATGCCTATAATGCTTAAGTCGGCTCCCAATCAAACTATCAAGATTTCAAATAGCTGGTGCCATAGCTTGTTATATGTGGATATCTAAAAAAAAAAGAAGGTAATAACTGATAACATGGCACTGTCTTCACTGTCTGCAAAAAGTAGAGACTATATTACAATAAAGACTATATTACAGGGAAGAAATTAGTTAATATTATATTCTGAAGCCACAGTGGGTAAGCTGTCACAGCTCTGTATGAGAGTGGACCGGATCACCCGCTCACATACAGAGACCTGCAAATGGATGATCTGTTCATTCATTCATGTATGTAAGCTGCAGCTGCTCACATTCAGAAGCAGGGACAATCTCCACAAGCACAACAGCTGCAAGCTGGGGAGAACATGTCCCCATTGAACGGGAATCGATGTGCCAATGTCCGTTGATTTCCGTTCAATTGATCCCCGATCAATCACAGCGTGGTGATGTCACCACGCTGTGATTGATCCAGGGGTCAATTGCACAGAAATCAACCCATGTTTGCCCAGCCTAAAGCTAGCCACACATGGTTCAATTTTGGTTCAATCGATGCTCGATTAGATCGAGGAATTCAATCGTCTAATCGAAAATCGATCTTAATCGCATCAACATACACCCCACATTGAGTTTGCGATTGTGGTGAGATTTCGATTCCAGAATATTACTAAAATCTTCGATTTTGGTATTGAAACGTTTGAATTCCAGATTGAAGTGGTCTATGTTATGTATATCTAATCTAATCGATCCAGGAGAAACACCACAAACATCAACGATTATAAAACGATTTTGGCACAATCGACGATGATTTTCCAACATGTCCGATCAAAATTCGATTCGATTTTCGGCCTTCATCGAACAATTATCGTCGATCGTACCATGTGGGCATTTCTCGATTTTCGTTCAATCGATGAAAAAATTCATCTAATCGAGCATCGATTGAACCAAAATCGAACCGTGTGTGGCTAGCTTAACTGTAGCTGTTTCCTCCATTTGACACAATGTAGCTCTACAAAAGTTATCTACACTTGCATTTGTATTGTTTTTGAGTGTTTCTCTTGTACCTACTGCATTTGTTTTTGTTTAAAAAGCAGCCTAAATATGTAAACCAGGTACTTCCTATATTGCAGTGACTACCTTAGCAATTGGAACTCTATTTTATGTTCAGTGGATATAAAAAGTCTAACCACCCCTGGTAAAATGTCAGGTTCCTGTTCAGTATTGTATAGTAGAGTAGCAAGAAGAAAGCCTTTACCAACAAAGAAAAACTTTCAAGCCAAACATATCTGAAGTCTCCCAAAAAACATGTGGGGAAAAACAGTTGACCTTTTTGCCAATATTCCAAAAGATATCTTTGGTGCAAAAACAATAGTGCACCAGCAGAACACCATACCCACAGTGAAGCATGGTGGTGGCAGCATCATGCTTTGGGGCTGTTTTTCTTCAGCTGGAACTTGGGTCTTAATTAAGATGGAGGGAATAATGAATAGTTCCAAATACCAGTCAATATTTGCACAAAACCTTCAGGCTTCTGCTAGAAAGCTGAACATGAAGAGGAACTTTATCTTTGAGCTTGACAACGACCCAAAGCATACATCCACATCAACAAAGGAATGGCTTCACCAGAATAAGATTAAAGTTTTGGAATGGCCCAGCCAGAGCCCCGACCTGAATCTGATTGAGAATCTGTGGGGTGATCTGAAGAGGGCTGTGCACAGGAGATGCCCTCTCAATCTAACAGATTTGGAGTGTTTCTGCAAAGAAGAGTGGGCAAATCTTGCCAAGTCAAAACATACCATGCTGATAGTCTCATCCCCAAAAAGAGTCCATGCATCCATATTATTTTAGTTGTCTTCCCTCTACCTAAAAGAGTTCCAATTGGGTGATACAGTTTATAGGTCACATAGGTGGAAAAAGTTCTGGAATGATTTATCTTTGTCTCATTTTTGTACAGCACAGGGACCTGATATTTTACCAGACTTCTTATATCCACTGTAGCTACTGCAGTAGCTAATGAGTGTGCACACTTATGACTGGTTTGAGGTCCAAGTACCTTGGGAAATGTAGCCTCAGGGATGGCGCTCTTGTATTCACAATACCATAAGTTCCCCAAACAGGAAAGAAGCAGAACTTGTACAGGGAAACAGAGGAAGGAACATAGAATAAAAGTAGTTAATTAAACATGAAGACGAAACACCCTTTATTTGTCATGTACCTGTTAGTAAATTGGAATATTTTTTACATGAGAGTAAAAAGACAACAGACTGTATAGTTAAAAGATTGATTTTGAAGGACTGTTCACAATCTAGTCCCCATACACCTTTAGATCAATACATATAATTTTCATTAGTATAATTTTCATAACTATGTACTACAGCAGCCTCCCTGATAGAATACATCCCAGGTGCCCAACAATTAGAAACCTAATTGTTTATGCATAGGGACTCACCTGTCTGCTGATCCTCCGCTGACAAGTCCTCCTCTGGGAAGAGGAGTAAAGGCGATACACCTATGTAAAAGCCAATCAGCAACCCAGATGGCGCCTGAGCAAGTATCTTGCCTCTCCTCTTCTTCTCTAGTGTTGGCGGTGGATTAGCTGACAGGTGAGTGCCTATGCTACCACTATTCCACCAATGTATGGGGGGAGGGTGATTGTATAATCTATATTGCGGCACATAACCTTTGACTATGTACAAACCGGATTCCAAAAAAGTTGGGACACTATACAAATCATGAACAAAAACTGAATGTGCCAACTTCTAATATTTTATTCAGAATAGAACATAAATCACGGAACAAAAGTTTAAACTGAGAAAATGTACCATTTTAAGAGAAAAATATGTTGATTCAGAATTTCATTGTGTCAACAAATCCCCAAAAAGTTGGGACAAGGCCATTTCACCACTGTGTGGCATCTCCCCTT
Source organism: Ptychadena robeensis (assembly GCA_036250615.1). Classification (NCBI taxonomy): domain Eukaryota; kingdom Metazoa; phylum Chordata; class Amphibia; order Anura; family Ptychadenidae; genus Ptychadena; species Ptychadena robeensis. Next base: position 128,098,144 of record CM070032.1, on the reverse strand, counting down.
CTTCTTACAACACTCAACAGATGTCTGGGGACTGACGAGACCAGTTTCTCAAGTTTAGAAATAGGAATGCTCTCCCATTCTTGTCTCATACAGGCCTCTAACTTCAATCGTCTTGGGCCTTCTTTGTCGCACCTTCCTGTTTATGATGTGCCAAATGTTCTCTATAGGTGCAAGATCTGGACTGCACACTGGCCATTGATCGCTGATCAGTAGCCTGATCCTTCTCCTACGCAGCCATGATGTTGTGATTGATGCAGAATGTGGTCTGGCATTATCTTGTTGAAAAATGCAGGGTCTTCCCTGAAAGAGATGACCTCTGGATGGGAGCATATGTTGTTCTAGAACCTGAATATATTTTTCTGCATTGATGGTGCCTTTCCAGACATGCAAGCTGCCCATGCCACACGCACTCATGCAACCCCATACCATCAGAGATGCAGGCTTCTGAACTGAGCGTTGATAACAACTTGGGTTGTCCTTGTCCTCTTTGGTCCGGATGACATGGCGTCCCAGATTTCCAAAAAGAACTTCAAATCATGACTCGTCTGACCACAGAACATTCCATTTTGCCACACTCCATTTTAAATGATCCCTGGCCCAGTGAAAACGCCTGAGCTTGTGGATCTTGCTTAGAAATGGCTTCTTCTTTGCACTGTAGAGTTTCAACTGGCAACGGCGGATGGCTCGGTGGATTGTGTTCACTGACTATGGTTTCTGGAAGTATTCCTGAGCCCATTCTGTGATTTCCTTTACAGTAGCATTCCTGTTTGTGGTGCAGTGTCGTTTAGGGGCCCGGAGATCAAGGGCATCCGGTAACACCTTTCTGATATTGCTCCACTATCTTTCTGCACAAAATTGTGGGAATTGGTGATCCTCTACCCATCTTGGCTTCTGAGAGACACTTCCACTCCGAGAAGCTCTTTTTATACCCAATCATGTTGCCAATTTACCTAATTAGTGTTATTTGGTCTTCCAGCTCTTCGTTATACTCAAATTTACTTCTTCCAGGATCTTATTGCTACTTGTCCCAACTTTTTTGGGATTTGTTGACACCGTGAAATTTTAAATCAACATATTTTTCCTTTAAAATGATCGATTTACACGTTTGATCTGTCATCTACGTTCTATGACAAATAAAATATTGACATTTGCCATCTCCACATCATTGCATTCAGTTTTTATTCACAATTTGTTTAGTGCCCCAACTTTTTTGGAATCCGATTTGTATATGACAAAATGTGCATTAACATACTAGTATTCCCTAATGCTTGAAGTGTCATTAAAAACAAGTTTTGTTATTTAAAAATGAAAAAAAATTCTTCTAGCTATACCTAGCTGTAATTTTTTATTATAAAATGCTTATACAAGTCAGTATAGATTGCAAATGTTATGTGCGTCCCTTTAGTGATGCCAAGGGCCACACTTGTGGCCCTCCATATCAGTTCAGTTGGCCACCACTGGAATACATGATGGTTGTATGGTTTAGAAAGGTCCTCGTACTACATGGTTTTGGTAAAACAAAAGTTGATTGTACAGAAATTTAATGGTATGGTTGTAAAGTTTATGGGGGCCTTAAGTATTATTGCATGTTTTTGTCACCCTAAACTCCCTCTACTTGAACTCTAAACATTGCTTTGTAACAGAACTTCAGCCTATTTCATGGGATTGACTAAACGGACAGGTAAATAGCAGCCAAGTACTTGGCTAAAAATGTGTGTGTGTTTTTGCTTTATCACACTCTCACATGGGCTTCAAGGTAATCTACAAATTAAAATTTTAATGCAAGGTCAATGAACGTCCATTGTTATCACCATCGGGATATTCACCCTCAGAAATGCCATGCAGTGATAAATGCGGAAAATGAAGACCATGAGTAATCAACACTGCAAAGATGCCTATAGGATAAAGATGTGAAAACAAATAATTCATTTTAAACATTTTAGTTGCTAAGCATCGCACACAGATGTTAATCCAAACGGAATGACATTGTTCTAAGTTTAAGGTTTGTGTCATTTGATTACTAATCATCAAAATGTGTTCATTTGAGGTTATATAATATTTTTTCTAATGTGTGCTGTAAAGGTTTACCCGCTGAATAAAAGATCCCAAATGTTTTATTCTGTCTAGCATTTTAAATGATCACTTCAAACAAATGCTCCTGGTATAACATTCCCATTTACAAATCAGGCAGAATATGCTCTAAAACAGTGGTTCCCAAACTCTCCTTGCAGGGCCCCCTTTTTCTATTTAGAAACATTATCGAGCCCCCCCCTCCCTATTCAAACACAGGTTAAGAATGAGGGCCAGCACCCCCCTGGAAAACCTTAGCGCCCCCCCCCCCAGTTTGGGAACCACTGCTCTAAAATGTGATTTTTCAAATACTTATAGTGCTAGAATAACACAGGTCCTTTTTGATTGTAGGGGAAATAACTAACTGGAGGAGTATTTACATTCTCTTTATCATCACTCAATAGCAGGGATGGGGCACAGTACATACAGTAGTCCTGACCAGCTGCTGAGAGGAAAGAAGGAGGAGGTTGATGGCTCTTACCCAGTTTGAAGTCCAAAGGAGTAGTAGTTACATGCGGTCCATTTCACTGTTGGCACCTACATAGGTATACCACTGGTAGGATCCAGAAAAGAAGTCCAAGAATAGATTGGCAGTCCTTGTGTGATACACACTGTGGTGGAGGCTTCCTAGCTTGGCATGCTTGTCAGAAGGCTGCAGCAGTAAGAGAGCTCCTTCATGTAGCTTTGCGCTCCGAGCTCTATAATAAGCAGCAGCCCAGGCAAAACACCCGGGAAAAAAGCAATCTATATAACTATACAACCTCTGCCAGGGGCTGGCCTTAGGCCAGTTACTAGGCAGGTTACTAAGGAAAAATAGCAGGAAGAGCCCTGACCTCATCCTGTAGAAGGTTTTCAGCAGCTGCCTGAAAAAAATATACCGGTACATTTCTGATATCTTAGGTATATACACACATTTGCAGCAGTAACCAGAATATCATGACCTGACTATACAGATTTATATATACAATACTATCTATATACAGAAGTGTAAAACCACTTCACTACACTTTCACACATACTTGTTTAGTGCTAGATTTTATGCAGCGTTTTTGCAGCGAGTACACTTAAAAAATGTCTTGACATCTGGAAAACCATTGAGGCCTATAAGGGCATTTTTTCTCAATTCACACAGCTATTTTTCCTGGTGGAGATTTTTTGGGACTTTTTTTCAGATGCCTATGAATGCCGCATGAAGCTTTTTTGGAGCATTATTGATGCTTTCATGTAAGTTGCTGATCCCCCGTGTGACCACGCCCATAGGAAATGAATGGACGTGGTAAAAATTTGCATTCATATTTTTGACCGCGTCCATGCATGTCAAAACCGCCTCTGAATCCGTCCGCGCCCGATCGCACCCATCTGCTTTAGTGGAAACATCACCTGTATTTTCAATTGGAGCTGTTGGCCATGGACGCGGCAAAGGGGTTAAAACCGCATCCATCCGCGGCCGACCGCTCTAGTAAAAACAAGCCAACTTACTGTTGTTACATGCTTATTTTCAGATAGCATACTCAAAGCATGTTAGAACATGTTTTGCTGTCACTTAATCTCATATGACCTGCTATATTACACTACAGAACCTGTACTTCCTGGACTGCTCCCTGTATTCTTGCACTCCAGACCCATTGTCTGCATCATTACATATACTGTATTCTATTTTGTGCACCATAAATTGAAAATAATTTGGAGCTACAACATAACAAAATGCCTGCCTATCTAAATGGCTTGTAAAGAAAGGGCAAAGAAAAAATGGAGATTCCACTTCGGGACTTTCAAGGCACGAATATGAACAGATATATATAAAATGAATTTTTATTAAAATGACAGGGTATAGTCATACATTACATCGTCGTTATCAATCAACCACATAATAATAGTATCTAAATGGCTTGTTCTAAAACAGCAGACTCACTGGGGCTAGGACTGAAGTGGTCCTACAAAATCTGGCACTAGGGCCTTTGCAGCACATGCTGTAAGTGTTTGCAAGGTGGACCCTCCAAAATTCATTCCTAATTTTCCTGCACATTGCCAAGTAAAGGATTAGACCAGGCAAACCTATTTCATGGTTTTGTTTGAGTGCTCAATTGCCAATAGTAGGCATGCATTGTTGTCAGGTCCCCGCTCGGTTGCGGTCCCTATCACCCCCGCAGTCGCTGGCCACCTCAC
>CM070032.1:128078481-128093808 GCA_036250615.1 Ptychadena robeensis | reverse complement strand
AGACTCCCTGCTCCTGACACCCCTGCGCTAATCCAGGTTCTGTGGTGAAACATAACAATTGTACAGGGTTGGATAGGGTTCAAAAAGTTAATTTTGACACCTGTAATGAATTGTGTGTTTTTCTCTTATTGCTAGCAAAATGTGTTCCTGCTACAGTAGCTATTTTGTGGGCGCAGACTAGCATTCATACCTCTATCACCAGTTCGAACATTTGAGGTACCAACCACTAAAAAGACAACCTCACTTTAGGTTGGGAGTTGTTGTGACCCACCTCCTTTAAGGCCCCCATACACCTTACAATCTTTCCATACAATTTCTGTACAATCAAATTTTGTTCTACCAAAACCATGTAATATGAGGACCTTTCTAACCTTCCAATGACTATGTATTCTATCGGGGAGGACACTATACTACATAGATGTTGGTAGATCTACTGGTAATTGTATGGATTGATCTTAAGGTGTATGGGGGGCTTTAGACACCACAATATGGCCTTAGATACAGTTTCTCAGATTTTGTCTATTTATTTTGTACTGTTCATTTGATTGTATTTGGTTATATTGTAACAGCATAATCAGTATTTAATGTTTTTAAAGCTGGGGCTGATGCATTTTCAAACTCATGGACCTGTTTTGCATTTAGGTCTAGCACCTGTTTCTGGATGCCTAATTCCAAGAGTTTATTGTATAAAATCTAAACTGTAAGTATTGGCCTCTAAGCCAAAGTCTCCAGTTCCTAAAACCTTTTGCAATCTCTTTTTTTTTCTATTGAGTCTCGGGGCGTGCACACAGTAGTGTAAAACCACATCAAACTGCATTGTCCCGCCCTAAAAGGGGCTAAGGATTCGTTCCCCAAAAAGGGGTGATGAGTGGCTCAGACAGCTGAAGCACTGCTATGTCACATATCTGCTATATCACATGCTCCCTGTTGTCCAATCAAATCATCATTAACCTCCCTAGCGCACTGCATAGGTACAGATTTCTGTACCAAAAGTGCACCATAGACTTTAATGTAAAAAAATTTTTTAGTAAAAAAAAAATTTACATAAAAAAAAAAAGTTATTTAAAGTATAATTTTAATTTTGTTTGATGTATATAATAAAAAATTGATTTAAATGTAAATTGTGTTGTGTTTATTACTGTAAAAATTGTACTGGGTACAGTAATGACTGTGCACAGTACAATTACCTTTTTTTAACTTTTAAATTTCCCTCTACATGGCAGGCATTTGAATTCCCGCCGACTCACTGACATCGGTGGGCGGCGCGGAAAATTCAAAAATGCCTTGCCATGTAGGGATTTGGCATATTAGATGCCTCGGAGCCGCCGCCGCCGTAAGTGCGCTTTACGTGTAAAGATCGACTTAAAAAACAGGCAGATCTACACGTTAAAGCCCGGAGCCACAGCAGCGCCTCACTTACCACGAGCGCGAGGCTTCCGAGGGCTCTATCATATGCATCCCTACAATGCGCAGGCATTTGAATTGTCAAATTGGCCTGCCCATTGTCACTGCGCAGCCGGGTTGCATATAGAAGCCATCGGAGCCCCCGCCACCGCCTGGTAAGTGAGCCGCGCGGGGCTCCAGGCTGTACTATGTAGATCTGCATGGTTTCAGGCGATTCTACACGTAAAAGCTCACTTACCCTGGCGGCGGTCTCCGAGGCTTTCTATATGCCATCCCTACATGGCAGGCATTTGAATTTTTCCCGCCGCCCACCTGATGACGGTGGTGCGGGGTGGTAAATTTCAAATGCCTGCCATTTCACTGAGGCAGCCAGCGATTGCATAAGAAGCTCTTAGGACCGCCGCAACGCCGCAGGGTATAAGTGACCCGCGCTGCGGGGCTTCTCGGGCCTTACGTGTTAGGGACTCGCCTGTTTCCCTCCCACCATTGCTGCATTACAACAACATGACGAATTTTTTACAACACAGACTGCATGTCGGGGGCGGAGGTAAATTCAAATGGCCTGCAATGTTCACTGAGCAGACGGGATTGCGCATATAAGAGCCTCGGAGCCGCCGCCGCTGGTATAAGTGAGACGCTGAGTGGGCTCCGGGATTTACGGTAGATAGGCCTGTTTTCAAGGCGATCTAAAAGTAAAGGCTAACTTACAGGCCGGCTGGCGGGGCTCGACGGATTCTATATGCAATCCCTACTCATGGCAGGCTTGAATTTCCCGCCGGACCCACCGTGTGGTGGGCGGCGGTAAATTCAAATGCTGCCATGTTCACTGAGCGCCCGGATTGGCATATATAAGCTCGGAGCCCGCCGCCGCTGGTAACGTGAGGCACTCGGGGGGCTCCGGGGCTTTACGTGTAGATCGCCTGTTGCAAGGCGATCTACCACGTAAAGATCCACGTACCGGCGGCGGACGGCTCGAGGTCTTCATATGCTATCCCTCCATGGCAGGCATTTGAATTTCCCGCCGCCCACGATGTCGGTGGGCGGCGGTAATTCAAATGCTGCCAGTTCACTGATGCAGCGGGATTGCATATAGAAGCCTCGGAGCCGCCGCCGCCGGTAAGTGAGCGCTGCGGGGCTCCGGTCTTTACGTGTAGATCGCCTGGTTTCCGTCATCTACATGGCAGCAATTTTTTGAATTTCCGCCGCCCACCGATTGTGTAGTCATCACGTTCACACCCGAGGGGGGAGGGATTATTTGATCAGCCAGGGATTGCAGGAGAGACAGCCTCGGTAGCACGCCGCCGCCGACACACAAGACGTGTAAGTGAGCGCTTGCCGGGTCGGGCATTTACATGTGATCACCTATTTTCAAGGCGATCTTACATGTAAAGCCCGGAGACCCGCAGCGCTCCCTTAGTGTCTTGTTTGTGGCAGGGGCGGCGGCCGAGGCTTCTCTATACAATGCGGCTCATCTTGAACTTCCCGCCCCGCCCCCGTGTACTCATCACGTCACGCAACGGAGGGGGCAGCAGGGGAAGTCATTCAAGAGATCGAGCCGCCACGGCGCTGGATCGGTGAGTGAGCAAACGCGGGGGCATTCCAGATCAGTTTGCGACGAGTCAGCTCGTCCAAAGTGCCACCTTTCAGATGTCAGCACTGGACGAGCTGGACTCTCACAACCAGCTAGGGAGGTTAATAGTCACTGGACTTGTTTGTGAGATGCCCAAATTTCTGCTAATTATTTCATTAAATGGCATGCAGCATGAATTAGATCAAGCACAAGATGCACAGGTTTCATTGGCTAGCTCAGTCTCATTCTATTAGCATTGTTAACTGTTTAATTTTGTCAACTTGATAATCAATCTCTAGTAGTCAAATTGTCACAGTGATGCTTGGTGCATCCCAGTGCAACCGCTATTACACTTCAGTGCTTAGTGTCAGGCTTCAATGCTACACTACTGCTTTTCTATGCCTTCCTGCCTGTGCAACACTAAATATGCAAAATTATTATGAAGCGTACAGAATGTTTAATTTGTTTTTTTTTTTGTTATTAAATATTTAAAAACGCTATTTTCATCTTTTGATCAAGCCAGTCAGACACCGACAGTGCATAATACTGAATAATGGCATTGTTGTCCTGTCCACACTACCATGTGTACCCTGAGGCGTATATGGAGCTTAGCAGGAGATAAACACCCTCTCTCACTCAATAAATTGAGACCAGTAACTGATCTGTTAGCTTATGAGCTGAAGTAAGTTTGTGTGCTGAAAAACTATGAAACAAATAACCAGAAAGAGAATTGCAATAAGTACTGAACTTTTTTTTTTTTGTAAAATACATGTCACATATTCAGCATACAATTAGATAGTCTTTGCATACAACAACATGACTCCTGCTAATGCTGGCTTCTTCTCGGTAAAATTAAATCTGATTTAAGCGAGTCTACCCGGTACTACATACTAGCCTCGGAGCCGCCGCCGCTGGATAAGTGAGCGCTGAGCGGGCTCCGGGCGTTACGTGTAGATCGACTGTTTCAAGGAGATCTACACGTAAAGCTACACTTACCGGCGGCGGCGGCTCCGAAGAGCTTTCTATATGCAATTACTCTTACATGGCTTTTTTATGGATTTGTTTTAATTTATGTTTTTTGCTTCACTCATGTCAGCACACCACGGGTCACCCCTCCCTTGACCCTAGGACATCCCATAAAACAAGCTCTATAAAGTCCTCTTCCCCAATCACCGTTCGGCTTGTTCCTTTTTTGTCCGCTAGGCATTCCAAGATGTGGATTCGGTATGGAGGGAAGGGGCGGGGGGTGGGGTGTAAAGACATCTCCTCCCCCGTCGACATGGAGTCTAGTGCAGGAGCATGAGAGTGAGTGGCAGCAGGATGCCACGTCAGCGCCCGGAAGACTGCAAGGCGGGACTCCGTGTGGCACGGGCGATGCGCGCACACGAACGCGCAACGGCGAAAGGGCGGGCGCTATGGGTGGCGCTATATGGCGGCACGCGAGGGAGGGCGCTATGGCGGCAGGTTGGAGTCCGATCTAAGCTAAGGTGAGTTAGTAGCTCAAAGGTATTGGCTGCGGGAAGGCGATTGGCTGTTATTTAGGTTGACTTTCAGCAGCAGGGATTCGTCAGTTTGCACGGCAGATCCAGACTGTAAGACAAGTGAGTAGCTTGCTGACTGGGAGGGGTAAGAATGGTTTATAGTTTTTCATGAGTACCTTGTGTGTAACTTCCGTGTCAGTATTGGCGTTGCTACCAGGATGTCCGCCCCACCGCAGTCCCCCCAAGCATGAGTGCTTCGGACGCAAGGTAGGGAGGGGGGGGGGGAAGGAAATGGCGGGTTGTTTTTCACTAACGTGTGTAGAAGAGGGTTCATAATTCCCATATGTTTTCAAGGCCAGATAATTTCCCCCTGGGATATTGCAGGTCGCCGCGGGCCGGTCTTCAGCACCTGCAGGTGTGACTCCCCCTGCCCCAGCTTGAAGTAGTGTAAGGCTCTAACAAGCGGACAGGGCGCAGAAGGTCAGGACACAGACATAGGGATGAGTCTTCACGCCGGGAGGAGGGCGAGAGCTTGCATAGCAAAATGCTCAGAAGGGGGCGATGCAGGCAAGAATCTCTGAGAAATGCTTTAAAGAAGCAGCTCAAGATGAAGGGGCGGAGGCGCTGGATGTGCGAGCCCTGATTAAGAGGCAATGGCGAGGAGTATGGCAGAGCTAAAAGCCAAGCCAGGCCAGAGGCCGTAAATGGAAGAGTGGCAAGGAAAACTTAGGCGCAATTGTCTCGGTATAATCTTCCGAACTGGAGGGCCAGTGCCGAGTAATGCCCAGATGTCGGGTTCGACGGATGGACAAAGCCGGCCAGAAAACGTTTGAGGTTACCTCAGTCCCAGCGTTTTTGTCACCTCAGTCAGACAGGCAATTGCTTGGGAGGAGGAGGGAACCCTCATCCCCTCGTCAACAACGGAAGTATTACATGGGCTTAAAAAATCGGGGGACCGTGCTTCCTTTATGTTGGATGGAAATATCGAGAAGTCATCGAAGATGAAGTAGGGGAGAGCCTGGATAAGGAAAGGGAGGAGGAATGTATGGCCAACAAAACTATAATCCTTAAACAGGAGGATGTTGTGGATTGGGGCACCCCACCTAAGGGGGACGCCTCCTTTACAGAGGTTAGCAAAGCACATGGTGTGCCCCAGGCGGATTCAGTGGCGTTTAAAGAACCGAGGACCGACAGAGGGACGCCGATCCTCAAACAAGGATTTGCGGAGTGCAGGTTTTTTGGACGGCAACCGGCAAGACACACAGCTGATGGCACTCCACGTACGTGGCTAGGGGACACTGCGGGTGTGGTCTCAACGTGTTTGACCCGCACAAGCGGACCGACGATGAGAACGTGACTCTCTGGAGTTGGCGTTTGCAGAGATAGGACTAGCGGCGGACTTTATGCTGATGGTGGTAGCAGTGACCAAGTGCGCTTGGCAGCCAGATTGATGGCTTCTCGGTACAGATCGTAGGGCCTGTGGTTTTTTAATTTTTAAAACATTGGTCGGGCCGAGTGGAGGCGTCCAAACAGAGTCTCTGTTCAAGCCACTTTCAAGGGAAAATTTTGTTCCGGCAATCCCTTGGAGGAGGCTATAGCCAGAGTCTCGGGGCTGGGAAATCGGGTTTTTTTTGATCGCGTCAGGAGACCTACCAAGAAAGCTACAGCGGTCATTTAGATTTCAAAGGAGGTCCAGAGGCGACCAACAGGGGAAGATAGATCCTATCGCCCAGGCCAGTGAATCTCAAGAAATGGAGGAGAGGGGCAATCTCCTTCGGTAAGCCGGGGCGGGCGGGAGGCGGCCAGAGGGGATCAGCCACCCAAGTGGAAGAAGCCTTTCTGACGCGAGGCCTGAACGGGGTCATCCGGTAGGGGCAAGGGGCTGGCGCGTTCAGAGATGTTGGGAGGCAGAGCTCTCGCCGCTGTGGGGTGGTCAGTATTGTCTCTCGAGGGTATCAGAATTCGAAATTTTGCCGAAGACATCCACGATCGGATATTTGCCGGTCTCGAATCGGCGAGAGTAGTGCAGGCAAGGGTCTGGAGGCATATGGCACGGAATGCATGGTGGCCAGGGGCCTATTGTGACTGGTGACACGGGTCCGAAGAAGGTCAGGGGAGTTTACTCTTCGATTTTTTCTGGTGCAAAGGCCGCACGGAAAGTTCAGGGACCGGTGTGGCTTAAAAACGGCTCAAACTATTTCATTCGGTAGCCTCCATTCCGGATGGAGTTCCCTGCAGACCATTATTTCGTGGTACAGATGGAGATGGATGGCAACCCTAGATTTGAGCGGAGCATATTACAGTGTGCCGGTTGTGCACACGCCATCACCGGTTTTTGCGGTATGGCGGTACAGGCTAGGCCACTTTTCAATTTGTATGCTTCCATTTGCATACAGTACAGCGCCACGAACTTTCTCCAACAGTACTGCTGTCAGTCCATTGCGTTGGTTCGCATCGAGGGGAAATCAGGATCTTTACAGTACCTAGACGACTTCTTGGATGTTGCAGGGTCCCAAAGGGAACTAAAACGCAGTGGCTCAGGCGCTGGGGTGCGTTTCGTTGCGGCGATTCGGGGGCTGGGCTAGTCAACAGCCAGACTGAGCCAGTTGGAGCCGGTGCAGCGGATCTTCAATACTTGGGTGTTGTCCTCGCACACGTGACGGAACGGTCACTCTTCCCAGTGGAAGAGAAACAGGGTCAACTCCAGTTTGGACAAGGATAGCAATGGATGGCCCGATATTGTCGAACAAAGGACGGTGTATGAGGTTAGTCGGCGCAATTTGCGGCCACCATGTTACGGCGGGTTCACCTGGGGGCCAAGTAGGCTCGGGAGGACCTTTCTTCAACAAATATTTTTCTACTTTAATGGGAAGGTCGTTGTGTAAATTGGTTCCAACAGATATCTGGTGACCGAAAGTAGTGCTAGGTGAATCTTCTCAGTTGGTGGTTTGTGTCAGATAATCTAGGTTCTGGTTGGCAATCTCAATCTGGCCTATCATCGGAGATAGTAGTTACTACCGATTGCAAGCTGCAGTGCTGGGGTTTTTTGGTCACTGGCAGGTAGGTCAGGCACAGGGCCCAGTGGGGCTCACGCATCTCGGTGTGCATCAACTCATCCTGGAGATGCTGGCGATTCTTTGTGGCATTGAGCCATTTTCAAAGAGATCTGCAGGGCTCCTTGGTGTACGATCCTGTCGAGACAATGTGAAGCGGTGGCGTACGTGCCCGCAAGGGGTGACACTGAGTCCGTATACTCTTCCAGATTGTCTGAAAGATTCTATTCCTTGGCATTAAATTCATATGCTGTCCCTATGGGCGTACTAATCTTCCGGGGCACTAACCATGTGGCGACATGTCAGTAGGGTTTTTCTGGACCCGAACGATTGTGGGGATTGCGAACTTCCTAACTGTGGTACGGTATTTTGCAGTAGGGGGGATGCCTGTACGTGCCTCATGGCCCAGGCGGTACATATGCCCAGGTGTCGTTGTTTTAGCGACTGGTATCGGATCCTCAGGACATAGCCCAAGATGCCTTGGTCCTGGACGTGGGGGTCTCAGCTGGTCTACGTCTTTCTCCGCTGTCTATGCGCCCTCAGGGTCCTATTGAAGATCCGGTCCTGAGGGGGTGGAGGCCATAGTGGTTCTCCCGTTTGGCACGTCGACCGTGGGTTTCCTCTTCTGTGGGCAATGTCGATCATGGCACCAATCCGTTTCCCACTGGGCGGAATGTTTGCTACAGCAAGGGAACGTCATCCCAATTACGGTCTCCTGGCCCATGATGGCCTGGAGGGGAGCGGCAACAGGTTTCAGAGCCAGGCCATTCCAGACGGCGGTGATGTTCAACCCTGTTGGCAGCTAGCTAGGAAAACTTCAATCACAATCGGACGTAATTTCGTGCACTTTGCCTCGCTGGCACTTCAATCCCGGTGTCTCCCACGGTTCCACAGGTTGTTCGGTTTCTCCAAGAGGCCTGGAGAAAGGTCTGAGCTGAGTTCTCTGAAGGTCCAGGTTCTCGGCTTTGTCGGCCGTCACTGGGGTGCGTTGGGAGGAAGATGCCTGGTGGCGCAGTTCTGCAGGCGACGGTATAAATTGGCCCTCTCATAGGGTCTGGTTCCGAAGGGGAGTGCGGATCTGCGTGGTAGCTTCGGGCCCTGCTCTTGCCTCCTTTTGAACCGGCGGACACCCATCTCCATGTGCATCTCACCTGAATGTGTTGTCTGGGTGGTCGGTTGACTCAGCAGCGCCAGGGTGTCGGAACTTTGCGCTTTTTATGGAAGGAGCACATTCTGTACCTCTACCGGGCAGGGAGTGTGCTAAGGGCCGGTGCCGGCGTTTATACCAAGGTCGTGTCCTCCTTTCATATCAATTGGGAGGCCATCTTCTCACACTTCCCTGCGGCGGGTGGGGGGGGGGGGATCAAGATGAGTGGGGTCGATTGGTGTCGTTACCTTTGTCGGTGTATATATCTCCGGACGGGGTCATGGCGCCAAGTGTGACAATAGGGTTATATATCCCTTACCGGTACCGTAGAGGCCATCCGGTTCCTCCAACGACTTGTGTCGGCGTGGATTGTAAGACACATTCAGCTGGCTTGTGGAGCGCGCTAGGCGCTGTCCAGGCCGGACTCCGGCTCCGGGGGGTTCATGCCCAATCCATACGGGGCTGTGGGGGCATCGTGGGGCCTCCTGTGGCCAATGGGTCGGCGGAGGTGGTATGTAGGGCTGGAGTGGTCCTCGCCAATTGCCTTATCAGACACTATAGACTGGTGGGTATCAGTTACTCTGGTTTGTTCTGGGTGTTCTGCCGCACTGGGAATTATAGATTGTAGGTCAAGTGGTGGGCTGATCATGAGGTGAGCCAGGAATATGGAAATGTTTTTCTATACTTACCTGTAAATTTCCTTTCCTTGCTTACACTCATGTCAGCCCATAGTCCCCCCGTTGAAGACGGTCTTGTTATGAACATCCGAACGGTGAAGTGGGAGAGGACGTAATAGAGATTGTTAGGGATGTCCCTAGGGGTCAAGGGGAGGGTGACCCGTGGTGGCTGACATGAGGTGTAGAAGCCAGGAAAGGAAATTTACAGGTAAGTAAGTATGAAAACAAATTTCCAATATCCAAATTCAAATGCCTGCCCTGTCAACTGAGCAGCGGGATGCATATAGAAGCTCGGAGCCGCCGTCGCCGGGTAAGTGAGCGCTTGCGGTGGCTCCGGGGCTTTACGTGTTAGATCGACCCTGTTTTACCTGTCATCTACATGGCATGCATTTGAATTTCCAACGCCCCCCCCCCACCGATGTGACGTCATCAGTCACCCCGGGGGCGGATGGTGGGAGGGATCATGAGCAGCCGGGAGTTGAAGAGAGAAGCCTCGGAGACGCCGCCGCCGACACAACAAGACGGGTATGAAGCGCTGCGGGGGCTCTCGGGCTTAATGTAGATCACATGTTTTCAAGGCGATCTTCTACATGTAAAGCCCGGAGACTATCGAGCGGCTCCCCTTAGGTGTATTGTGTGTGGGGCGGGACGAGGTCTTTCTATACAATGCGGCTCATCTTGAACTTCCCGCCTGCCGGCCCCGGCGGGATGTGTTGACGTCATCACGTCACTCCAGAGTGAAAGGGGCAAGTGGTCATTCAAGAGATCGGACCGCCACGACGCGTGTCGGTGAAGTGAGCATTCCGCTGGCATCCGATCAGTGTTGGACGGTCCAGCTCGTCCAGTGCACTTTCAAATTTCATCACTGGAGAGCTTGGACTCCACAACCGCTAGGGAGGTTAATAGTCACTAGACTTGATTTGTGAGATGCCCAAATTTCTGCATTATTATTCAAATGGCATGCAGACTGAAAATTAGATCAAGCACAGATGCACAGTTTCATTGGCTCAGCTGCAGTCTGCATTCTATTAGCAATTTGTTAATGTTTACATTTTGTCAACTTGATAATCATCTCTAGTAGTCAATTGTCACAGTAGATGCTTGGTGCATCCCAAGTGCAAGCAGCAATTACACTTAGTGCTAGTGTCAGGCTTCACATGACTACACTACTGCTTTTCGTATGCCTTCCTAGCCTGTGCAACACTAAATATGCACAAGATTATTATGAAGACGTACAGAAGTGGTAATTTTGTTTATATATATATTTAAAATATTTAAAAAGCTATTTCATCTTTTGATCAAGGCAGTCAGAACCGCAGTGCATAATACTGCATAATGGCATTGTTGTCCTGTCCACACTACCATGTGTACCCCTGAGGCGTATATGGAGCTAAGCAGGCAGATAAACACCCTCCTACCACTCAATAAATTGAGACCAGGTAATGATCTGTAGCTTTAATGAGCTGAAGTAAGTTGGTGTGAAACTATGAACAAATAACAGAAAGATGCAATAAGTACATGAACTGTAAATATACATGTCACATATCAGCATACAATAGATAGTCTTATGCATACAACAACATGACTGCATGGCTAACTGACTAGGCTTACTATACAGGAGAAAAACTGACTAGCGGTCTACACAGAAGTAACACAATACAGCCTCATAGAAAACGGTTAGAAAGAATGTCTTACCAGCTATGCAGCCTTTAGTTTTAATTTAATTTAGCACAGATTAGATCCTTCTAACAGCATGTCAAAGATGGCTGCTTCTAACAAGTCTTCTTCCTTCTAGTCTGATACATGAGGTCACAGGGAAGGAGGAGTAACAGGGAGGCTGTGGCTTAACTGAGAACAGTGTAATACAGGGCTCAATAGGTGGCGCTGTTCTACCTGATTCTAACACAGTAAGAATGGCACACATTTATTTATAATAAGTCTGGAAGACATGACACTCCCTGTCTGGTATCAACAGATACCACTATCATTCAGTGGGAGATAATAGGAGAATAAGTTCACACACTGGTCTGAGAAAGAGCTTGGTCTCTTGCTGCTTGCAGACCTTTACTTCCACTTTACGGACATTTCCGTCCTCACTTGCAAACGTCCTGGTGACAAGTCCTAGGGGCCACTCATTTCTATGTAATTGAGAATCCTTTAGAAGAACAACATCTCCTGGCTTAAGGTTGGGCCTGACAGTCTGCCACTTGTTCTGCGGTTGCAAAGTAGAGAGGTATTTTTTCTTCCATCTGTCCCAGAATGTGTCGGCAAGGCACTGTACTTGTTTCCATTGACGCTTGTACATATCTTTAGTGCTGAACTCACAGAGAGGAGCGCTCACTTTCCCAGTCTTTTGGGTAAGGAGGGTTGCAGGAGTGAGAAGGAACGTTTTTTCCGGGTCTCTTAGAACAGGAGTCAGAGGTCTAGCATAGATGATAGCTGTGACTTCGGCCATGAAGGTTACTAAGCTCTCATGAGTGAGTCTTGCAGTCTCTACTTGAAGAAAGACGGAATCCGAGATTCTTTGGGCTATGCCGATCATCCATTCCCAAGCTCCACCCATGTGAGAGGAGTCAGGTGGGTTGAAAGTCCACGTGCAGTTCTGATCGCTAAGGTATCTTTCCACGCTCTTGGCATCAATAGTGGACAAGATCTGTAGTTTTCTAAGCTCAAGACTTGCTTCCTTAAGACGACCTCCTACTTTCAGTAGACCGTCTCTGTCAAGGAATGGGTCAAGGTTCTTCTTTAGAGGGAACAAAGGAGGGGGAGGAGGACATGGACATATAGATGGTTTGATTCGTGCCGCACCCCTAATAGTATAGAAGTTAATTACTAGATATCCAGTGTAGAGGTGCAGGGTGCCCTCCCAATAACCGGAATACAGTAACAGAGAAAGTGGGGCTTTTTAGGCACTGAAGCAAAGATTTTATAAAAACATCATTTATTAAATATTTTTTTAAAAAAAGGAATATCAAAATATGTCCATACAAAGATGAGGTCAGAGCCACGACATACATTGGGATGACCTCAATAAAAACAATAACCTCGGTGAAATTTCAATACTTGGTAAATACAAAGATGCTACGAACGTGACCATATGCCTCCGACATGTTTCGCCCTAAAAGACGGGGCTTCCTCAGGGAGGAGCGGGTCTGTAAATAAATGCCAAAATATCATAATGAATGGTGTGATAAATCAGCAGTAGTAGCTCGCAATAACAACAATTCTGCACAGCATGTAACCAGTTCACAGGAAAATATTACAGGGTACAAACGGTACAGAAGTCTACGCCGGTATCGTGTACAACTGCGTGGACGTCCCCATCGTTAACCCCTAATAAAGACATTAAAACATAGACCCCTCAACATATCATTAAGAATGAAACATATATCAGGCATAGTATGATTTCTTCTAAACAGGGCATCAAATGGTTAAGAAGCAGACATTTCTAGGGACAACTCACAACTTTTGGGACAACAACTCAATATTTACTGTAGCCAAATAGTAACCAAGTTGTCCGATGTAAGGGGTACCAGATGGAGGAGCACCGAGATGTGTAGGGCGTCCAGCCAGAACACGCCACCGTGTGGGGGGCAGCCCAAACAGAGGGGACCTAAAAACATTACCAATCAGCCATCTGAGCTTAATACCACTAAACAACCAGAGGAAACACCGGCCCCAACTCAACAGGACCGCGATTACACCCGATTCTCACAGAGCACAAGCTCCACGGAATCATTGTTTCCATTATTTAAACCCATAAATATGACTGTAAGGTTCAACCTGACCCTGAAACTGACCTTTGGAAAAATTTCACAAAACAGAAATTTAGAGCCCTCAAAGATTTAGTTCAATTACTACATGAACAGAATGACAGTATGGAATCATGGAACCTACCGACAGATGACGACACGCTGTCAATGTCGCCACCCGGCTTGAATGATGGGACAATATTGAAGCCCATACATTTTAAGATGAAATCAAAAAAATTTCCACCTTTACATCTCTGTACTTTAATTTCCTCCTTTGTCAAACTTGTCACTCAGGCACTTGAGGAATCATGGAATGCGCTACCCACTGGCCACTTAAATGTGACCAGTGCGCAGCGCACCGCTCTTACCAATCTCCAGCATGACCACGGCGTTGTCATCAAGTCTTCTGACAAGGGTGGCAACGTAGTGGTCATGGATAGGACGAACTATTCAAAAATGTGTATGAAGATTCTAACCAATGTTGAATGGTATATACCGATCAGAGATACAACACTATTATCCTATAAAGATGAATTAGACACCATTTTGATACGAGCATTTTCTCAACGACTGATTGATAGGGATGACCTTGATTATTTGACTGTAAAAAATCCACGTACACCAACGTTCTATGCGTTACCAAAGACCCACAAATCGCTAATTGACCCACCGGTAGGCCAATTGTTTCAGGTTGTGAGTCTCTGACCGAACTGATTAGCCGATTTATTGATTCACATCTACGCCCCTTGGTGTATGCCCTGGCCTCTTATCTTAAGGATACACTGGATTTACTTAGACTTTTGGAAGAACTTTCAGTCCCACCTGGCAGCCTCCTGGTCGCGATAGATGTGGAGGCTCTGTACAGCAGTATCACTCACCTGAGGGGTACTGCTGCTATAGCAGGCCTCCTCTCTAGGACGGGGGGATTGACGGGTGAATTCTGTGATTTCCTAATCCAGCTGTTGGATTTTGTGTTAACCCACAACATGTTCTTGTTTGCTGGTACCCACTACCTCCAGGTGCAGGGGGTTGCGATGGGCACATGTTGTGCGCCCACGTACGCCAACCTGTACCTGGGGGAGTGGGAGCGAGAAGTATTCTCCAGTCCACACTTGTCGATGTACCGCCCCCACATTTTTATGTGGAGGCGCTACATCGATGACATTTTGGTGATTTGGCAGGGACCCCAAGGTTTGCTCTTGGAGTTCGTGGAACAACTCCAATCCAATATTTGGAACCTTAAATTCACTGTGGAATATTCCCCCACCGAGATTTCATTTTTGGACCTGAAGCTCAATCTCAACACCTCAGGTGAACTGTCCACAACTCTCTTTTGTAAAAAGACTGCTGGCAATACCATCCTGCATGCCGGCAGCGCGCACCCCCAAGCCCTGGTCAAATCTATCCCTTACTCCCAATACTTGAGAGTAAGGAGAAACTGCTCCTCCATCGAGCAGTTTGAGATCCGGGCTGGGGAGTTGCGCGCACGGCTGGCAGACAGGGGGTATAGCCAGAAACTCCTTAAGAAAGCTTACATACGAGCAAAGAGTAAAAATAGAGACGCTTTGCTACAGCCCAAAGCAAATGAGACTGAAGACACCAACAACACAAGACTGATTTTGACATACTCAGCAGCACATGAGTCTGTTAGAACTCTTGTGCAGCGTTATTGGCACATACTCACCTCTGACCCAACAGTTTCTAAATTCATAAGTGATTCTCCCTCCATCGCGTATCGTAGATGCAAATCTCTTAAAGATTATCTAGTAAAGAGTCATCTATCCTCTCCCCAGAATACCACAACAACCGGCCTTTTTAGGTGCGGAAATTGCCCACAGTGTATGTGTATTACCGAAGGTAACACGGTACACCTCCCTAACGGACAAATTCACCGACTACGGTTTTGGGCCAACTGCGAATCCACAGCGGTGGTGTATATCATGCTCTGCCGCTGTGGATGCTTCTATGTTGGGAAGACCAAGTGTCCCTTTAGAATCCGAGTCCAAGAACATGTTAGAGCCATCAGGAATGGTGATTTATCCGTCCCCATTGCTAGGCATATGGGACTTCACCATAACTATGATGTACACTGCTTCTCATTTTCAGTTCTATCCAGAATTGTTGAAGATGAACGTGGAGGGGACCCTGATAGGTCCCTCCTTCAATTATAACAAAGATGGATATACAGGCTTAAGATTGTTTAATCTATAAACCTTTCCTTTTGTTACCCCCCCCCCCCCCCC
>CM070032.1:128052576-128071925 GCA_036250615.1 Ptychadena robeensis | reverse complement strand
AAGCTAAAGTTCAGGGCTGGCGGCTAACAGACATAAACGGGAACAAGCATAGAGTCAGGGAAGGCTTCAATCCAAGGGATGCTCTTCAAAACATGCAGGGTCAATGTTGGAGAAGGGAGAGTAGTCAAAGCCAGGCAGGGGTCGA
Source organism: Ptychadena robeensis (assembly GCA_036250615.1). Taxonomy (NCBI): domain Eukaryota; kingdom Metazoa; phylum Chordata; class Amphibia; order Anura; family Ptychadenidae; genus Ptychadena; species Ptychadena robeensis. The sequence goes on along the minus strand of CM070032.1, from coordinate 128,071,780 downwards.
TACACAGATGATCCAAGTAAGGTTTTTCAAAAGCAGGAACATGAACCACAATCAAGCAGCATTGAAGACTGAGTGGTCAGCCTTTTTATAGTGCTGAGATACATGAATCCCTCCCTCTGGGAGGGGTTTCCCTGATTCCCATTTCCTGTCTTCTTCTATGACGGGATCGTCCATAGACCTTGCAATCCTGATCTGTGTGAGTACGGCATCGTTTTTTCCAAACTATTGCCCTAGAAGGAAGGTGATCTTGAGCGCTGGCCACGCTGATGATCAAGCCTTCCTGGTCTGGGTGACATGGCAGGACGGGGAGGGTAACAGAGTGAAAGGTTTTTCTTCCTTGTTAATTGGAAAGGTGAAGGTGTCAGATTTTAAGTCTCAGAGAAGTCCAAGGCTACGTTGAGCTGGTAAAGTGTCTGCTCCCAGATCCAAGTCTCTTAGGTCATTAGAATGATTTTCAGAAGGGAAAGCTTCCATAACTTCTTTGCTGCTTGGTAGACGTCGTCTCTGAGTTCTGAAGGGAATGGGTGCAACCCAACTATTAGTGCTGTCCTTCACAAAGTACCGTTCCATTAATTCCAAGAACTGCCTGTCTTCAATGGATAGTGCCACCCGATTGTCATCTTTTGACCTCTGGAAGACTGTGCACCCTAAGTGGTCTTGGTCACTGTCACATGTATCCTTGTCACTAGAGATATTTGAGAAGGGGCAAGGTATGTGTGAGACACCTGGCAGCTCCTTTATGAGGAGATTGTTAACACACGGTTGGAAAAGTGAGGGGCGTCCACTCACTAGCATGCTTGTGAACATACTATGAACTGAATCTGGCTTGTGCGCACTCCCTCGGCAGACATCTCCTATTATGACTCATCCTAGGTCCAGCTTCTGGGCATAAGGAGCGTTGTGGGAACCACTTTTTTGTTTTCTCGCTTTATGGACTCATAGGATATCCCTCCCGAGTAGCAAGGTTATCTTAGCCTGTGGATAAAGTTCTGGGATCAGGTGGGCTATACACTTCAAGTGTGCATGATGTAATGCGACATCTGGAGTAGGAATTTCAGATCTATGATCAGGAATCTGATCACACTCTATTAGAGTTGGTAAGGGCAAACAGATGCTCCCATCTATAGCTTCGACCTGGAAGCCAGATGCTCTTCTCCCCGCCGTCTCCACAATTCCAGCACAAGTCCTTAGCGAGTATGGGAATCTTGAGCCTTTAACCTTGAATATATCAAAGAAGGTTGAGTGGACTAGGGACCTATTGCTTTGGTCGTCTAGAATGGCAAACATAGTGACTGCTTTGTCCCTTTGTTCTGTTGGGTAGACTCGTACTAGACACATTTTGGAGCAGGATCTCCCACCTAAGTCTCCTTTGCAGACCTCTGTACATTGTGGAGCGACCTGTAATGTAGCTGTAGGAGCATCACCCTCCTCTCTGTCATGCTCGGTGTTGCTGTGAGTATGTTGTAAAGTCCATGGAGCTGGTCCAGGATGTAATGCTGAGTTGTGGTCTGTACTACCACATTCTTTACAATTTTCACTAACCTTGCAGTTCTTGGCGAAGTGAGTGGTGGATGAGCAGCACTTGTAGCAGATGGTATTCTTTCTAAGAAAGGCTTTACGTTCCTCAATGGGTTTCTCTCTAAAGCCTCTACATTTCAGCAGAGAGTGTGGCCTTCGGTGAATAGGACACTGCTTACCAGGGTCTCTAGTGTTGCTTGCTGCATGAGGGGAGCCAGAAAACCTGTGGAAAGTGTCTGGGGAAGACAGTTCCGTTTTGTGAACTGCCACTGAAGCTCTGTGTGAAGGAAGACCTAGAACAGGATTATTTGTCAGTCAAAATCAAAACTAGGATCGATTTTATTTAGCCTGGTCACATTAAGTCTACAACACAGAAAATGGAGAAATGAAAAACATGGTTTTTTTTATAGTTAGAACCACATTAACCCACTCATTTGGAGGGCCAGGGTGTTTTCTGTACTATGAGGTTAACACCTCTGGCAGTGTCAAAATATGCAAGTCCCAAAAGATCACCTTCAGATTTGGCTACCTGAAGTTCTAATACTAAGTCACTAAGTTCCCTAAGTTTCTGAAAGCCTTTAGAAGCTATTTTAGGGAAATCTTCTATCCTTTTAAACAAAGAGTTTTCTACAACTTCTACTGAACCATAACATTCATCAAGTCTTTCCCAAACCATTTTTAGTCCAATCTCTGGGTTTCGTATGTTAATAGACCTGATTCTTTTTACATGCTCAGCGAATGCGGTCCCTAGCCATTTAGTCAAGAGATCTATCTCCTCACAAGGGGACAGTCCAACATCTTTAATAGTGTTCTTAAAGGAAGACCGCCAGGCCCTATAACTCTCAGGGCGGTCATCGAACTTCACAAGTCCTTTGGCAACCAGCTCACGCCGTGTCAGGAACTTCACAATGTCCATGCTGGTTTGATCAGGGGCAGAGAAAGTTTGTGGTGTGTTGCCATAGTGAGAAAGGTGTGTATAATCATACCTGTTAGTAGCCTCTCTTTTTGGTTGAAATGTCTCATACCTACTTGAAAGTGAAAAGAGAAGTTCCTTGAACATTATGCAGCGGCTGATGTTTCTGACGTGGAGATGGGTGGTCTGAAATCAGTTCGTTTTTCATATTGTCTGCTGGTTTGCAGGCTGGAGACTTATTCTGGACCTCTGGCTGTTCTGTGAAGTGAGCTCGATGAGATCTGTCAATGAGGTCTAGTTGAACATCTTCCATTGGCAGGAGAGTGTCGTTCATTCTGGAATGTTGATGGACATACTCTGAAGTGCGCAACAGGGGGTCCTGACAGGTGAGATCGGGGCTGGCTGACCTGCTGCATCTTGCATCGTCGGGATTAACGAGCAATAGCTGCAGCAGCTTCCTTCTGTGCTGAGAGCTTCTCCAGTGCAGCTTCAAGCACTGCTTGTTGTTGCTTTAGTTGCATCTCTTGCTCTGCAAAGGTGACACGTGCTTTTGCAGCTTCAGCTTCTGCGCGGGCAATGGCGGCCACATTGCTGACTGATGAGGATTCTGTAGAGCGACCAGCTCTGGACCTTGTCTTGTAAGAAGTTTGGCTGCCTGACATGATGCTGCTGTTAAGGATTTTGACTGTGTTGAGACTGCTGCATTCTGATATGCAGGTAGCTGCGTGGTGGAATAGTCTTTGTAGTCAGTATCTAGTTTCCCACTTGCAGCCGTTTCACTAGCTGGTACTAGGCGTTTCGCTTCCACTCGCGGGTAGCAGCTGTTTCACTGTCCTGTCCACACTACCTTGTGTACCCCTGGGGCGTATATGGAGCTTAGCAGGCAGATAAACACCCTCCTACCACTCAATAAATTGAGACCAGGTAATAATCTGTAGCTTTAATGAGCTGAAGTAAGTTGGTGTGAAACTATGAACAAATAACAGAAAGATGCAATAAGTACATGAACTGTAAATATACATGTCACATATCAGCATACAATAGATAGTCTTATGCATACAACAACATGACTGCATGGCTAACTGACTGGGCTTACTATACAGGAGAACAACTAACTAGCTGTCTACACAGAAGTAACACAATACATGGCTACAGCTAGTACTAATGGTGCAGACTCATAGAAAACAGTTAGAAAGAATGTCTTACCAGCTATACAGCTTTTAGTGGAAGCACAGATTAGATCCTTCTAACAGCATGTCAACGATGGCTGCTTCTAACAAGTCTTCTTCCTTCTAGTCTGATACATGAGGTCACAGGGAAGGAGGAGTAACGGGGAGGCTGTGGCTTAACTGAGAACAGTGTAATACAGGGCTCAATAGGTGGCGCTGTTCTACCTGATTCTAACACAGTAAGAATGGCACACATTTATTTATAATAAGTCTGGAAGACATGACAATTGTAAACTGAAAACATGCATTTGTTGTATTGTCATTCTGTAGGGAAACAAAGTTGTATATATCTGGTTAATCAGATACATTTATTTGGACATTAATTATTGGTTGACTTATTGTATGACCTTCATAAGCTATTGGCACCAGTGGATTTCTTATTTTTTTGTGGTATCCTAGCCTGAACTGTTAAACTGTACCCCTTTACAATTCCTGTGATTTAAGCGAAGTTTTTACTGTGAAGCAAACAACAAACAGGACAAAAACAGAACACTAAGGCTAAGTTTACACTGGCGTTTTTTTACCGCCAGGTAAACGACCATTTAGCATGACAGACCGGCGGATGCCACATTAGGCGTCCGTCGGTCGGTTTTCGGGGTGCCGTTCCATAGAAACTCTATGGGGTCCTTAATTAGACGCCCTTTAATCGCCTGCACTGTTTTGCAGATGGCCACAGGGAGTCGTTTATCCCACGGCTGCAGGAGCGCACTGGCGGTTTCGGAGCTGCAAGCAGCTCGGGAATCACCAGAGTAAACTTAGCCTTAGGGCTTGTTCCCACTTTAGCAATCTCCCACAATTATAATCGTGGAGATTGCTCTCACCTGGAAAGAGATTGAATGGGCATGGTTCAAAATCAATGAATTGGTCTACTCTTGGTCTACTCGTGTCTATGAGCATGATCAGGGGCAACCAGGCAATCAAAAACACGTGAGTAGCGGCCGACCACAACTGTTAATGGCGGTAGATCGCTAAAGGGGACACGACCTTACTGTAATTGTTCACTCCCCTAAAGTCCGTACATTGTTGAGCCACACTTTATGACAATTTCAGCTCCAAGTCACTTTGTATAGGTCTTTAGTTTCCTTTAACTTAAAAACTGCTCCAGCTCATTCATGTTAGTGCTGGACTTTGACTGGGCCACCCCAACACCTTTAAAGTGTTGCTTAATTAGTATGCTTTGGGTCATTGACCTGCTGGAAGACTGGTACTACCTCCATCCTAGTCTCAAATCACAGGAAGATTGACATAGGTTTTGCTCAAGAATGTCCCTGTATTTCCAGTTTCCTTTCCTCTGCCGCTAACAAACACCTGCACAGCATGATGCTGCCACCACCATGTTTATGCATGGTGATGTTGTTTTTAGGAAGATTTGATGTTTTGGGTTTGCACCTGACAGCATTTTTTTCCAATTTTAGTCTAATCTAAACAGAGCCCATTCCTCCTTACATTTAGGGAGTTGCCTACATGCTACATTTTGGTAATAAGATCAAAATATGATCCTATGGACATACAGTGGATATAAAAAGTCTACAATGGTAAAATGTCAGGTTCCTGTGCTGTACAAAAATGAGACAAAGATAAATCATTTCAGAACTTTTTCCACCTTTAATGTGACCTATAAACTGTACCACTCAATTGAAGAACAAACTGAAATCTTTTAGGTGGAGGGAAGAAAAATAATTAATGTGGTTGTATTTTGCCCCCAGAACTGTCCCCAAATATGCCAACCCACCCCAACTGTAAAATTAAACTATTTATTTCGATCTGGATTTGAGGAAAATCTCAACTGAATTGAGATATTTTAGCTTTTTTCCTCTTGCATATCTTTCCCTACCATTATTTGGTAACATGGTTGGCACACCTATAGGGTAACCATTTTCAGGGATGAGTATGATGAATAACTGTGTCTCCAAAAATAAGACACATCAGTTTAAGGTGCAAAAAATTCACTAGGGCATTTTTTTCAGGTAAGTCTTCTATTTACAAAGTAGTTTGTTTCTAATATATAGAATGGCCACCAGATGTCACTACTGTCTAAACCTTTTTTGTTTCAGCTACTCCGAGCTCACACCGGGCTTTAGAACATTTGTTGTTTGCAGGTTTACAAGACATAACAGCCTCCTTTTCTGTCTTCCCTAAATACAGCAGCTCTCTAGAACCCTGCACTTAACAGGTACAATAAACAGTAATTTCCACAATTTCACGCACAGTACATCCAATAGTACAAGTGGAAGTTAAAGAAGATTACTTCAGTCCAGTTGAGGTAAGTTATACAGAAGTTAAAGAGAAATAAAAACGAACGTTCACCAATAGTGGCAGTCTCTGTCAGCCGTAGACAGGTGCTACATGTTGTCCTCAACACCTCCCTTAAGCTATCTTTTCATGGCGGCAAAGAACATGCATTTGCGGCGTGTTTTTTTTTAACACACTGTAAACACATTCCGTAGGCTTCAATATAATGGTTTCCATGGTGTATTTAGGGATCATTTGTGCTTCTGTGAAATAAGCCTCATTATTTATACTTTTTTGTTATGCATACAACTCAGGAGGCTAAACTTTTACAGAAAAAGTGAAGTTTTGCATGAAACTCCAGTTGCATCTTAAGAAAGGCAAACTTATGAATTAATTATTATAATTATTGACGACAAAGTAATGACCATGTTCTCTCAATGAACTTATGTTACAACTAAAATAAAATGATTTAAACTCTGTGTCATGTGTTTATTTCTAGCTTTTTTATAACACACCTAACGCAGTACATAAGGAGCCCTGGGAAAAGACCCCCATGAGATCCAACACAACTGTCTGTGTTTTATGGCAGAGGCCCTCATTGCAAAATTACAAAAAATTCAGAAGAAAAAGTACTATTAGTACTTTTACTTCTGAATTTCTAGCAATTTTGGTGATGATACCATATTTAGGGGCTTTTCACATAACTCACAAAGTCAGCTAGTCTAATTCTTTTTCAAAATTCAACAATCTCTAGGGGGTGAGACTCACATATATAGGTCTCCTCATACTGAGCCACATGTGATTAGATTAGCTTTTTGACAGGTGTTTAATAAGTTTTTTTCTACAAAAAAAGAAAACACTAGTAGTAGCGTAGAGGTTACCTTAAGGGGTTGGATACATGGGCAGTTGCTGACCCACTTGTTCACCACCCGAAAATAGCCATCTGCAGAACAGAACATGAGACGTTACCCATATGATTAACATGGGGCCATTTGTTAACGCCTCCCAGGTGCCTACACGTAATGAGCAGGTGCCTGACCACAGGGGTGGACAGTCACTTTCCAGGCATCCACAAAAGTTTTACATGCCTTAAAAGTGACCATGTAAATTATGCTTACAGCATTTATTAATTGTCTGTGTATTAAAAAATAAAAGCGGTGTTAAACACGTATTTATAGAACATACAAGGTGCTATATGTTAATCGATGTGCGACATTCCCCAATATTCTTTTGTTCACACTTGATACACATTTTTCCATTTTCTGTGACAAATGTCTATCATAATCAATATGTACCAAATACTTTGCATAAATCCATCTTAAATGAAGGACAGAGTAGGCAGCAAAATAATGTTTACAAACCATGAAAGGATTCCTGAATATGTTCATGTTCAGGCATGGAAATGTAACTGGTGTACTTTTATTCATGTCAGATATGTGAGAATATTGTGCTCCTCTAATGGGCAGTAATGATGCTTGAATCATGTTATCTCTACACAGTTTAGGTGCTATGCCATTCTGTCAAAGAAACGTGGGGAGAGTGGGGGAGGCTTTAAACATCTTGCTGCTACATCGTGTACACTGTCACTGATAACTACTGACAATTTTTTACCACTTTCCTACAGAAAGAGATATTGTGTTTCAAGGACAGCACAGTTTGTGAATCTACCATTGCTTACAGGTTTTGTGATTATCGCCAGTATTTGTGTAGGCAAATTATTTGTAAATTGGGTCATATCTGTGGAAGATCAGGCTGTTAATTTTCACTGCTTTACTTGAGGAATTTTAGTAACTTTTTTGCTTAGCATGCTTGTTTTGTTTCGCCTTCCGTCTACAGGTAGAGTAGTTTTTAACATCTGCATTATCAAACAGTATATAGTACCATCAATGTCTCATAATGCTGTATAAAAATGCATAAAATTGCATTGTTATTTTGTGTGCTAAATAATAGGTTTAAAACCTGTTCGACATGCAATTACTAAAACAGCGTAGGCATATAGCGTGAGATTTGCTTGCTACTCCTACACTCAGTGCTTGGAAAAAGCAGATTTCGCTGTTTGAGGTAATAGAAAAATAACAGCTTATATCTAGTTTGATATGGACTATGTATATGGGCACAGTGAGTAGAGACAGAAGTACCGGAAGTACAGATACATAAAAAAAAATTACATCTAATTAAAACATGAGGATTAGTAAGATGGTCAATGAAATGCTCAAATGTCAACATTGGTCTGCAAATGCATAAACAGACAAGAGACCATGGCAGCAGAGGCATGGTGGAAACGGTTCTCTAAAGTTTTGTGAAGATAAGCCACTTAATGTGTAATATATATTTTATAGTGCCAACTTGTTCTTTTGTGAGCCACAGTGTATAGCCCAAGTGCCCAACCTGCGGCCCTTTGAGTGTTGTTTGGCGGCCCCCTTGGTCCTCCACTTGTGGCTCCCAAAACCTAGCTGTTAATGCAAATGGCATAGGAACTCACCTGTTCACCGATCCTCCACCGACTCTTTCACACCTGGGAACTTCTTAGAGCGGAAAGAGGAGGAGAAGGACTCACTGAGCCTCAGCTGAGCACGCTAATTGACATTTGTGAAAGCTAATGAGTGACCCAGACAGCTCCTGAGTGCCTATGCTTCCATTAGACTACTTTGATAACATCTATGAGGCACATAACGTTTGTTGATATATATGGGATATTCCATATATCACCTTGTGTAGTGGCCGCACGCTGACCCGACTTTCATAATCAACTTTGGCGGTCCTACATCAGTTAAATTGTTGATGTTGATCAGGAAAACCAGGTCTACATATGACTACTGCACCCGGGAGGGGGGGGAATTGCTGTTGGGTTTTGACGGCCTGCTGGGCAGACCTGTCAAGTCTCCCGTTTTGGCCGGGAAAGTCACGTTTTATGTGGCTTTCCCAGCCAAATCCTGATTTCAAGAAATCCCGGGTATTTCCCGGATTCTTGAAATCGAGCTGATTAGCAAGGAGAGGGCGTTACTCCCACCGCGCACATTATCAGCACAAGCCGGTGGAACATATGCAGGGAGAGTAACGCCCTCTCCCTGCTAGATCAGCTAAAAGACTGGCAGACGCCGGGAGTGACGTCAGTGACGGTCTGGTCCACTGCCTGCTAAGATCTGTCGGGGAGGGGGGGGGGGGCTAGATTGATGTTATGTGCGGCCCTTTAGTGATGCCCTCCATATCACCTCTGGTGTATAGTGTTGACTCATTCTGTGTGTCTTGGCTGCTGCTGTTTAAAGCGCACTTATCTCTTAACTTACTTATCTCTTAACTGTCCCAATAGCTCAAAGTTGCTCAATAACCAAAAAAAATTATATTTACCTACCCTGCTGCCATTGCCATTTTAGAGCCAGTGTTGAATGGGTTAAGGCTGCAATAACACCGACACAAGATACAATGTGTGTCAACGGACACAAAGTGAAATCAGCCAATCAATTGCGTGGGAATCTAACGGCAAGTCGTTTGATGTAATCATCACAGAGAGGCAACGGAGGAATACAAATTAACAACTTTTATTAGTATGTGTAGTTTTGCTTTGAAATCATTACTTTATAAGCCAGCATTCAATTTAGAATACTACAGGGAGTGCAGAATTATTAGGCAAATGAGTATTTTGACCACATCATCCTCTTTGCATGTTGCATGCATGTTGTCTTACTCCAAGCTGTATAGGCTCGAAAGCCTACTACCAATTAAGGCATATTAGGTGATGTGCACTCTGTAATGAGAAAGGGGGTGGTCATAATGACATCAACACCCTATATTTTAACTTTCTTTACTTGGCAAAATGGGTCAAAAAAGGAAGGACTTGCAGGAGCTTAGAAAAGTCAAAAATAGGATATTGAGAATCTTGCAGGGGATGCAAAAAGGGGGCACTCTTAAAATTTGGCAAAGTTCTGAAGCGTGATCAGCGAAACAATCAGCGTTTCATTCACAATAGTCAACAGGATCGCAAGAAGCGTGTGGAACATTTAACAAAGGACGCAAAATAAACTGCCCAGAACTGAGAAAAGTCAAGCGTGCAGCTGCCAAGATGCACTTGCCACCAGTTTGGCCATTATTTCAGAGCTTCTGCAAAATCACTGGAGATAGTGCCCAAAAGCCACAAGGTGTGCCATACTCAGAGGACAGAAAAGACAGGCTGAAAGACGACCACACTGAACAAGCCACACAAGCTGAAACGGTCAAGGAAATGGGCCAAGAAATATCTCAAGACTGATTTTTCAAGGTTTATGGACTGAGATGAAATGGAGGGGTGAGTCTTATGGGCCAGAGGATTGGGTACGTGGTGGATTTGGTAAAGGGCAGACAGCGTCCAGTCCGACTCAGATGCCGCAAGGGGAGTACTGTTTGGCATGTATCATCAAAGATGAGCTGGGGGCTTTAGGTTTGAGGATGGAGGCAAGCTCACTCCCAGTCCTACTGCCAGTTTCTAGAAGACACACTCTTTTTCAAGCAGTGTACCAGGAAGACCGTTGCATCCTTCAAGAAAAAACATGATTTTCCTTGGCAGGGCAATGCTCCATCACACGCTTCCAAGTACTCCACAGCGTGGCTGGCAAGGAAATGGTATAAAAGAAGAAAACCTAAGACATGGCTCCTTTTCCAACTGATCTTGAACCCCATTGAGAACCTTGTCACATCAAATATGTGATTTACAAGGAGGAGGGAAGAAGGGAAACAGTACACCTCTCTGAACAGGTCTGGGAGGCTTGTGGTTGCTGCTGCACGGCAATGTTGATGGGTGAACACGATCAAAAACACCGACCAGAATCATGGATGGCAGGCTTTTGGGTTTTGTCCTTGGACAAAGAAAGGTGGCTATATTGGGCCACTGATTTGTTTTTGTTTTGTTTTTGAATCCAGCGAAATGTATATTTGTGAATGTTGGATGTTTAGTATTTGGTTTCATGGTTAAAATAATAATTGGGGGAAATGGGTATAAATGTTTGTTTTTGTTTAAGTTGCCTGATAATTATGGCACTAGTAATAGATCCACCAAGCACACACAGTATATCCCCCGTAAAATAGCTAAAAACTAACAACAAAATAAAAAAACTACTTCCAAAATATTCAGGTTTGATAGTTTATGAGTGTTTTGGGGTTCATTGAGAACATGGTTAATAATAAAATTATTCCTCAAAAATACCATTTGCCTAATAATTCTGCACTCCCTGTATACAACTCTTTTTCTAAAGCTAAGCATAGACGTTTAGATTTGTGGTCGATTTTGCCGCCGATGGTCCCCATCCAAAGTAAGTGCAGGCAAGCAAAGGGATGGTGCCCAGACTATTCTTGGTTTTTAACCACGCCCATTCACATCTATGGCCACGATTGGTTAAGCCCATTCAACTAAAGGGAATCGTCAGCCGTGATCTTTATACGCAATTAAAATCGCATCCGCATCGCGGCTGGTCCCATCAGTGGGAACATACCCTAAGGCTGTAAGATGGCTTGCTCACACTAGCTTGGCTGGGCTTGCAGTTTTTGCCAATAACAGATGGAGTAGCACATTTTGCACTGCGCTGTGTATAGGAGACACTTGTGCTGTGCCTGCACAAGTGTGTGCTGCAGGGCATGTTCGCAACCCCATTGTGCGTTACCAGAAATGCAAGCGTTAAGTTTGAAAGGAAACCATTGGAACCCATATACCTTGTAGTATCACTAGCCACGCTGCATTGTGGTACTGTACTGTGTGAACAAGCCCTTATAAAAAAAAAGATGCAGTAAGTGCAGAGAACATGTACACAACACAAGTGTATGCACCTGTTTTTATTTTAGCGCTTAATAACAATTTAAAAACTTTATCTCAAGATTCAAAAAACATTTAAACAAGCCAGGCAATGTTGGCCACCTATGTAATGTGATTCATCTAAGGCTATGTTCCCACTAAGGCTGGGTCTACACTATACCGCCCGTGAGGGGCATTTTGGGTACATCGGCTTGTCCATAGCGCCCGCTGTTTAGGGTGCGGTATTTGACCGATTGGCAATAGCACGTCCTATACATTTGTATAGGACAGCCCGGATCCCCAACACCTGGGCGGACATTGTGAATCCGCCCCCAATGGCAGGCATAATGTGACAGTATAGACTGGCATGTCATTCCCCATAGGGGATTACAGGGGGCGGCTGCATGTAGACCGTGAGGTAAACCGTGAAGTAGATGCAGCCTAACGGTTAGTTTCAACATAGGACGGAACCCTCTCCGCTAAGCATATAGGCTTTGTGTTCACATATGTCGGGGTCCTGACGTAGCAGATTGACATTGCCTGCTCGGTGTATGATCTGTTTACACATCCGCCGGTGCAGAGGCTCAACGTACTCGACCACGTTCAGCCTTACATCGGCAGACTGGCTCGGCGCCGTGTAGACACAGCATCGGCCAAGCAGGTAAAGGCCCCCACACACGTACCGAGTGGGGGCCGACAGAGCAGGAGAGATCAGCTCTGAAATGCAGCGTGATGGCATCATCACGCTGCTTTCCAGAGCTGACAGCATTGGCATGAAGATGCCGGTTGAAGTTAACGGCATTGGCCAGAGAATTTTGGACATGTCCGTTCTCTGGCCAGCCGAGCTGTGAGGCGACAGGCATCTGTCGCCCCATGTGGGCACCCCCGATCGGCAGCCGATTTTGCCGCCAACCGATGCCCGCGAGCATGCACGCCCATCGGTCAGCGGCTAAATCGGCTGTTGCGTGTATGGCTAGCTTAAGTCTATCTGCTACATTGGGACCTGACATATGTGAAAACTATGCTATCCATGCTACCCTTACGGTATCAGTTTAGTTGAATGGGCTTGTCCCCACCTTAACTAAAGGCTGCAATCAAAATCACCATGCCCATAGACATGAATAGATGCGAATTTTGATCGCAGGTGGACGTGATCAAAAATCGCGTCCATTCATTCTCTATGGGCGCAATTTTTTTTACATTAGCGCGGACAATCGCACTCATTTGGTCCCCCGCGATCATTGTGCTGTGGCTGATTACGTAAGTGGAAACATAGCCTAGCTGCACCTTCTTCAGCCTGAAAATGTTGGTCACCAAGAGTGGCTACCTTCCTTCATAGTAACAGACTAACAGTACAAATGAATGTAGCCACCCTAGGGCAGGATGTTTATAACCAGCGGCATGAACAAGTGAAAGATAACTCTTGCAGACATACGTGAGGACCAGTCCCACATTATATCTGTGCTGACATTCCTCGTCTGACTTTGTGAGTGACAGGTCCTCGGCAGGCGGCACGCAGTGGGCTGGTTTGTTTTCACGGAGAATATCATTACACGTGTTCCATGAAACCTCTACTGCGGGGAAAGAGCAGCCTGGCTATGCCTGCGGGAGCGCGCCCGCCGTGACGTTCAGTTCCCAGTCTCTCCGCTCTCGGTGCGACGTCACGTCCAGGGTGGGAGCGCGCGCATCCTGAGGAGGAGGAGGAGGGAAGATGGCGACCTCAAACAATCCGCGGAAATTCAGTGAGAAAATCGCATTGCACAATCAGAAACAGGCAGAGGAGACGGCAGCGTTCGAGGAGGTGATGAAGGACCTTAGCATCACCCGAGCAGCGCGGGTAAGCCATAGTGCAGATGCTAGAGCAATGTGTGACAAATACACGGTCAGCTTGTCAGAAGACACCCCCGGGCAGAGGTAGGGGCGGCCACCTGTACCGGGGTGGAGGGTGCAGGCGACAAGACTGTAGAAGGAGGCGATCCTTAGGGGGTGACAGTGAGCTACTGATAGCCTGCCACAGGGTGTCACATCATCCTAGCATCTTTCAGACCACCCCCTCTTCCCCCGGGATCCTGCACTACCCTGGCATTAGCTGCCCTCCAGGGCAGGGTCAGTGAAACCTTTGAGCTGTCAGGATCCTGCTACTGCCAGACAAGTGGGCAGTGTGCACCCAGGCCTGCCAGGGGCAGGTCCCTCCTCTGGATTCAATAGAGTGCACTAATGACATCCTGAAGAGCTGCAGCCCTGTGATTAGCTGCATCGCATCTGCTTCCTTGGATGGGATGGCACATTTGTTGCTGTGAACTTTGCAATACTCCCTGGCTTCTCAGTCCTCACTATATGGTCTGTGTAAACAATGCTGATCTTCAGCTCTCTGACACCCTCACTGACAATCTGTTTCTTGGTGTGTTAGTAAATAATCGTACCCACAGATTGGTTGCCTGTGTTGTTTGCTTGCTTCTTGTTTTTACAGATCATGCATTAAAGAAACAAAATCCTTTTTGGCATTTGATTTAAACCTATTGATAGTTTTGAAAATGTGTTATGGAAATAGTGATGAAACTGGATGACGCATAGTCTTGTCTGTCTGTCATCATGGATTTATTAGACGATTAGGTGATAGGTTTGCAGTTAACCCCTTAAAAAATATTTGATTTGGGAATATTTGACTTTTTGTTTTCTTTAAGATTCATTGCCTATATTCTGCTAGGTTGGTTTAGGTGTATGTCATTATTTATTATCATTTATTTATAACACGCCAACATATTACACAACGCTGTACAATGCATAAGAGTGGAGATATAACACACAGGTACAGGTTATGACACAGGAGGAGTAGAGGACCCTGCCCAGTTGGGCTTACAATCTAATAGGTTGGGGAACACACTATACAATAGTTGGGGCACTGGCAGGGTTGTGATGTTAGAAGTGAGAAGATGGGTAGGCAGCACTGAAGAAGTGGGGTTTCAGAGATTTTTTTAAAAGTGCCAAAGGAGCAAGTCTAATGGGGTGAGGGAGAGAGTTCCAAAGAGTAAAAGTGGCCCTTGAGAAGTCCCGAAGCCGTGCATGGGATGATGTTATGAGTGTGGATGTCACTTGAGGAGCGGAGGGGGTGCTTAGGGGTGGATTTATGTATCAGGTTGGAAATGTAAGTGAGACGAGAGGTGTGGAGTGATTAAAATGCAAGGCACAGAATTTTGATTTTGACTCTGGACAATTGGAAGCCAGTGAAGAGTCTTGGAGAAAGTATTGGTTGATATAGTGGAAGCCTTAATTCTTCTTGTGAGCCCAGGCCACCGTTGGCAAACATCCGTACACAAAAGCACTTCAAAGGTAGAAATGATGGGAAGCCATACCGTTAGTTACCAGTCATATATAATATATAAACATATATAAATCTAGTGTAGAAAAGATTAGGAAGGTGGCAGAATGTGGACTTTAAATGTAATTACTTAAACAACTGTAAACTTTCTAAGTCCTTTAAAATAGATACAGTCATTGATGAGAATTTGTATTGGCCAAGCCGCCCAAGCCCACTCTTTTTTTTTCCTCACCACCAGCGGAGCAGATTTCACCTTTAACCTTATACTGACAAAGGGGGTAATTACCATCTCAGTAATGCAGTCACTTGTTGCACAATTACCAGCAACAGGTTCTCTAGACCTCTCCTATGGCATTGCTTCTATGATAACTCCAAATCTGTAGAATATGGTAATATTGGTAGTAGTGTCTGTTTTAAAAGTTAAAAGGTTCATTTTCTCAGGGTATACAACTGGACGTATTACATAATAGATTC
The DNA here is from genome assembly GCA_036250615.1 of Ptychadena robeensis. Lineage (NCBI taxonomy): Eukaryota > Metazoa > Chordata > Amphibia > Anura > Ptychadenidae > Ptychadena > Ptychadena robeensis. Next base: position 128,056,337 of record CM070032.1, on the reverse strand, counting down.
AGGCTTTGATTCTTTGTTGTTGAGTTTCACCTCTAATTGCTCAGTAAACAAACTAGGACAGAAACAAAATGCTTTTTTTCCCCTCTGGTGCATTTTTACACTTAATGGTCAGTTTTGCCTAATGGCTCCGGCCAGCTCTACTGTTCAGTGAGAATGGGGTGGATTTTGTTAATATTGTTTTAGTAAAAGTTAAGGGGGAAATAAGTTGGGAAGTTATGTTGGTATATTTGTTTTTCTGAACTTCTAATGTGTAATGGCCATGCCAACTAGAGATTGTGTCTTGGTCAGTGTTGGTCATGCTGTTTTTGCAGTGGCTGTTGTGTGAATAACATCCTTCATTCATAAATATATTGTAACCATTTTGCTACAATGTATTGTTTCCTGATGAATGAAAAAGGCCCCTGTCAGACAGAACTTTTATCCTTTGTAAAAGAACTTGCTCCATACTTGCCTGTCAGGTAAAAGGTGTGTTTGTCGCTAATTTTAGGTTTGGCCTCCCTGTTGGCTGTTATGTTTGAACTCTACAACCTCCAGTCATTACAAAACCATGATCCTAAGGTTAGCAAAGAAATCACATTGGTGACTGTCAATATATTTATAATTCTTTTTTTTATATATAGTGTATATAGTGCTGCTAGCTTGTCTAAATCTAAATCTGGTCATATGAGAGAGAGGTATGTGCCTAAAAGTTGTCTGGTGCATGCAAAAAATTTTGTTTGAATGTTTCCATTAGTGTTTCAACTTTGTTTCTTTTATATTATTTTGCAGCATTCAATTGCTCACCATATGTGCCTCAATTATGTCCTTAGATTTGTAAGTCCACCTCTAGTGCAGTTTTCTTTTCCTCTGCCTCTTGTGGCATTCTACCTTAAGGGCCCCATACATGTTTCAATTTTCTCTACAATCGATGTCAGATTTGATTATAATTTCTGATCACCGTTGGTTTGATCGAACAAAGTATGATCGAACTACCTCCCACATGGAGAAACCAATATTTAATAGATGTTGATTGGATCGATCAAAATAATAATTGAATGTAGGAATAATTGATGATAAACACACCAAAATGTCTGCCAGTGGATGTATAGTATGCTTATTAATTAAATCGAACCAAAATCGGTCGGGCACAACAAAATAACATTCGATGTATATTTGATTGATCAAAATTTTCCATAAATGTCTGAAATTTTTTTGATCTAACTTTTGTCCAATTTTGATCGAACTAGTTTGATCAAACCATGTGGACCATTTGGGTTTGAGAGCTACCGTGACATAAATAAGTATTGGCAACTAGTTAAGCTGGCCATACACAGGTCGATTTCCCACACGATTCCTGGCCGATCGATCACCGGGCGCGTGCACGCAGATCGATCGAGGAATCGAGTGCAGCCCACCAAATCGGATCGGCCAGAGAACCAACCTGTTGGTGTTTTCTGATCGATTGGGCACACATCAAGGGGCATTGACTTTTGTGAATCGATCGACTGGTAACAGAATCGTCCAGGAATCGGTGGCCTAAGGTGGTAGGCACAGACTTGTATGGTCGATCAATCGACACCTGTGGCTTCACCGGAATCGATCGGAGCGTTGATCGATCGCTCAGGAATCGACACGTGTATGGCTAGCTTCAGATCGCTCTGTCAGATTTCCTTTTGGTCTACCAACAACTATGCAGAATAGGGTCCTCTGCGATTGAACACAGATTGATTGTTTAGAAAGTCCCTCATATTAAGGCCCCCATACATGTGTAGATTTTACTTTCAATTAACTTAAAAAGAAAAATTTTGGGGGGTCAGGGACATCGGTGATTGGTTGTAATCTATGCCAACTGTAGAAACATATTGTTGATCTTTTTTTTTTTGGGGATCGAATTAAAGCGTAATTGAATTAAGGTTAAATTTCAATACAACCGATTAAAATTTTCCAGCATGTCCGATAATTTTTCCCAATTTTATAAGTGTTAGGTTGATCTAACCATGTGGGCTACCATAGATTTTCAATCAATCAACAATTTTTTTTTTATTGAATTAAGTTGATTGAACAAAAAATCTAGACGTGTAGGCATTTACATGGATTTGGTAAAACAAAAGGAGATCTAAATGAAATCTGACAGAGAAATCTAAAGGTGTATGGGGACCCTAATTGATGAGCAGAGTGCTTCAAGTTTGATATGAATGCACTTTCTCTGCTCCCTGGTGAACAAGCTGGCCCATCATTAATAAAGGGGATAATGCCTTCCTGGTCCAGTTTGCCTGTGTTTCATATTACATGCTCAATCTGCCAAGGCACAAGGCAAATAATGTTTCCTATTTCTGCTTCTTTACTTCATAGTTAATGAATATTTAGGTCAGGGTGGATAAAAATCGATGATTTTTAAAAAACAAAACAAAAAAAAAAGATTTTTTGATTTAAATCGGATTTTTTGATTTAAATAGAACTTTTAAAAAATAAAGTGTTTTTTGAGGAAAATATATTACCATCCCAAGGTTATCCCATGATGAAATAAAGATTAGTTTTTGTTATGTAGAATAAGGCTGTATATGTTTAATTTTTTGGGTAAATAAATTCCATTAATCCATTCACAATGTCATGCTCCTCCAGAGGTTTTTGTAAGATTTTATAGTCAATAAAACTACATTCTCCAATAAATAGTGGCCAACATCCCAAAAACAATAGACAGAAATTGATAATGGCATAAACACATCACCCCAAATTTACCCTTGAATAGACAAGGGTGAGGGGGCAGGCAACTCATGTAAAAGCAATACATGTATTATACACTGTGCAAACAATGAAGTACTGATCATCATATCAATCACAAACAATGCGCAATGTTGTGGATGTACACATCTGTACACGTGCTTAAACAATTAGAATAGTCCAAATGGCGCAAACTTCACCCCAACGCATGTTTCGGTGAAGACTTCTTCAGGGGGTACAATATGTCATTTCATCGGCCAAACCTACATAACACAAACAGCCAATACAAGGGGATCAGTCATTGAATAACCAAATCGACATAAAAGTGGACACAGACCCACAGGGGTTACTCACGTCCATAGATCAATATAGGGGGAAAGACGTGATTTCTCAAGATGGTGTCCCCACTGCGCCGACACCAGTAGGGAACGGAAAGACAGACAGACTTTAACCACATAACTGCCGTGGTGATCTGCGTACAACAAAAACGATTTTTAATACATTTACTTTGGTAAACATTTTGAGTTGATGCAGGGGCGTAGCTAGAAATGACTGGGCCCCATAGCAAAAAATTTGAAAGGGCTGTAAAAGGTTAAGCACGGCTAGTGTGAAAGAGCCCTGACATGTGCACTGCATGATCACTATCCGTGCTGCATTGTGGTACTGTACCACAGCTACAGCACAGCTAGTGTGAAAGAGCCCTGACATGTACACTGCATGATCACTATCCGTGCTGCATTGTGGTACTGTACCACAGCTACAACACAGCTAGTGTGAGAGAGCCCTGACATGTATACTGCATGATCACTATATGTGCTGCATTGTGGTACTGTACCACAGCTTCAGCACAGCTAGTGTGAAAGAGCGCTAAAGAAGTCAATCAGTTTCATTAAAAGAGGAGTACTTTCCCATCCACTCACACAAGGCAAACAAAAACAAAAAACCTAAATCAGCACAGTGCGTTTTCTGTGTGCTTTCCGGTGCGTTCTAAGTGCGTTTTAGCGCGTTTTTGGTGCATAAACGCGCAAATGTAGACAGTCCGATGCAAATGCATGGGATGC
>CM070032.1:128023829-128046533 GCA_036250615.1 Ptychadena robeensis | reverse complement strand
CCCCCCCCCCCCCCCCCAACACAGTCAAGTTACAACAATTCGCGGTTAAGTCACTCACTAGCCGAGCCATGTGAAATGTGAAGGATACGTTCAGTCGTCCGTCCTAAGTCACTCTCAACCTCCCCAGGGTACCCCGTAAAGATTCCAGATCATACCAGGTGGTATGGAGAAAGGTCTTAATTACGTCCTGAATCTGGTCATCTGAGAACTCAGCCAGCAAATATTTCTTCCAGATCTGGAAAAAACGTTTGGTCCTCGCATCTTTGTCTTGGGCTACAAAAAACTTGTCATAGAACAAACAATCATGTAATAACTTCTTCACTTCCCCCACAGTTGGGGGAGAAGGAGAGATCCAATGGTTCAATAATACCCTCTTGGCTCCCAAAAAACACACATGTTCCCGTCGGGTCAGTGAACGGGGATCCTCCAAGTCCTCGATGGGTGCCGGGGCCTGTAATAAATGGGTAGACAGATCTCTCGTTCTCGTGAAGCCTGTAATAGTGTCAGCGTAAGCACTCACATCACCCCAAAAGTCGCTAACCACTGGGCAAGTCCACAGTAAATGTAGCAAATCAGGCAGGTCCTGCCCACATTTTGGACAACTCGTCAATCTAGGAGAGTGAGGGGAATGTTAAAGGCCCCATATGCCCAGTGAAGCACCTTCAGGTAAGTTTCACGCCAGGATTCATTGCAGACAGCCAGTCGAACTGCCGCCCACCCCTTTTGCAGGAGATCATGGGTATCATCTACCGAGTGATCGATCAACGCAGCCCACTTTCGTATGTGTGAGTCCTGAGCCCAAGATTCCTCCATCACCGCCCTGCGTATATCACCATAGATGTCCGAGATAGATTTGTCCTGTTCCTTAGGCAATAATAGTCAAATTTCTTATAGTATGGGAAGGTCGCCCGGGGTCCCAGGATACCCGTAAGAAAAGATTTAATCTGTGCATAATGCAAGAAGTGTCCCGGGGAGACGCCGTATTTATCCACCAGAGACTGGAGGGGCTGTAGGGTCAGTTTGTCATCCAAAAGATCACAAATCCGGACCACACCTTTCTGCGCCCATAAACGATAATACTTATAGTCTCTGCCAGGCAGAAAACAGGGGGACGTCTCTAAAGGCATGTACGGTGACAAACTCCCTGGGAGTTTGTAAAGTTTGCGCATTTCCCTCCATGTCACAATAGAGTCTCTCAAAATCGTATGTTTTTTGATATGGGAAGGTAGTTGAGAAAACGGGGTATGGACTACTCCCCCCAGTGACCATGGTGTTACAAATTGGGTCTCGAGGTCGGTGTCAGTGTAGAACGAAGTCCCATTAATCCAGTCCTTTACGTGTCTAAAAATGCATGCCAAGTTATAATGCCGGATATTAGGAACATTAGCAACCATGTCTAAAGCCCCCCATACACGTTCCGATTATTCTCCCGACCGATTTTTCGTCCGATCCTGTCACCCAATTTTCACCTAAAATGTTATGGTCGGTCGGTCGGTCGGCTGGCACGAAAAATCGGAATTCGAATTATCACCAATCCATCAGCCCGACCCTATTTATTAACAGCAGATTGACCAAAAATTTACGATTTTGAGAAATCTGGATCGGTCGGGTACATAATTCCGAATCCGATTAATCTCCCGATCGATTAATCTCCCGACCACATTGGTCGGTCGGGCAAAATTCGTACGAAAAATCGGAACGTGTATGGGGGGCTTTAGACAGTCCGTTGTAGTTTAATTAAAGCTATTCTGGCCTTTTTTCCTCGCCAAATGAAAGTAGTGAACGCCGAATTCAGTCTAGTCACGTCAGAATGTTTAAGAAGGAGGGGGATGTGTTGCAGAGGGTACAACAGCCTCGCAAAACTCACCATCTTGAGGAGGTGACAGCATCCCAGGACCGACACCGGTAAGGTTTGTCCTTGAACAAATCTTTGATTGCACACTTGACACAATGCATTGCTAAAATGCAGCATGCAATGCTGTGAACTGAACACAAAAATAATAATTTTTCTTTTTATTCAGTTTCTTATGAGGCCTTAGCGCCCATTCACACTATAAAGGTGTTTCTGCATATGTACAAAAACACATGCGTTTTTCACATTACATCTGCGTTTGCAAAATGAATGAAAAATGCAGGAAAAAATTATAAAAAATGCAGCAGTGAGTTTTAAAAACGCATGCGGAAATGCTGCTTTTTAAAAAATGCAACGCATACAGTGTGAATGGTAACATTGGTTGTCTATGTAAAAACGTGCGCATTAAAAAAACGCATGCGATAAAAAAAACGTGCATGTTTTAAAACGCAACACATATGTGAAATGACCTAAAAACTTTTTGGGACCACATGGAACACTAGGTTGCTTAAAATGGTTTTATTCACTTTTAAGAACCAAAGACATGAAAGTACCATCAAAATCCTTTTGAATATAACCTGCATGGGCTTTTTTGATGGAACTAAACATGTTTGGCTATTTCCTATCCACCAAAACTCCCTCCTTCGTTCTTCTCTGTCCCCTACTCTTTTTATGAGACCACCCTCTCCTGGCAACAATGACTTGCAAATGCAGTGTCTGGTGGTATTGATTTAAGTGTTTCCCCATCTCTTCTAAATGCCCCTTGTATTCTTTTGTTTGAAGAACAGTAACTGTCCTTTTGGCTGTACTCAATTTCCTTTTCACTAATTTATAAGAGATTTGTAATCTTCCAACTAGATCCTGGTCCCCATTCAAAGGATTGCAGATCGAGCGAGATTTACAGACATGTCCAATACCTACCATCAATCTAGCACCCAGCTGTGGGTGTACAGGCATCTTTACCCCATCTACTCCTTTCCAAGGCATTTCCAAATGATAAGTTTCAGGAATGTGACTTGTATATGGAGACTTCTAAAGCCATTTGGGTTATTGGCCACAACTTTTATTTTTCCTATATGGGAAAAATACCATATATAAAATTTTATACTATACCTGACTGTACACCAACACATATTTATGGTCACTAGATTTCTTACTGCACACTTAATTACACAGCCACAGAAATGTGCTTTACTCTCAATTTCCCCCAACAGGAAGGAGTCTCCTTGCTGTTTTTCCACTGCTTTACTTTCCATCATGAAATCTCTTAATAGAGGAAGGTTGTTTCTTTTTTCCCTGCAAATTATACTTGGGTTCCAAGGTTAATAACAAGCTTTATAGAATTTTACTGCCTTCTTTAATATTTTTATTCTATTTGCTGTGCTGTATGTGCTATTTGTACTGTTTCATCTTCTCTTCATGTCAGATCAATCATTTATACTAATGCTGTATTTAATCATCATGTACTGGATGTGCATGCTATCTGTTACTGCTCTTGCTATTATTTTATAGTACTAACAACGATTAAAGAAATATTGAAAACTGTGTAAACTCTATAGGCCATAGCTCTGTCTCCAGCAACTCCTGGTGGATCTTCCCAACAAAGATCACAGGATAACATTTGAGAAAAAGATAAACAGGCAGTCTGCCCTTCCTGAGAGGACTACTTTATTAAAGTAAATTTGGCCCGTTTGACTGTCAAATCTCACAAAAAGGAGTTCCAGCTTCACAGTGATCACATTTTTGTTTTTTGCATTTACAAACCGGATTCCAAAATAGTCGGGACACTACACAAATTGTGAATAAAAACTGAATGCAATGATGTGGAGGTGCCAACTTCTAATACAGAATTTTATTCAGAATAGAACATAAATCACGTAAAAAAGTTTAAACTGAGAAAATGTACTATTTTAAGGGAAAATATGTTGATTCAGAATTTCATGGTGTCAACAAATCCCCAAAAAGTTGGGACAAGGCCATTTTCACCACTGTGTGGCATCTCCCCTTCTTCTTACAATACTCAACAGACGTCTGGGACTGAGGAGACCAGTGTCTCAAGTTTAGAAATAGGAATGCTCTCCCATTTTTGTTACAGGCCTCTAACTGTTCAATCGTCTTGAGCCTTCTTTGTCGCACCTTCTTGTTTATTATGCACCAAATGTTCTCTATAGGTGAAAGATCTGGACTGCACACTGGCCATTTCAGTACCCTGATCCTTTTCCTACGCAGCCATGATGTTGTGATTGATGCAGAATATGGTCTGGCATTATCTTGTTGAAAAGTGCAGGGTCTTCCCTGAAGGAGATGATGTCTGGATGGGAGCATATGTTGTTCTAGAACCTGAATATATTTTTCTGCATTGATGGTGGCTTTCCAGACATGCAAGCTACCCATGGCACACGCACTCATGCAACCCCATACCATCAGAGATGCAGGCTTCTGAACTGAGCGTTGATAACAACTCGGGTTGTCCTTGTCCTCTTTGGTCCGGATGACATGGCGTCCCAGATTTCCAAAAAGAACTTCGAATTGTGGCTCATCTGACCACAGAACAGTCTTCCACGGGCATCCATTTTGGTTTTACGGCCTTGACCCTTACACACAGAGATTGTTCCAGATTCTCTGAATCTTCGGATGATGTTATGCACAGTTGATGATGATAGATGCAAAGTCTTGTGGGAATTGGTGATCCTCTACCCATCTTGGCTTCTGAGAGACACTGCCACTCTGAGAAGCTCTTTTTATACACAATCATGTTGCCAATTGACCTAATTAGTGTTATTTGGTCTTCCAGCGCTTCGTTATACTCAAATTTACTTTTTCCAGCCTCTTATTGCTACTTGTCCAAACCTTTTTGGGATTTGTTGACAACGTGAAATTTTAAATAAACATATTTTTCCTTTAAAATGATAATTTACTGGGATTAAACGTTTGATCTGTCATCTACGTTCTATTACAAATAAAATATTGACACTTGCCATCTCCACATCATTGCATTCAGTTTTTATTCACAACTTGTTTGTAATAAAGCTACATGACCAGTTATGTAATTCCCAGTGGCTTAGTTATGGTAAAGAACAAGGCTAGATAATCACTAGAAAGCTTTTTGACTTTTTATGTTGCTGTCGTAAGATGTAATTCTGGTCAAGGCAGATAATATACTTTTTTGGATTTGTTGTGGTTACCAAAACCTGGGTGAGGGAGGTTGTGACTTGAGTTGATGCAAATGTTCTAATTTTTGATAGAGTTGACACAAAGGCTGTTGTGTTCAGGGCATTTTTTGTCTTTTTACATTTTTCACATAACCGTTGGGTTGTCTTCTGTTAATATAAGGAATGTAACTTTCTTCTTATCCTTCAATACTTTCATACTTTCTTTGAAATGCTTTAAAAAATGTAAGTGTTCCTTTTTGTACAAAAAAATGTAAGTGTTTCTTGCTAGCTTTTTGGAAGCGTTTTTCTGAAGGCAATTGGGGCAGGCAGGACTGCGCTGGATTGTCCCTGATCGCTCCTATAGACAATGAATAGGGGTGCTTTTAAAAATCGCATCGCAATTCAGGGCTTGTTTCCACTGATGAGATCCCGCGCGGCTGAACGCATGGTATAGTTGTCGCGCGTATTTGTGACGCGATTTTTTTTTTATGTAGAGTCGGATGTGGCTGGGACGCGGATGCGTTTCAAAACGCTGCAGCTAGCGTTCAGAAACGCGCCCCAAACCGCATCCGCACCCGAACGCGCACAACCGCACCAGTGGAAACTATATTGAAGTTTCCAATGGATGCGGTTGTTTGCGCTTGCGGCTACAAACGTGCGGGATCGCATCAATGGAAACAAGCCCTGAAACACGATTTTTAAACGCATCCATTCTATGAGTGCAATCTGCTTACCCTTAAGCATTATATACAATGTCATCCGGCAGACCCAGAAGGATTGGTGTGTATGCCAATATAGGGATTTCCCGGGGGGGTGCAGACAGGTGAGTTTGCCTGTGTTTATCTTGGGGTGAGTTTTATGAGCAAAGAAACTCACCCTGTGATAACTCGGGCTAAACTCCCAGGAGGTTTAGGTATCATACACTGGTCCCCATCCAAAGTATTGACAGGAAATTGATCTATTGCTTGTGGCAAACCTTTACTCTGGCTGCCACTTTAATGGCCAAGTAAAACCCTGGAGGGAAATTCCTTAACTTTGCTGAGCACTCTGTGAAGTCTGTGAACTTTTGGTGATTTTGGAAGGAAGGGGTATTTTTACTGATGAGGGGGTATATTTTTGCTCTTGGGAAATGACTGAGCCAAAGGCCATGGAGGAAGCATAAACCCTTCAGCTGCTCTGTTGTCACCCTACATTGGCTTCTGCTGGTGGATAGAACTACTGGTATGTGATATGAAACACTTTGCTACACTGCCTCCCTAACTAAAGGAAATATAATAGGTCTGGGAAAAGATTCCTTTGCTTGGAAGTTTGAGAACCACTGACAAAGAGTATCCCATAAATTACAGGCTTTTAGGTGTAACTACTTTCACAATACTACATGAAACTAAGAGGCTTTAAAATAAATTACATTTAGATGGCATGTATCCAAAGAAAAAAAGAGAAACTGTTTAAAAACCAGTAACTCAAGGTCAATTAAAGCACACCCAAACTCCCATTATGTACTAGGTGTCCCTCTTGGCAAACACCCTTTAATTGGATGATAAATTATTTTTTAAGCATGCATTTCTGCATATATGAACAAACATGCATGAATTTTGCACATTACATATAGTGTGAAAGGGCCCTTAAGAAAATTTGTGTAATACAGCCCCTCCTATGGACAGGAGAAACAAGGTCTCCGAAGCGGTTTTAATCCTTAAACATACTTGTTACTGCAGTTTTGACCTGGCATTTACAGAGAATGAAATATAGCTACTGCCACAGATGAGGGCACAACAGATTATTTTAAAAATGGTGGAGTAGTGCTCCAAAATCCTAAAGCTCAGAGGGAAGTTTTTACTGTACTGTATGTAATGTAATTTATTTTGCTGTATTTTGACTACCGTATATACTCGAGTATAAGCTGAGTTTTTCAGCCCCAAAAAATGGGCAGAAATTGCTCCCCTTGGCTTATACTTGAGTCAGCTGAGGGGGGGGTCCACTCACCTCACCTGAATTGCCATGCTGAATGCTTCAGACAGTCAGCTTTCGTCTTCGGTAGATCTTCTGTGATCTGTTCCTGTCAGCTGCGTGCTTCACCAACAATCAGCTGATGAACAATAACAAACTCCACACTGCCACCTAGTGGCCAGTTACTAGTACAGATACAACACTCCATAGCCTAAAAAATAAGAATTGCCTTGCACAACCCATCCTGTAATAATAATAATCCTATGTTCTCTTAAATTTATTGATGATGTGGCACAAAGATTAATCCTGATTTCTAGTGGCAATGGCGCTTTCTCTATATTTTCTCATTTAGAAAACTCCACTATCTGACTGCATTTCCCACCCTCGGCCCGAGTCAATACGTTTTTCCAGTTTTTGTAGATAAAATTAGGTACCTCGGCTTATACTCGGGTCGGCTTATACTCGAGTATATACGGTCTATCTGAAACAAAACCTGCTAGGTTTCAAAAGCACTCTTTTTGGGAACTGATGCACTGAAATTCCTCTTACGGCTATGACATTATTAAATGTTTGTACATTTTTTTTATTACAACAACATTAAAACCCCTGTTAATCTGTGTTTCATAATATTTATTAAACTAACATTTTTCATATTGTTGTATAAGAAAGTATTTTAATTTGATTAAAAACAGTAAATTAACGGGTACTTGACGTAATAAACATCAAGTACAGGTGACCATACATATAAGGAGAATATAAACTATAAAACAAAACAAAACGACTGACTTGCAGAAAATTAATGTTTTACAATGTAGGTCTTTTACACCATTAAGCATAAGCTATATTAAATGGAACATATGAAAGATAACTAGCGGACATCAGGAGGAGCGTCTCACCAGCGAGACCAAAAATGTTTACATTTACTTTGCCTTTCTGTGGATTATATTTTGTTTCATTATGTATATAATTGATCTGGATTGTGTGAGAGTGGTACAGACGTGATTAAGTAAAAGCATCTCTATTTGGGGTTGAAGCTTCTCTTCTAAAGGGTAAACTCAAAAAGATTTGTTGTTTTTCTATATTTTCTCTGTAATGTTTTCAGTTTAACCTCCCTAGCGCACTGCCTGTACCGCACCGTTTTTAACAGTGTGGTACAGGCAATGGCAGCAGTGTACGAGGTACACTGCCTGCCATTTCCTCCCTCCCCCCTCCCCTCTCCATACAGCCAGTGTCATTCATGACACTGGCAGTGAGGTCTGGAGAGCAGAAGCCCCTCCATTAACATGGAGGTCTATGGCACTGCTTACCCTCGCCCCCTTCCGTGTCACCGCGACACGATCAGTGAAGCCGCAGAACCCCGGAAATGATGCGGCGGGATATGCGGCTTTCATGGGAGCACAGCTCATCCAGAGTTTGTTCTTCACACAAACTCTGGACGAGATGGGCTCATCATGAACACTAAGAAGGTTAATATAGACTTTAGGTGGTTTGGAAAATAATGCTGTTGCTTGTTTTTATTTTATGTTTTTTTATGATTTGTGGCAGTAGACCACCAACATAGGTTTATTTAATGTTAAAATGCATGCATACATACAAAAAAGTATTTGACTAGTCTAAATGTCTAAATTTTACTTTGTGTGTAACAACCTGTTGCAATGCCTGTACAACACTGCTGAGACCATACAACCGAGTGGGTTGTGCGAATTTGCAAAACCAAATGAATAATCAATCAATCAACCTTTTACATAAATCCAGATACATGATTTAAGTCTGCAGATACTGGTAAAAGATAATGCTCTGTGTCTATATTACTTTTATCTGCCTTAATTATGTGTGTGTATATATATATATATATATATATATATATATATATATTTAATACTTTTTTTGGATTTAATTTATTTGCATAAATCTTAGTAAATTAAAAAAAAAAACACCATCTTTCATAAATTTCAATGACCAAAACAATTGAATGATCCAGAGACTTATCACTTATTCTGCCTTTTTCATATGGCACACTATTTGTGATTAGCCATTGATCATTTTTGTGCTCCCTTTTGCCCATTCTCGGCCTGAAAATGTTTTGTAGTCAACAACATTGTGCAACCATTGATTAAAATATAGTTTAAATAGAAATAGTGTTAAATGTAGTTTTCTGTTCCTGTAAATGTTTCCTAAAATCAGCATTTTTGAAAGCCCTAGGATATTTTAACTTTTGACATTTAACAGTAGCTTTCCTTTCCTGAGTAAAAAACTAAAAGTAAACTATGACCAGCTGAATTTTGGGTCAGTGAATTATAGCATTGGTGTGGAATGCTCACTGCACCTTACATGATGAATGTCACTTTTAGTTACAGCTACAGAAGACCCAATATTTGCAGTTGGGACAAAGCCGCGGGCAGTACTATGGAGGGTCTCTGCCAAACGTCAATCAAATTGGGAGTAGTGCTATTGACCTGCCTTTTCAGGTGAGTATCTTTATTTGCGTGTCTGTGTGTCCTTTTTTAAAGTTCACTGCTTTTCTATTTTCTTCTATCTTCTTTCTGAATAAAATCAAAAGGAAAGTTTTGAAAAGAAGCCCTAAACCATTCTTCTCTATGACATTCTTTACAAGTACAAAATATTGTGATTCACCTTACCCAGTTTTTCTAATGCTAACAAATTTCAGTTACTTAAGGCCCCCATACACCTTACAATCTTACTATACAAATTCTGTACGACCAACTTTTCTTCTTCCAAAACCATGTAATATGAGGAGCTTTCGAAATCTTCCAATCACTATGTATTCTATCAGGGAGGCCACTTTACTTCACAGTTGTTGGTAGATCTAATTGTATGGATCGATCTTAAGGTGTATGGGGGGGGCTTGAGTTATAAAAATGAAAACAGACAGGATCAACAAAGATTTGAGGGTTTTACCAGACTTAAACACCATTAAGATCCAGTTTATGAGCTACCTTCATAACCCAGAAAGACTAACCAGTTATAATCATTTTCACTTTTTAGATTTAGAATTGTGCTTTGTTGTAACGCTAAGGAAGTTAAACCCGAGCGTAACACTAAGGAGGTTAAACCGGCCATAGACGCTATGCTTGGCGGGCGTTTATCGAACCATCGACCGCAGCATGATGACATCATCATGCCAAGGTCAATCGTTCGAAATACACCATTTGCGATTCGACAAACGATACTTTGGATGGGGACCATTGTACTGGTGATCGACCAGAGAAAAACGTTCATTCTCTGGCTGATCAAAGTTGTGTGCAACCACGAGCCGTTGCTCCAGGTGGGCATGTTCGTTTTGTGATTGATTACCAAGAGATCACCCCGAATGCGCATGATGATCATTCGCAAAATCGGGCACAGATTGAAGTGCTATGGCCGGCTTTAGAGGTCTTTTATAAGTTTACATTTATTTTATTTTCATTTGGATTGGATAAAACATTTACCACATCCAATAAAAAACAAATGTAAACTAAAAAAAAATTCTAAGCAAAAAATTTTTCATGTAGCTTTACATTTTAAAACTCCCGCCCGGCCCTTGACGAGTGCTAATCCGGAAATAGTCGGAGAGATTGGCTATTTCCGGAGACACTCGGGTCTCTGTCCCAGAGGTGGATCCACATGCAGGAACGCTCACACTGAGCGTTTCTGCTAGCTGGATCCACTTTTGAACTGGATCAGAGAAAGACATTTATCAAATCCAGTAAAAAAAAAAAAAAAATATTAAAAAAACAAAGAAAAAAAAATTCCTTTAAGTCTGGGTTCCGCCTATGTGACGTCACTCGGCAAGGAGGAAGAAGCCGGCAAGGACGTCGCTGATGGCGCTCCCGCGCCCTTTCCCGAAGCCAGTTTGGGCGCATCGATAATTGCAGCGTCCTTTTGCCCGAAGCCATATTGCTAGGGAGGTTAAAGTTGGCCAGCAACAGGATGCAGATTTATTTCAGTACAGATGGGGACAGTTAAGAAGTTGCACTTCCCAGACTGTTTTCTTTTGACAATAAATTGCAATTAAAATTTTTTTTGCAGCCTTTGCTTCCATGTCAAGGTAAAGCTATAGCCTTGATGTGTACAGTAAGTATTATTTGCTGGTACATGTTTTCTGTTTTGTTACATCAATAATCTAGAACTCAAATAGACAAAAGATGTTCCAGTTTAATAAAACTATAAAAAAGCAAATTTCAATGTGTTGTGTGTTACTATGAAATGTGTGGTTTTACTCCGATTAACCAAATAGATCAGCTGCACTATTTTAAAATGTATTTATTAATGAAGAATGTGTGTAAGGTAAAACATGGCCAATTCCTGTGATCAGTTTTGCCATTTAAGTCTCTAGTGCTTGCGTTTGTCATCGTAGTAGATATTATAACATTGAGATATGGTCTAATATTTGTTGCATGATTGTGCTTCATTTAGCTGGTGACTTGTTCTGTACTGTTACCCTTTTGTTTGAATTTCTACATCCTCAAATTTATTTTAATAAACTGTAGAAACGTAAGTGTTATGCTGTTTAATGTTAAACTTAACACAAACTAGTCAGATTAAAAAGTTTTCCACTTCAGTCAATATGTGAGTGTATATATAGGGCTGCACGTTAGTGGTAAGCCGGTACACAAATGGGGCCAACAGCTACCGTGTTTCCCCAAATATAAGACACTGTCTTATATTAATTTTGCAAAAATGCACTAAGGCTTATTTCTAAACTTAGAAGAAATGACAAAACACCTTCTGCCATGTCTTTTCTAAATATGGAAGCTTTCTCTGGGACATGGTAGGTCTTATTTTTGAGAAAGGGCTTATATTAGAAGCACAGGGGGGGATAGCAGCTAGGTCTTTCGGGGGAGGTCTTACTTTCGGGTAGGTCTTATATTAGGGGAAACAGGGTAGCTATGCTGCTATAGAGGAGAGAGTTGGCCGCTTTCCCCTGCCCCCTCCCCCAATGTGTGAGAAAGCAGCCGGACATAAGGGAAAGTGGCTCACTAGAGGCATTCTGTGGCTGAAATTTGTATTGCATAGAGATTGAGCTGAAAGCTCAAACACATTAAACAGCTGTTCAAACAACTTTACTGTATACCTCCCTAGCGCACTGCTGAGGTACAGACTTCTGTACCAAAAGCGCACCATAGACTTTAATGGAAAAAAAGTTTTGTACATTGTAGGCCTGTAACTTCCCAAAGTATGTCCATACAGGAGTCTGGTAGACATCCTGAATATAATAACATGTTCAGATGCTTTGTGAATAACTCGCAATATCAGATAATGAATATTTCAATAATTCACTTTATCATGTAACTTAGCACTGCAGCCACTAGATGGCTAGGTCACATAGGAGAGCATGGGGGGGGGGAGTGATCCATTCTCTGCAGCTGCCTCTTCATTAGATCGGCGGTGTGTTTGCTCTCCTGTGGCTCCGATCTCTGCCTGATAAACCCAGCACGTCCACGGCTGTTCTGACAGGTCAGGGCTGGATGAGCTAGGACCGTCAGGAACAGGGGGGGGTTAAAGTTTACATTTTCTGATGTCTGAAGAGATTTTGTCGCTGCAAAAATGGACGACGACAAAACCAGTATAAAGTCCCCAGGTGAATGTATGTAAAGTCACACAATACATAAATGGAATCTTGTCAAAGAGTAGATAAATCCTCATTGCAGCACTAGAGTCCTGACTTTTGGGTCTGTGTGGATGAATGAGACTGAAATTGCACACTCACTACACTGTCCCTGCCTATCCACGCCTCTCCCTGCCTCTGTCATCCGAACATGTGGCATCCAGTGCTGGATGATGCTGGATCTAGCACCCGATGATGTGCTGGCCATCCAATCACTGTAATGCCAGCAGCTAAGCTTCACACCAGCCATCGTTTTCCCCAGTAGAAATAGCAAAAGTAAAGCCCTCCATACCATTTCCTTTACATCTACCAACAACTATGATAGAATACATATTGATTAGAACGTTTAGAAAGCTCCTCATACTGCATAGTTTTGGTAGAAGAAAAGTGGATTGTATAGTAAGATTGTAAGATATATGGGGCCCTTACATTTCTGAAGCTATATTTTCTGTAATTATTTTGTCTGTGTTAACTTGAACAAGATTTTTCAATCATCTCCAGGTCACAAAGCTGCACATCACATAGCAGAATGTCTGTTCATGTCATGTCAGGTGACTCTGAATGTAATTTCATAATCAAGGAAAGTTAGTCGGTAGTAGGGGGTTAATTTTCTTTGCAAACTGATGAATTGGTGTTTATTGTTTTAATGTGGTTGTACATATAACTAATACTTTAACAAAAAAAGATTCATAAAATGTTCTTGTATTTTCCAGCATGGAAAAACATTTTCTTCCCTATACAACCACTTCATATCTGTCAATTTACAGTTCGATGATCCAGATTGGATACCAATTATAATTGGTATCCAATCTGGTAATTGGGGGCTTTACACACAATACAAAGAAGATTTGCCAACAATCATTTTAAGATTTTACTGATGATTTCCTTTATGGAGCATTCCAAAGGAACCTGTTAAAATATTAATCTTGGATTTTGCGGATCTGCTGTTATTTAAAGCACCTAGACTTCTGAAGTGGCCAATAGAGTCTAGATTTAAATCCTATAGAGCACCTATGGAGAAATCTAAGAACAATAGTAGGGAGAAGAAAGCCTTTAAATCTTTAGAGATTTGGAGTAGCTGACAAAGAACGAGTAGTCCAAAAGTATTGTACAGAGATGTAAAAGATGAATTGATTGTTGCAGAAATTGATTTACATCCTGTATCTCTTAAGTCGGCCATAGATGTTAAGTTTTTTTTATATGATTCTTCTGCATATCGACTTCATCACGCATGTCCAATCGTGCAGAGAATCGCCCACGCAATCTACAGACAGGTCTGTAAATTCTTCAATCGATTTACCGACAAATATATGTGCAAATTTAGCTTTTAAGGATTAGATTCGCAGCCGATTTTGCAGCATTTTGACCACCGTGAGCAAGTATTGGTAAGTTGAACAGTAAGGTTATTGACATTTTGTGTAAAATGTTTAAGATTTGGTTATTTTTCCTTTCACTTTTTTTGTCCTGCCATTGCAAATGAACATTAGCATGGCAAAACCAAAGTATTTGTAATTGGAGCAATTTTCTTATATGGTATAAATGCAGGGATTTCAATATGTTAGGACCATGGCTGTGCATGTATGTATCGAAAAACAATATAAATACAGTAAAGTATTTTGCCTATGTTCTGTTTTTGTATGTTTTCCCTCTACTAAAAAATAACCATTTGATAATTGTAATGGTATGTTTATTGTAGCAGTGAGAAACGGAACAAAAAAAAACCCCTCACAAACTCTGTGCACTAAAGTAAGGGAATGATGTATATTGTAATAAGAGCAATATTATTTGATTCATTTGCAAAAAGTGACTTTGTTCTTGAGGGCAATCCTGAAGTCAGATGTCTCTTGTAGCTGGCTGCCAGGTTTTTACACATCTCAGAAGATATTCTGTACTGCTAGATGTTCACCAAGTCAGGTTTTGAGGCTGTTGCTTGGGAGCTTAAATTTTCAGAGCTCTCCAGTTCATGCCAAAGAGCATGATTTTGGTCTCATCTGACCACAACATATTCACCCGTTTCTCTAGATCATTCAGATGTTCAGTGCAAACTTTAGATGGGGTCTGTACAAATGCTGTCTTGAGCAGGGGGGGCCTTGTGCTGCAAGATTACAGTACGTAATAGTGTGTTTTCCTGGTGTCTATGATCCAAGCAGCCCTGAGATCATTCAGTATTCAGTTATTTTGTTTATGTTTCATTTACAAATAATCACATCATCTATTATCACCTTCTCACCAAGCTGCTTGGCCAGAGTCTTGTAGCCTTGTGCAAGTCTACAATCTCATACCTGACATCCTTGGACAGCTAAATGTAAATTGGTTGTATTGAAATGCATTACACTTTCAGTCTATCTACAGAAAAGTTGATCAAATATCTGTTACTACAGTTAACAAACATAAAATCAATCACAGATTTCCCTGACCCCAAAAATGTTTTCTTTTTAAGTTGATTGAACAGAAAATCTAGACGTGTATGGGGGGCTTTAACCTACCATTATAATTAGACTGGTTAATTCTTCTTTAGAAGGTAATGCTAGCTATACACTCTGAGATAAAAATTAGGATCCATTAAAACAGACCAATGTAGCCTCGCGGTATTGGTTTGGATCGTAATATTCGGCAAAAAAGCTACCACATTGAAAATCCAATTTAGGATGGTATTTTTTTTTTTTTTTACGAGGATGTCATCAAATTCATCGCCGTTTATATCGGCCATTGTGATGTATTTTTTTTTTAAAGGGGAAGCCTCGTCAGTATTGGTTGGTAAACCTATGAAAACAGTAGGAGTTTCCCGATGTTGCCAGACCATTAAAATTTTTGAACATGTCCAAAATTACGATTGTAAAAACGGCAATTACGATCGTAATATACGGTTGTAACCATGTGGGACATGTGCGATTTTCAGCGACGATAAATGCATTCATTGGTCGTTTTAAGTGATCCTAATTTTTATCTCGAGTGTATGGCCTGCTTTAGTATCAAAGCATGTTTTGTTAAGTTGTGTGTTATTATATTATATATATATATATATACATATTAATATATATATATTATATACACACATAACAACCCACTAAGTATTCACTCTTTTTGTTATATGAGCCATTCGCTAAAAATCTTGACAACCCAATGACAGAAAAACACAGAATTGTAGAAATTTTTTGCAGATTTAGTAAAAAGAAAAACTGAAATATCACATGGTCCTAATATTCAGACCCTTTGCTCGTATTTAGTAGAAGCAACCCTTTTGATCTAATACACCATGAGCCAGCAACAAGTTTTTTCACACCTGATTTGGGATCCTCTGTGTCCATCCTCCTCTTGCAATCCTCCATTCTGTTCAGGTCGGATGGTAAATGTGGTGACAGCCATTTTAAGGTCTTCCAGAGATCTCAATTGGTTGAAGTCAGGCTCACGGAGCTGTGTGAAGCCATTCCTTTGTTTTTTAGCTGTGTGCTTGGGGTCATTGTCCTGTTGCAGGTAACCTTTGGCCCGTCGAGGCCTCTGGAAGTTTTCGTTCAGGATCTTTTCCCTCAGCTGAAAAACACCCCACAGCAAATGCTGCCACCCCCATGCTCATTGTTGGGACTGTATTGGACAGGTAGAAGCAGTGCCTGGTTTTTCAACTATCCACTTAATTAAGGCCAAAAAGTTCTATCTTGGTCTCATTTATTCTCATCATCAGGTTTTGAACTGAGTAGAGACCTCCTTTGGCCACTCTGCCATAAAGCCCTGACTGGTGTAGGGCTGCAGTGATGGTGGACTTTCTACAACTTCTCCCCATCTCCTGATGCATCTCTTGAGTTCAGCCACATGTGATCTGTGGGTTCTTCTTTACCTCTCTCTGTGGTCCTAGGAACCTTACATTTTTTTGTAACCTTGGCCAGATCTGTGCCTTGCCACAATTCTGTCTTCTGAGCTCTTCAGGCAGTTCCTTTGACCTCATGTTTCTCATTTGCTCTGACATGCACTTGGACTGTAAGGTCTTATAAAGACAGGTGTGGGCCTTTCCTAGTCCAGTCCAAACAATCAACAGCGGGACTCATGTGAGGTTAGAACCATCCAGGATGATCTAAACCAGTGTTTCTCAACTTTTTGACCCGAGTACCCCCTATCGAATTCGGTTCCAGCCAATACCCCTTAATTCAGATTAATGTACTTTGACGAAATTTAAACATCACCATTATTTGAACTGACGACTTAGGAACTGTCAACTTTAATTGCAATATATCAAGTGTGATCATGTGCTATTTTTAAGCACTGACGCTGCTCCTTTCTCCATGCGCACCCGGCTCTCCATGCTGGCACCCTGCTCTCTTTACTGATACTGTCCTCCACTGCTCTCCATGCTGGCACCCTGCTCTCTTTACTGATACGTCCGCACACTGCTCTCCATACTGACCACTGCTCTCCATACTGACACCTGCTCTCCATACTGACACTGTCTCTGAACACTGCTTTCCATGCTGGCACACTGCTCCTCCCGTAACCGACATTGTCTCTGCCACTCTCTCCATCTGGACACACTGCTCCTTCCTCCGTACCGACATGTCTCTGCACACATGCTCTCCATGCTGGCACACTGCTCCTCCGTACCGACATTGTCCTCTGCACACTGCTCTCCATGCTGGCACACTGCTCTCTATGCTGACACACTGCTCTCCATACCTACACTGTCTCTGCACACTGCTCCTTTCCATACTGACACACTGCTCTCCTACCGAATTCCCTGCACATGTCTCCGTGCTGGCACATGCCTGTTCTGCACACACCTCTACATACTGACACACTGCTCTCCGCTGGCACACTGCCTCTTCTCACAACCTCTCATAGAAACATGCTTCTTTACTGACACTGTCTCTGCACACTGCTCTCCATGATACACACTGCTCTCCATGCTGGCACACGCTCCTCAGTCCGACATTGTCTCTGCACACTGCTCCCATGCTGGCACCTGCTCTCCGTACCGCATTGTCCTCTGCCACTGCTCTCCATGCTGACACACTGCTCTCCATGCTGACACACTGCTCTCCATACCTACACTGCTCTGCACACTGCTCTTCATACTGACACCCTGATCCCGTACGAATTCTCTGCACACTGCTCTCCGTGCTGGCACACTGCCTGTTCTGCACACACCTCTACATAGACACACTGCTCTCCGTGCTGGCACACTGCCTCTTCGCCACCCCTCTACATCTGACACACTCCTCTTTACTGACACTGTCTCTGCACACGCTCTCCATGTGACACACTGCTCTCCATGCTGGCACTGCCTGCCTCTGCACACTGCTCTCCATACTAACACACTGCTCCTCCATGCTGGCGCACTGCCTGTTCTGCACACACCTCTACTACTGACACACTGCTCTCCATACCGACCTGTCTCTGCACACTGCTTTCCATGCTGCACACTGCTCTCCGTACTGACTTGTCTCTGCACACTGCTCTCCATTCTGGCACCTGCGCTCCCGTACCGACATTGTCTCTGCACCACTGCTCTCTATACCGAACTGTCTCTGCACACTGCTTTCCATGCTGGCACACTGCTCCTCGTAC
Source organism: Ptychadena robeensis (assembly GCA_036250615.1). Classification (NCBI taxonomy): domain Eukaryota; kingdom Metazoa; phylum Chordata; class Amphibia; order Anura; family Ptychadenidae; genus Ptychadena; species Ptychadena robeensis. The sequence continues at coordinate 128,028,418 of CM070032.1, read as the reverse complement.
TGACATTGTCTCTGCACACTGCGCTCCTCCGACATTGTCTCTGCACACTGCTCTCTATACTGACACACTGCTCTCCATACCGAAACTGTCTCTGCACACTGCTTCCCATGTGGCCACACTGCTCCTACGTACTGACATTGTCCTGCACACTGCTCTCCGTACCTACACTGTCTCTGCACGCTGCTCTCTATACTGACACACTGCTCTCCATACCGAAACTTTCTCTGACAACTGCTCTACATGCTGGCACACTGCGCCGCCCCCGCCTCCACAACGACTGGGGTCAGTGGCCAGACCCTCAGCTTTGCCACAGGAATCACGTCCTGCAGCTAGCTTAGAGGGGGCGTCACTGTGCCCTAGCAGCTGACTGACTGACGGGTGAGGTCGGGAGAAGCGCCCTAGCCTGCCCGCCCACCGCACCAAGTATGGAGTCCTGGGCGGTGTCTGGGCTTGGGCGCCTCTCCCGACCCGCCAACGCAGTCAGTCACTGCTAGCCCAACTCCCCTGATGGAGAGCCATTCCGCCTCGTACTGGCCAGTGGCAAACTTTGCCTGGTGCCTGCGCGTACCCCCGGCTGTGGTCTCGCTTACCCCTGGGGTACGAACCACGTGTGAGAAACCTAACTCAGGTGCGTCCATTTGTTTAGATCAAATATATAGTGTCCCCAGGACACTTGATGTGATATCAGTTTTCAGTGATTTCAGTTTTCTTTTTAATCTTCAAAAAAAATCCACAATTCTTGTTTTTCTGTCAATATGGGGTGCTGTGTGTACATTATAGTAAAAACAGAACTTAAAGATTAAGCAAATGGCTTCAAAGACTGAAAAATTTTACGGGGCTGAGATATTTCCATACCACTGTGTGTGGTTTGTGTGTGGTTGTGTGTGTGTGTGTGTGTGTGTGTGGTGTGTGGTGTGTTGTGTGTTAATAATATATCTATCCAACCTCGCAGCATATATGGTAATGGCAGTAATGTGACACTTTGCGGTCGCTTTTCTTCAGAAGAATCGGGGGCTTTAGTCAAGGTGGAGGTAATTATGAATGCTTTCAGAAAGGTATCTTTGCTCCAAAACTAGAGCTGAACGATATGGCAAGAATTTATATCACAATATATTTCTTAATTATTTCTTAATATTTTGATACAATATAATTTCAATATTGATATAAAAAAAATTAAAAAGCCTCCGGAAAAAACTGCGAGGACATACACAATAGATGTCTGCAAACTGAATTTGAAAAGTCTATAATACCTCCAGGCTCCTATTAAAATCATTGTGAGGCTCATCTCCATGTGCTGGGTGTATATGAGCAGTGACACAATGGAGGCTGATCTTGACATGTCCCCTGCTCCCCGACCCCCCTGGAGTGATATCTTTTTCGGAAGGGGGGTGGGGGAGCAGGGGAGCTGTCAAGATCAGCCTCCCCTGTGAACTGGGCTGCAAGACTCTGGCCAAGCAGCTTGGTGACAATAGATGATGTGATAATTTGTAAATGAAAGATAAACAAAATAACTGAATACCCTATTGGTCTGGGTCTGCATGCAAAATCCTACATTGTGCAATTGCAATGATCATGAGAACGGTGACAAAGCAACCCCCAAAAACACATGGGGGGCACACTTGTCAATGATCTCAGGGCTCAATATTATATGTAGTAAACATCTGTCCCTGGGAACAATTCTTACCAGATAATGGGAAACATCACGCTAAAGTATCTAAAGCATCGTTGTGTGGCGCCACAGAAGATTCTTGTTATTTCTATTTATCATTTTAGGCTGGTATGTTTAGAATTTCAACTGAAAATGGTACTAAAGGGAAGCCCATAAGGTTATAATTAAAAGAACTGATCCTGTTTTAAATATTCACCCTCCAGGGTTGTCCTGATTTTGGTACTTACCATATTTACTCTAGTACAGTGGTACCCAAACCACCCCCCTGCAATACCTTTGCACACCCTAGTTTGGGAACCACTGCTAGTATAAGCCGATTCCAATATAAGCGGAGGTACTAATTTTACCATAGAAATCTGGAAAACCAAAATGGCAATAAGCCATGTAGCTTATTGCAGCAGCTAAGGCGCAGAAACACAAAGTAAAAGTTTTTTTTTTAAATGCAGGATAACACATGACTATGCACTTTTAGAAATCTGTTCATTGTAGTCCACTTCAGAATGGGTGGGAAAATGCAATAGACAACAATGCACACACTGCAGGGGCATTCTGCTTCAGCCATATTACCCCTTCAGTGGGAATCTGCCCTAAATGACACAAGTGCCCATCTAGAGCATAAACCTCCACTTTACCAAGTAATATCTCCTCATACTAGAAGAGCCAAGCAGCAGACTGTTATTCCAGTACACAGAGCAGGGAGAAGGTCTTTTAGCCAGGAGCTGGTCAGCCGTGATTGGCTGCTTGAAAAACCTTGGGAGCTATGTGTGTGTATATGTTTTCACTTTCAGATAAAAGGTGAGCGAACATGTAACAGCAGCCACCTAGCGTGGAAGATGAAATGCTTGGCTGCGAGTACAAACAACACTGGAGCAGATTATAAGCTAAGGGGGCACATTAGGGTAAATTTAGTATATTAAATAGGAGTCTAAACATTTTGGACTACGCAATATAATTTTTTTTTCCTAGTAGACCAATTCATGGGCTATTGAAGTGTAGGCACATTTTTTATAGTTTTTCCCCCCAAGCTGTGCTTTTGAACAGCTGTCACAATTAAGTAATTGTCATATTAGATCCCATGTTTTGAATATGCCCACTAGCAGTAATCATTATGGGTGCCAGCTTTGGACCCCTAGATGATGTTACTTGCGTCCTACTTAAGCTTCACATTCTGAAACTTGCTGCTTGTGATGCACCCGGGTTAATCATATGCTTGACCCTAAGCTGACAGTAAGAAAACTGTGTAGTCTGTTTACTGAGGATTTTTGTGCTTCCCAATTCTGGATGGTTTTAGGAACGTGTGTTCTTCTCCATAGTAAAGATCTGTCAGGATGTTTTGCCAAACAGGACTGTACAGATCATTCTAGACCTGCGGGCCATATTCGGCACATTCAGTGTTTTATTCAGGCCCTTACTGTGCTCCACTCCTTTAATTCACTTCAATGACATGCAGTGAAAATGAGTAGAGGGGAGAACATCATAGGCTGCATTAGAAATTACCTTCTGCTTTAATAATTTAACAAAAGAAAGAATAATGAATGCTCAGCAAGTCATCTATTATGTCTATGTGTTGGCTAGTCTTTAACCCCCCCCCCCACAGTGGTTGAGACAAGCCCAAACTAATGTTCAAGAACTGCCCCTTCTGCGTCATCATCGCTGAAGAGGCGAGAAGGTGGCACTATATACCTCCATTATAAAGTGGTGTATCGCTTTCCTGGCCCACATCGGGGGACATTGGGGAGGCTCCCCGCTGAGGAGATGCTCACGCAGACGAGGAGGGGTGAGGGGACAACTATACAGATATCTCCACAGGTAAAATGTTTTATTTACATATTGCCCCAATAGTCAGTGGTTGGCTAGCTAGGGGGAAAAGTTTGTCTGGTGGGTTTAGGTGCGCTTTAACCCTCTGAGCGTTTGCCACGTGGCACGGTTTTTTGCATATGCTCCGCCGTGATTGCCTGCTCAGCTGGAGGTCATTAACATAAGCCCGGCGTCCCTGGAGACGCCGGACTTATGCTGATGAAAAGCGACGCCCCTCCAGTTTGACGGAGGTCTATGGCGCCGCCTACCCCCGCCCCCTTCGCGTCACTGGTGACGCGATCGGGGGCGGACCCGGAAGCATCAGCATACATGCCGGTGCTCCCGACCGCCGTCAGAAGACGGCGATACCTAGAGCGCGGCTCTAGTTAACTGGGGCTGAGTTTCATGATGCATGAAACTCAGCCCGAGTTAACTCGGGCTAGACGCTCAGAAGGTTAACTAGTCACTCAGGTTGGTGAGGTTGGTCGTTCCTTTGACTTTCCCCTCTAAATTCACAGAATCATTTCCCCTCACCCTGTATATCTTGTAGGCACACAAAGCAGTGGAATACATGCTTGTGTTTTGATAAAACTAGTAAATCTGTTCCCATTCATGATTTAGGGCAAATAACATTTGGTTTCTCAAATATTTATATTTCACCAATATTGTTTACTTGGCATCCAGGAAGATTGTCAAGAAATTTGCTTTGTGTCAAGTAGGGCTGGATAATTTTTTAATATCAATATATATTGTGATATAATTGTATATCGAAATGTTGGAAATGTATATCGAAATATCGGAAATGTGATTACAAATTGTATCATTTGTCACTGAATGACGTTCAGTCAGGGGGGGTCCTAGAGCGATCGCCTCTGAACTCTCCGTGACAGTTGAGGGGAGATGGGTGCACTGACCCCCCTGGTGCTATAGCGCTGCCCATACTATAGCGCTGCTGGCACTGAGCTGTGCTAGGGGTTGCTGGCTATATTTCTTTATTTTGGTCGATACGATATAATTCCGATATCGATATGGACAACATTACAGGAAGTGCAGAATTATTAGTCAAGTGGTATTTTTGAGGAATAATTTTATTATTGAACAACCATGTTCTCAATGAACCCAA
>CM070032.1:128006627-128017972 GCA_036250615.1 Ptychadena robeensis | reverse complement strand
TTTTATTATATACATCAAACAAAATTAAAATTATACTTGAAATAACTTTTTTTTTTAATGCAAATTTTTTTTTTACTAAAAATGTTTTTTTCATTAAAGTCTATGGTGCGCTTTTGGTACAGAAATCTGTACCGATGCAGTGCGCTAGGGAGGTTAAAGGTTAGACGTTATTAAAGCTTTAGATTTATGTTCAAAACATTTCTGCTTTTTTAATGGTTTAATTTCTGTTAAGCCTTTCAACAATATCTGTGTGCTTTCAATAGCTCGTATCCTAATAAAAAATTTCTTTCTTCTTTGCCTGTACCCTAGAACTAATTCAGATTCTGCGTTGCATCAAAGTACAATGAATCCCAGTCAGCAAGATGTTTTCAGTGGAAGTTCTCAAGATATTCAACAGAAACGAGGTATTTGACACTCCTCTAAATCTGTGTTTTCTTTCTTGTCTTACAAAAAAAAAAAAAGTACTGGCACGCAGGGCTATGGAATCTTGGAATCTGAGTCAGACACAATTTTGGGTACCTGGAGTCGGACTCCGACTCCTAGTTAATTTAAATGGGAATTAAAACAAAATATAATGCAAGTTCAAATGTCCCAATTCACACAAACGGTCATAATTAACTTCTTCTCTGCTATAAGAATAGATGCATGCAGCGCATAACATTACCACAAAACGAACATGTTAAATGACCATGAAGCATGCTGCACAGTGGGACATAATGCACAGTGGCAGTGTGGCACCGTTTTCCATTCTGTTGTGTTCTGCTGTTACAGGGAACGCAGCGCCCACTGTGAACCTAGCCTGAGGGCTTGTTTCCACTTGTGCGGTTCCCTGCGGATGACCGCCGCTGCTATCTACCGCACCCCATGTGGATGCATGTGGACATCCGTGCGAAAGGAAGCGGATTTAGGGTGGTGCAGCATCCGCACTAAAACGTGGTAGGCATCCGCACATGGCTGCAGCTGCGCGGATACATCCGCAGCCATCTGCACGGAACAGCAGGGAACCACACAAGTGGAAACAAGCTGTAACTCATTTACATTTCTTGCCGGACTAAAAACGCTTGTATAATGGAATGGATTGCCAATAGTTCAAGACTGAAGCTGTAAAACATTTGAAAAATCGGTGTGATTCAGCTGAGGCGACAAATAGATAGATTGTTAGCTTCAACTTTAAACATGACTATGGTGTTTAAGGGAAATAATGTTTGAAGTGTCCCTTCACCATGCCTAGCCTATTTTTGGAGCCTTCCACTGCCCTATCTTCAGCAAAGAAAAAGAAGAAGAAAAGCCAGCAGCATCTTCTGCCTAACTTCCTTTCTCTGCTTTAATTGGCCATTACAGTACAGTGTTTGTATTTAATATGCTGGCTAGGAAACCGAGGAGTCAGAGTCGAAAGTATCAGAAACAAAGGAGAAGGAGTCTGAGTTGTTGAATTTATCTACCGACTCCACAGCCCTGCTGGCATGTTTGCCAACCTTCCTAAAGCACTGTGATTGGTGACTTTACACCACTAGATAATTGCTTTCAATACTTAAAATATATGTTGTTGAAAACAAGGGAAGGGAGCGCATTATGGCAGTGACGTCTACCTTCCCACCAGAAGAAACTTGAACAATTTTGTTCAATTTAAATATTGACTGTCAATCTTTGCACAGCTGATTCCCTTCAAAATGCTTGTGCGTGTGCTCCATAAAAAATTTCATACAAATTGTTTTTCAAATGTTTTATTAAAGCTGCAGTCTTTTACCAATATTTCTCAACAAGCTATGTTTATCAATTAATACATGTGTTCATTTCATTGTTATATAAAGTTTTGTTGCTTACCGTCCCTGGAATGGAGGATAGCTCTTCTGAAGCAGAGAAACCGCTTACCAAACAAAGCTGGGATTCAAAAAAGGTACTTTTTGTAATGCTTCATTGTTACTTTATAGTTCACTGATTTACATGATGCAATTGTATAAAAATATAACAATAACTAGTGCAAATTGCCTCAGAAGCGTCATCTTCTTTTTTTTTTTTTTTTTTGTTTAATAATTTTTATTGAATTTTTTTATTTTTACAAGGAAATAAAAGTAAAACAGTAACATGGTATGACAGTCAGTATGATACAGAAACATGTGTAGTTTAGGCATACAGTTTATAAAATCCTTCTGGAAAGATTATCAAGGTTACCACATCTAACGCCTAGCACGGATATACGTAAAACAATGCGTTTCTGTGTCCCTTTCCAGCTAACGGCACAGTTCAGGAATCCGTCATACAAGTCAAACAACAATAAAACCTTAAAACTTATCACTAAACTCTACTGTCTACTCCCCCTCGAGGTTTATCACCCTACACCCTCTGAATACCTGAGAGATCCACCTATAAGCCGACATGACACATATAGGGTAACCATTTTTCTGAAACCTCTGCATGGTCTTCATACCCAATATGTGGGCATCTAAGCGCTCTATTCGCCAAGTGGCCTGTAATTGAGCATGCATCATCGATACAGTATGGGAAGTGGACCATTCGTGCAGTATTGCCCTCCTTGCTGTAATCAAACAAGTATGTATACATGCAGAATATTGCAGCATTGAGTAGAAGGAGCGGGTCCTTTTCTACGGGTATACGTATCGTGGCTTTTATGAGGTCCAAGACTTCATCCCAAAACTTGCTATGAGTGAACACGACCATAAGCCGTGTGTCAATGTTGGATTGGACATAGAGCACTTAGGGCATTCCGACTGCCATAACTGCGATCCCGTGGGATCCGCAGCCACCTTTCCAGGTGGTTTATACGCCTTTTGGACGATGCGGAATTGCGTCTCCCTCCAGTATTCTGAGGAAGTTCACTTCCGTACCGTATTATAGCCTTTCAACAATTTCGCCATCATGTCCATCCCGTGCGAGTTTCCGCAGACCCCGGCGAGGTTGCCGTTCGTAGTTCAGCATAGATATCCGCCAGACCGTGTCTACGCGCCCGAACCATCACATCGAATCGTGAGGGTGCTTGCCAACTAGCTAGATTATTGGAGAGGCTTTTCAGGAACGTCTTGGCTTGCAGATATTGCAACGGATGAGTCTCCGTCACAGTCAGATGGTATAGCTCCTTTAACTGTGCTAGTGGGTATATCGTATTGATCTTTGGATTAATCATGTCACTAAAGCTGATCAGTCCCCTGTCCCTCCACTTGTGGAACACCATGTCCGAGGTGCCCTGTGGGAAGAGCGGGTGTCCCACTATCGGTAAATACCTAGATTTCCTAAAAGCTACCACCGTGTCCCGCAGTAGCACATTATTCCTCAATGGGGACGGTAAGCTGGGGAGGGGACAGTGCAGCAGAGCACTTAGAGACCATGGATGGACCTTCTCCCCTTCCAGATCGCAGTTGGAATGGCGGGAAGAGTTACTAATCCAGTCAACCGCGTGCCGGAGAATACTGGCGAGATTATACTTACGGAAATCCGGCAAGTTCACACCCCCCTCCCTGACAGGCCTCTGCAGCCTCTTCAAAGCTATCCTAGCTCTCTTCCCCTTCCATAGAAACTTAGACAAGGCAGATTCCAATAACTGAACCTCCAAATGCCGAAGTAATAAAGGTATCGTTTGTAAAGGGTAGAGGAGCTTAGGAAACGCCACCATTTTAAAAAGGTGAAATCTCCCGAAAAATTAGATTGGGAGGTTGGCCCATGATTCAAGTTTGTGAATTACGTCTTTGATAGTTGTTGAAAAATTTAAGGTACAGAGAGATGAGGCGGTTTTACCCAACCTCATTCCCAGGTACGTGATCTGTGATGGTGCTACGGCAAACTGTGATTCGGTAAGCCAGTCCCTTCGTCTGTCACTGGACAGCAGAAGGAGCTCGCTCTTGTTGACATTGACCCGAACACCGTCCAAAATTTTGGGGCATTTTCTGGATCGTTGGGACATCCCGCTGAGGGTCACTGGTAAATAGCAGAATGTCATCTGCAAACAGGGCACATTTCATGTTGTGCTCCCTGAGCGGTATACCTTGGAATTGGGAGGAGTGTATAATTTGACGGACCAAAGGTTCTAGCGCTAAATTAAGTAACGGGGATAGTGGACATCCCTGCCTGGTACCCTTTTGGAGTGGGAAGGGTCTAGAGAGGAACCCTGGAGTGTTAATCCTAGCAGACGAAGAGGCGTACATGGCCCTCAGGAGAGTCAGGAATTGCCCCTTGAATCTCATACGCTCCATTACCATGAACAGCCACGAGAACTTGTTGTTATCAAACACCTTCTCGGCGTCTACGGCTAGAAGCGCCACATCTAGATTGGGGTGACTCTTTGCAAAATCCATTGTCAGCAGGGCTTTTCTTATGTTCACCACCCCCTGACGCCCCTGGACAAAGCCTGATTTGAGAAGGGTGTATAATGTCAGGCATCAACGGAGCCAGCCTGGACGCCAGAATTTTCGACAAAATCTTTGCGTCTAAATTGATGAGTGAGATCGGGCGGTACGATCCGGGCTCCAATGGGTCCTTCCCTTTCTTAAACAAGACTTTGATGTACGCCTGATTCGCAGTTGGAAAGTAACATCCCTTGTCCCATATATATGAGTACAAGCTGTGTAGCGGTTGAATTAAGTCTGCCATAAACATTTTAAAAAATTCTGCGGTATACCCATCTGGACCAGGGGCCTTGTTATTAGGTAAGGTTTGGATCGTGGACACAACTTCCGCAACCGTTATCGGCGAGTTCAGGCCCTCCGTCTGTGCATCAGTCAACAGAGGCATAAGCGTATCAGACAGGTATTTGCGTTGGTCCACCTCACTAGCCCCTGTATCCTCGTAAAGGGAACCATAAAATTTGGCCAGGACACCATTTATGTCCGCCGGGTCTGTCACCACCTCCCCTCTATCGTTTCGCATGGCTGGAATACGATTTATTCAACAGTTCCTACTGTTCTAGCCAATGATCAAATGTGTGTTTAGCCTGCGAAAACATAGCCTTATTTTGGGGCGTCGCAGCTCTGGTCAGGGTCTGCAATGCCTGTCTCAAGGCATGCATCGACTCCTTGTACTTTGCCCTCGTCAGTTTACGTCTGGTCGCCAGGAACGCAATGACAAACCCTCTAACTGAGGCATTCGCAGCCTCCCAATACAGGACTGGGTCGTGGACATGCGCCTGGTTGTCCCGCTTATAATCATTGATCCTATTGGAGATGTAGGACTTAAACTCAGCGTCCTCCTTGAGTTGCGTTGGGAACCGCCAAATTATGTCAGATCCCCTTGGAATGCTTTCTAGGATTCTAAGGCTTATTGGAGCGTGGTCCGAAATGACCAAGTCATATACCTCGGGCTCCACGCACACTGTCAGCAGTGGGTCTGTGACTAGGATATAGTCAATTCTGGACAGCGAGACATGCGCTTGTGCGACATGAGTGTATTGTTTAGAAGTAGGGTTACAATGTCTCCAAATATCATGCAATTGAAGTTGTTCTGTAAAGTAAAGTCAGCCAAATTAGTCAAAGGGGGAAGGAGATGCGGTCGCTGTGTCGTCTGAGATTGTCTGTCTTCTCCAGGGATCATAACATCATTAAAGTCGCCCCCCAAAATTTTTTTGGGGCAGGGGTTGGCCAGTATAGTCTGTGAGAGAGAAAGAAAGTAGGATTTGGTGGGGGAGTTGGAGACGTATATGTTATATATGCTGAGTGTGTCATCATGGGACTTCAACTGAACCCTCAGCAACCTCCAATCTTCATCATGATATTGCGAGTCCACTGAATATTTCAGGTTTTTGTTGAGGAGTGTGATAACACCCCCCTTTCTACCCTTGGCAGGGGATACGAACGCTGATCCCACCCATAGCTTTGCCATGTATGGGGCCTCCTGAGCGTTGAGGTGGGTCACTTGCAAAAGCACTACATCGGCCTTAAGCCGTTTTAGGTGTCGCAGCACCATTTTCCTTTTTTCTGGGGACCTCAAGCCTTTCACGTTCCACGACACAATGTTAATAGATTGCATCTGGGGGTGTGTCATAGTACATTATCACAGCGACTACTGATACTGTTTTGGAAAGCCTCTCCCTCATGCCTTAGACCCATCCCTAAATAAGTGGAGTGAACGCTGGGGCGCACCCTGCGCCTCAGCTTTGGGGTAGTAGATGCTGAGCGCCATAAACCAGAAAGCGACAGGAGCCAGTCTCCTGTCCCTATAAACCTGACCCTTAATAGGCTTATCTTTTTTCCCCATGGTTGGTACCCCCCCCCCCCCCCCTCCACCATCTTCAGTTGTTGCATTGAAAGATACATAGCACATTTAACATGCACCCCATCTACCTCCCATAGACCTCCTGATCGCCTTAGCATTAACACATTAATACGCAGTAAGCGGTGAACTACACTAAGTGAACGCACTGTCCATAAAAGGAAGTAAGAAAGAAATAAAGCAATAAAGCACAAATGTGCAGCACTTACTCAAGCCTTAGAGGGTGCAGGATCCTAATAGTCCCCAAGTCTCCATCCCATGCGGTCGATGAAGTCAACATCCCCTCAGTGGTTCTTCTGGGCCTTGGGATCCTTTTTAAGCCCATCCACCCTCTGAGACTTCTTCGGAGTGTCAAGCTTCTGTCTCGGTGGCTTTGGTGACACGGCCGGCTTCTTAGGTTTCTTGATAGAGGAGACAGATCTCGGTGAGCCTTCCGCAGGTGACGAGGTAGACCTGGTTATTCGTGCTACGTATTTCTCCGCTGTACCTGGGTCTTTGAAGATAAAGTCTTTGCCTTGAGCATCAGTTATCCTTAGAATGGCTGGATAGGCCAATGAAAATCTCACGCCTTGCTGAAACAATGGCGTGCAAGACCCGCTGAACGCTTTGCGTTTTGCAGAGACAGTGGCCGAGTAGTCCGCGAACATCAGCACCTTCTTCTACCCATATTTCAGGCCTTTATTTTTTTTGTACTCCTGCATGATGTTCATTTTGTCATTAAAGTCGAGATATCTCGCCATAATCGGCCGGGAGATGTCCTGGTGACATCAGGGGGGCCCACCCTGTGCGCCCTCTCTACCTTCAGCGGGTATTCCAGCCCCAGAAGCGCCGGGATTTCAGTCGCGCATAATTCTTGCAAGGCAATGGGCTTGACTGATTCAGGGATCCCGAGTATCCGGATATTATTCCTCCTTGACCGATTTTCCAAATCGTCATGTTTATCCTTTAGCTCTTCGACTTGTTTCTCCAGGGCATCACATCTGCTCTCGTATCCTGCCGTGTCATACTGGAGCGAGGATACCCTGTCCTCCAACTCTGCTATCCTGCATGAGTGACTGTCCAGTTCCTTTTTATAACTTGCCATGGCCTTTAATATCGCCTTATCAATGGCCGTGTGAATGGTGGGCTTGAGGAATTTAGCCACTGCCAGGGCAATCTGCTCATGTTCTGGGTCCAGTGTCTCTGGGTCCGGGCGCTCCGGCGAGGAGTCCTGGCTGCCTCGTGTTTGTGGCGGGAGTCCGCCATATTGTCAGCCTGTGTCACTGCAGCGGTCCGGCAGACTGCAGAGCGGGATCAGGATCTCTGCCGCTGCTGAAGCAGGTAGCGATCCATACACCAGGTGCTGCACTCACCGGGGGAGCTGTTTTGTGCACGTCCAAGGGGCTTGGGGATGCCGTTAACGTGCCGATTGCGATAGTGGAGCGGTAGCTCTCAGAGGAAGCCTCCTTCACATGAGGCGCCGGAACCGGAAGCCTTTTCATCCTTCTTAAAAAGGGAGGGCTTGTGGGGCAGATCATAATGGGGGAGGGGGTAATTTATAATGGGAGAGGTTGTCATTTAAGTCCGCTTATTGAGCTGAGGGAATAGGAGCTTTCAGGGTGCAGCCTGTGTTACTAGAAGACAAAGAAACAGGAAGAAAGACTTGTGGTATTAGGAACCACTCTGTCTTGATCAACTGGGCCACTGGGAAATGATGGTGTGCTTGGCACCTGGTAAAAAAAATATCTTGCAAGGAAGTTTGGGATAGTGCATTCTTTTTTTGTTAAATTTTTTAAATTTAAAATGTTTTTTTAAATAGGTTTACATCACCGCAATCAAAGCTAGAGTTTGGTGACATACATGTCACTTCCTCTGGATGAATTCTGTGATTTAATGGTCGAATGCTCATATTGTTGGGGTGCAAGGACCAACAAATCCATAGTCTTTCTGGTGCTGGTGAGCTTGGTTTATTTTCATGTTGCATGAGCCAACTTCAGCCAAGCTTTAGGCATGACAAACCTCAAATTTTACTCCTGCCTTGGTTCATGTTCATCTGGGTTATTACAATGTCAACAGGTCCTGAGACTATAGAATACGCCAAAATCATAATTTCTCCACCACTGTTCTTAATGCAGTGCAATTTTACCATAAAGGACCAATCACAATAGACTCTGGGGTGAAATGCGTAAGCGTCCGTGTTGGTGTGCGCTAATAAAGGACTGTAGTTTTTTTTTGCCATTGGTTAAAATGCTATTTTTTGGAGTTGGTGTTCTGCACACTAGAGTGCAAAGGGTCTTACTTGAAAGCAGCTTGACTACACACCTCCATTTTGGGTTTGTCTATCAAAAATGCATGCTTATAAAAGTTTAGATTTGGTTTCCTTGGATTCCAATTATTAAATATTAACTTTCATTAAACCTAAGCTTTTCTGCCATGTTCTTTTTATATGTAGTTCCCCTTGCTTCAGCAAACTATTATATTTGGAAGCCGAATTGCTTTCAAAAAAGCTGAAGAAGTTACCTCCCTGGTTGTTCGCCTTAATCAAGATAGGGGCAAGGTTTTTTTTAAAACCATCTCGACCAGAGCTGGGATCAGGCATACTTACCTTTCATGGAAATCGCTGCAGACTCACCTATCACTTCTGGCACCACCTATTTAGCGTTATTGGGGGGAGGTGGCGGCATAGACCTCTATGTGATTGGAGGTGGCGTAGGTTCCCCGATCCACTTTGCTAACGTCATCAACGACGCCAGCGCCGTGGGGAGGAGGGAGGGTGGGGAAATCTAGCAGAGTACCCAGGAGACAAAATATCATTAGGTAGAGGAATTCACTGTTAAGCTCTGTAATTGCAAGGGGACTGGTAGGTCTTGGTAGACTGCTGCCGATGACTGAATAATTCCTGAATGATTGTCAAACAGATGAGAAATTATCTAAAGGAGTCAGGTGCGTCTTTGTCAAATATTATCTTCACTGTAGGATGCCAACTGCTAGTTAACTACACAAACAGCCACATTATGGTTTACTTGAATATAAGATTAATGTGAATCAACATGATGGAAAGTGTTGCGACATAAAGGAACTGCCCAAGATCCAAAGCACACCAACTCATTTGTTACACATTGTGGAAAGGGAAAGTGTTATAACTTGGCCATTTATGGATAAGGACAGTTGGTCAATAAATTGAAGTGTATAGAATCAGCTCCTCTGCTTTAAGTAAATGCGTTCCAACTACCTTTATAATTGGGTATATGCCAATCTTACTATAAACTGAGGTACCTCATTTTACCTAATCTGCATACTGTAAAGAAAACATGAGCGTTTCTAAAACAAAAGAAATTCTTGTGACCAGCCATCTAAATTAAATTGTACTTTCCATTTGCTAAAAAAAACCATAATGGAAACAAGCAAGTGTTAAATGTGACAGCAACGAGCATGAGGGGCAATAAATAAAATTATATTGTTAAACTGATTTGCATAATTTTCAGTTTCACCAGTTTGCACAAGACAGGTCTGATTTTTTTTTCTTTTTTAAGTGTTTTTAATAAAAAAATCTGTTCATATCTTCAACAAATGTATTATTTAAATGAATAACGTGTCTCCCTTGTCTTTGCCAGACTGTTGGCTCTTCAAGGCCCAAGTCTTGTGAGGTCCCTGGTATTAAGTAAGTTATATTATTATAGTTCTATTTTTCCTTTTTAAGTTTCTCCATTTGAAACTTATACAAAAACACAAAAAAAAATTAAGTTTAAGGTTGTACATAAAAACATGATTTTCCTTTTTAAATTTTAATTTCCCTTCTTGTGAAATTTTTGTAGACTAAAACACTTTCAGCATTCATAATCATTTTAAGCGTTTGAAAGACATTACAAGACTTTCAGATTAACAGTCTGAGTGGTAGCATAAAAGAAATTCTTTTTTTCTTCTTTCAAGCCTAAGGGACAAGATTATGAGATTTCTCTTGCTCTGGAAAAAAAAAGTTGTAAGACTTACTTTGAAGCTAGCTGAAAGCTTGTGTGGGTGGTGCAAACCTGAAGTAAACATTGAAGTGGTAGAATATTTAAATACTGAATATTTTGTGTCATTGCTTCTTGGCTTTCATATCTGGCAGCCTGAACAACATAATTAACCTAGTTTAAAATAAATTCTAACATGTGAATGTATGTATTAAGCAGCATAACTTTTATATTGGTCTCTGTCATGCTGCTGATTTATATTCTCATGCATAAAAAAAGCCTAAATTTGCAGTTTCACCTATTGTTCATAATAAATTGTTAGGAGTCAACTTATACTTTCATGTATACGCTATCCATTTAAGTCCGCCCAAATATATCCTGAATTACCTAGTTTTACCTAAAAGCCTGGACTTGAGTTTATGCAGCAGCTAAGTTGCAGAAACGCAGATAAAATGTGATTTTGTTTCAGGAAGTAATTATTTCAACTAGTGAATTTGTGAATTAATTAATCAAAATTGCTGGATATGTAGAGAAGGGTTATTGGAACAATTTTAACCTCACTAGCATTCGTGATGAGCCCAGTTCGTCTGGAGTTTTGTTGGAAAACAAACTCCGGATGAACCGGGATCACATTAACCTTGCCTACCCCCTGGATAGCTGAGGCAATTGTCTATGCAACATAACGGGGGGTTAATGAAAAAAGAAAAAGCATTGCACAAGCATATTAGCTCTAGCATAGCTTAACATTGCATAGCTAAGTTAAGTTTAGTATACAAAAAGGATACCACTTGCACCTTATATGGGTGTGGCCACCATCCCAAAATATAATATAAAAGGAGGGTTGGATGGGTAGCGGGTTCTGAGGGTACACCAGACCAGCAAACCATCCGGTTTTTTCTCTCTGCCCAGAGGGCAAAGACACGGGGACTTTCAAACGGGCCACCCCAGCTTTACAGGCAGACCCCAAGTGGGGATTAATACAGTTCAAAGAAAACAGTAGTGCTATAATAAATAAATGTTCACTAAGCAGTAGAAAAAGTCCATATGTTCTTTAAAATGAAATAAGGTCTTTAATATTCTTTCTGGGCGATGTAAATTAAGGGTGATCATAGGTGTTGTGGTTGATCCACCGAGCGTGCTGAGCAATTTATATATCCCACCGGATGAAGAAACGACTGTTTACACTGCCTCGACGCG
>CM070032.1:127973714-127990768 GCA_036250615.1 Ptychadena robeensis | reverse complement strand
GGCCTTTATGGAAGAGTGGCAAGAAGAAAGACATTGTTACCAGAAAAGCATAAGAAGTCCAGTTTGCAGTTTGCCACAGCAAATATGTGGAAGAAGGTGCTCTGGTCAGATAAGACCAAAATGCAAAACGCTATGTGTGGCAGAAAACTAACACTGCACATCACTCTGAAAACACCATCACCACTGTCAAATAGCAGGGACATTCAGAAGCTGGTCACAGAGTTGATGGGAAGATGGATGGAGCCAAACATAGGGCAATCTTGGAAGAGAAGAAACCTCTTGGAGTCTGCAAAAGACTTCCAGCAGAACAACGACCCTAAACATAAAGCCAGGGCAACAATGGAATGGTTTAAAACAAAACCTATCCATGTGTTAGAATGGCACAGTCAAAGTCCAGATCTAATTCGAAAATCTGTGGCAAGATCTGAAAACTGCTGTTCACAAACGCTGTCCATCTAATCTGACTGAGCTGGAGCTCAGTCAGATTAGGGCAAGGATTTCAGTCTCTAGATGTGCAAAGCTGGTAGAGACATACCCTACAAGACTGGAAGCTGTAATTGTAGAACCACCTTTTGCTGCAAAGTATTGTCTCGGGGGGCTAAATAATTAAGCACACCCCACTTTGCAGTTATTTATTTGTAAAAAAATTTTGAATCATGTATGATTTTCGTTCCCCTTCTCACGTGTACACCACTTTGTATTGGTCTTTCACGTTGAATTCCAATAAGATTGATTCATGTTTGTGGCTGTAATGTGACAAAATGTGGAAAGGTTCAAGGGGGTTGAATACTTTATAACTCAATAGGGCATAGAAATGGCAGAATAAGACTGGTAAGGAATGTGGCCATATCTGTCTTACTAGGATCCATGCATCCTACTGGACACGCATTTATCAATCAAGTTATGATTTAGGGTAGCTAAAACAGTGTTTTTATAACTGTTTATTTAGGAACATTTTTATACAAGAATAGAAGAAATAAAACGTATCAGAATGTAATCCAACAAGAATAAAGTGCCATTACTTGCATATGAATCATAAAAATCCAGTAAGGCAAAATAGTGCAAATGCAGAACATCAAAAGAGGAACATAACAGTATCCTATGCCAATAAACCAGTGAAAGACATAGGGAAGAAAAAGGAAAGAGAAGAAGAAAAAAAAAAAACAGGCGCAGATCACAGTTCACTCCGGGAGGGAGGCGTGGTGCTTTCCCACTTATTGGCTATCAAGCATCTCGCCACTGTCAGAATATGAGACAGCAGTCGTTTAGATAACTGGAGGGAGGCCAAGCAAAAAGGTAAGTGGTTTGATGGGAATCTGCGTTTCAACCACCCTAACCACCAGATAATACACTGATTCCCAAAAGGGTTAGATCAATGGCCACTGCCAAAAAATGAACCAGCGAGTACCCCCGAGGGACATCAACATGTCATATAGAAGTCATATAGAATGTAACACATGGGGGGGGGGTCATATCCCAATGAAATGAAATGAAATGAAAATTTTTTTTTTTGCTTATAGAGCGTACACAGGGAGGTTTTGGCCACCCCAGACCAGATGAGTTGCCATGTCTTATTCATATAAAAAAAAGTATATTAAAAAATACTTCTTTCTGATGCTTTGTTAAGCTCCTTTTTGTATTTTTTTATAAAAATGTATCTAAATGTTTTATTAGACAGTATTTCCCAAACATAATTCACTGAACGTTGTTTAGGGAATCACTTTTTCTTTTTTCCTTTAAAGCTGTTCAATAATAACTGGTATTTTTTAGATCTATTTAATGGATTTCAAAGAACAATGTTACAGATTCAGCAAAGTATTTCCTTGTCTTATTTAAGCATTTAGTAGCTTTCCAAGACAGCCACAGATCTGTAGCAGCTCCTAATGCATAAACATCTCCCTTCTATTTAAGAACAAATTTAAGTATAATAACTGTAAATATTTAATGTAGCATGTGTATCAAGTTGAAATAAATCCTTTAGAAGTCTTTACTTAAGATGTGCTAGTCTCTTGATAACTAAAAAAAAAAAAGCTTTAGATGCTAAAAAAGGTTTCTGGTGGAGAACAAACTGAAACCTTCCTTGCTGTTGCTGCAAGTGTGCGTTTAAAAGAGATCAAATCGTTGGTAGCTGAATTGTACTGAATCTGTAAAAATGTTATTGCTGCATTTAGTGTTTCAAATCCCATGCAAAAATGTGCAGCTTTTCTGTCTCTTGGATGTGGATGCTGAAAATAGTTTTGGTATCATGGCCCTTTGGCTCGTTATCTGAAAAAAATGGATTAGGAGTGGACTATATTGTACATGTATGTACGTTGTTCTGACGTTTTTAGTGCTTGGTTCGATCTTCGGTGAATAAATAACTTTACAATAATAGGACAGAGAAGCCAAGAGAAAACTTGTTTTACAGTTCCTATACTGTAAGAATGGTTTAAAAAGATAAATGTTCATTGACTTTTAGACTTTAAACTTCCCTATGTTTTACAATCTTCCAGAAACAAGCACACATTCTTTATAGTAACCCTAAATATGATGTCTATATTTGGCACTTAATTTGATTTTGGTTTACTCTGCTTTCTATTTTGAGTTGAAATTTATACTAAAAGGTGGGAAGGTTATCCCCACCACTAGTAGAGGTTCCCCCTGAATAAATTCAGGGGCAGGGGGACTTTATGTTTTTACCATCATTATGTATTAAACATGATCTAAATATTTTACCTATATAGATATATCTACTCTTATTTCACCACCATTAACAGTGTTGGCCGTTACTGAATTTATTTAGGGGGAACCTCTACTAATGGTGGGGATAACCTTCCCACCTTTTAGTATAAATTTCTATATATATATTCGGGATGTGGGCCAAACTACGCTGAAAATTGCAACTTTAGATTTATTTTGAGTTGATGTAGGATACCTGCTACATACTAATGAAATATTTAGATATTTAATGTAAAATCACTGTTCAGAAATGTACTCTTATTGTATTCTACTAAAGGTATTTGTGTGTAGTAATGAAGTTTTCAATAAGCATTACGGTAATTGCTTTACAAAACTTCAGCTACAGATATATGTGATGACTTTTATAGTTTTATGTACAAATTTTTAAAGTCGTTTGTCCAGGTGTAGATGTTCTTTAACCCGTTGGCTGTTTTCTTAATTCAGCTTGTTATATGCATATTAATGCATAATAATTTATATACAAAGACATCATTTATTTATACAAAGAAATGCCTGCAAGAACCTATATACATTCTTAAAAACAACCTCCTTTTTAAAACAAAAAACCCTAGGGTAAAGGACCTGTGTTTTGCAGGGTGCATTAGCTTGCTTAAGTGCCAAAAATTAGGATATACTGCTGACATATCTGTAGTCGTTTTGTAGAGCATCCCAGATGTATGTCAGAACCCAAATTTTTTTACAAAGGATTATTTACAGACAATTACCAGAAGATATTGATAACAGAAGAGATTGATATTGGGGGGCCGGACTAAAGTTACTGGAAAATAACTTTGATCCGACTCCCATGGGTATTGCTATATGGATTGGTATGTGTATTGCTGTGTGTATAATCATCATATTTTTCAACCCCCGCGCAGCCAAAATACACTTCACACACAAACCCTCTGTAAAACACATTATATTAATAATCCAATCACCAATAACCAGATCCCCTCCCCAGCCCTTAAATAATCTGAATACACATGCGTAAACCTCTAATAATCATTGCCTTTGCCTCACTCTCTCTATACACATATGAGAGTAAAGCTGGCCATACACCTTTAGATTTCTGTCAGATTTCCTTTAGATCTCCTTTTTGTTTTACCAAAACCATGTAATATGAGGAACTTTCTAAACCATCAAGTCTACCTGTGTGCAATCGCAGAGGATCCTATACTACAGAGTTGTTGGTAGATCTAATGGATATCTGACAGAGAGATCTAAAGGTGTATGGCTAGCTTAAAAGTATCGTACCCGAGAAATCGCAACGGCATTTTATATGCTCCTTGCGCAACACTCAGGAGGTCTGTCTTTTTACCGCTGCCTTTTATATGGCTTTAGGGTTCAGATAAAGTCTGAGACCTTATGAATTTTACATTGATTAATCTATATAAACTTTACAAAAGTGTTATTATAGGAGTTTTCCCTTTTTCTTTTTTTTGCAGCTTGAGCAGTTTAACATGATTGAAAATGCAATTAGCTCCAACAGTCTATACAGTCCATGCTCAACTCTTAACTACTCTCAGGCAGCTATGATGGGACTTGCAAGCAGCCATGGTAGCTTACAGGACTCACAGCAGTTAAATTATTCCAGTCACGGCAACATACCCAACATTATTCTTACAGGTATGTATATTTCTTTCACCAGCCCTCTGCTTTTTGCATTCTCCCCAGTTAACTGTTACATGTAATATTTGTATTGCATATTTACCATGCTTTTTTTGTGTTACAGTTACTGGGGAGTCTCCACCAAGTTTATCTAAAGAACTTACAAGTACACTTGCTGGTGTAGGGGATGTGAGCTTTGATTCGGATTCACAGTTTCCTTTGGATGAACTGAAAATTGACCCTTTGACCTTGGATGGACTGCACATGCTGAATGATCCAGATATGGTCCTGGCTGATCCTGCCACAGAAGACACTTTTAGAATGGACCGACTGTAGGCTGTATATTTCCACATTCAAAAAAATATGCCCGTTTCCCCAGCTGAGCATAAAAGTTCAGCAAGTCAGCCATGTCCAAGGCAACTGCTGAGAGGTATCGCTCTGTGATGTGCAAAAATCTTGTCCCAAGCTTGCTATGCTACAACATTTACCATTGTGTACAACATGTTTAGACCTTGTAATTCATTCATTGGAGCCGAATGGAGGAATACCAATTAATTTACTGATTTCTTTACAATCCGTTCCTTGAGCAGATTTGTCCAGTGCATTTTGGCATTAGGATTGCCTTGACTGAGTGACTGTATTGACTGAGACTAGGAAATGAAGGCTTCAGTTTTGGGAATTTACTTTAAAAAAAAAAAAAAAATATTGCTGCATTCAGATTTTATAAATGTGGTTAACAGTTTGACTGTAAAGAGGCATGCTGATTCCTGGCTTGGTTGTTTTGCTCTCCTGGTGGTTCCTTTCATCATCAGTCCCTCAAGCAGTCCTCATGAGTTACAAAAGCTAGTCCAAAATTCAATGGTCTCATTTGTCAGCATGCACAAGTTTGGTGACCAAAGGAGACAACGAAGTTTGGCATTTGGTGTGTGCATGACAGATCCTACATGTTTTTTCATACTCCATATTTTTGAAATGTATATTTCTTTTGTCACATTTCATGTTTATTGGCTGGAATGCTTTGCGAAGGCCTGTCAGCATTTTTTTAAATACTGCTATTTATTTATTTTTATTATATTGTTTTAAACCTACCGAGTGTAATGATATCGTAATGCCAACAAAAGCCTTTAAAAAAAAAAAAAAAAAAAAATCTTTATGCAAACTGGAAATTGTTATCAACATTACTGAAAAGGGAATGCAGTATAAGTTTGATTACCCAAGCCATTCACTCCAGGCAATGTGTAGTGTGCTTAATCTTGATAGACCAATATGCTCCCATTAAATAATGCCAAAATAGAAGCCTGCAAAAATAATTTAAACATTAATTACTACATCAGTCGTGCTTCTAGATGTTGCAGATTGGATATGGCCGTGTAAAACCGTTTATTCCCTTTTTCTTTGCTAATAAAACCAACAGAGCTTGCCTCTGCATGTTATTGTAAATCACTTTCTTGTTTGTATAAAAAAAGTGTTTGTTACTTTATTGATGGAAAACTTTTGGGCAGGATTCCATTGCCATTGTTCTGGACAGACTTGTTTTGTCACTGTTAACTGGCTTTAAGTACTGGTGCAGTGATGTTACACTTAAGGAAAGATTTTAAAAAATTAGGTTTAGCACCTGATGCACTTTGATCTGTTAAGTAATTTAAAAAAAAATAATACAAGCACTGCCATGAACTTTCTTTTTAAAGTGGGTTAGAAATATCTAAAAGTAGAATTCTGCCTAACAGGGTGGAAGCAGCTAGCTACCAGCTTAGTAAAATATCTAAGTGTATGAATAGTGTGTGTTGGAGTATATTTTTAAGGGTCTAACATTTATTTTCACTGCTAGGAAAAAAAACGGAACTTTAAATGCAGTAAAGAAAGTGGATACAGGTCCCCATATTAATCTAATGTTAGTAAATATTTTGCAATCGTTGGAGAATCTAAATTTTATTTATTTTTCTATATTTCCACCTGCACCATATGTTTTAAAAAAGTAAATATATATTAAGCAGGACTAATATACCATTTTTTATTTTGGTGAATTCAGAGCCAAAATTAAATATTTCAAAAACCACCCCTAACTTTTAGAGCCTACAGGTGAGCATGCTGCATTTTAAATAATGGGATCTGCAATGGAAATAGATTTGTGAGAATTAACCACCAAGATAATTGGGGGGCATGGCATGCATGCTTTCACAGACTTAAGTACACCTATTGGCAATTTTTGCATAGCATTACTACAAATATTTAATTCACCATATTTGTATGCAAATTCAGTGTGTATTTCGAGATATTTTGTAAATAAGTAAATCGGTCACCATGGGAATGTTTGTGTAAAAGACTGTGCTTTCTGGTGAGCTTGGGCACATATGCACACTTGATTATTAATCTCTATGGTGAAAGGAATAAAAGTGTTCCTATTTTTCTAAAGGTGGTTCATGCATCACTATGAATATATTATTTGATATTTTTTCCAAAAAAATACATAATCTGAGCCTTGATGAGTAATTATGACCATTTTGGATGTAAATCTGTAAAAAAAAAAAAAAAGTCTTGCCTGTTTGATTACCAATCTTTAAAGGCTCTTATAGTACTGCACAGATGCCTGAAGGTCCAATGGAGATAAAAACTGTCATGTTGAACTATGTGTTTTACTTTTATAGGCTTACATGTAGCATCTTCTGCAGCTAAACGTTGCTTACTCTCCTAATCCACCTTATCTGGTGACATTTGGTGGTGCAGTAAGTTATGGCAACATTCAGTTAGATTTCCTTTCTTATTTAGAATTAGTACATGTCCAAAGCTGCCGTCATACATTACAGTTTAATTGTATACGTATTCTTACCACTAAAAAGTACATCTATCCCTTATTTAGGTTGTAACTTTTATTACATAACTGCCATGCACAGGTTTTTCATTCGGATTGTAATGTATGCAGCCATCATAAAGATGTAGTTGAAACATAAATAAAGCCATGTCATTAACTGACCTGATGTCAAATTGATTCTTGACATTCAAGACGTTTTGTGATTTATAACAAATAAATCTATATTGTTGCTGACTATCAGCTGCAGCAAGCAGTGAAATTTAACAGATTAGTTGCAGTCCCATGCTTTAAATTTAATATGTGTGTAACCCATAAACAGCAACCATTCAAGTCATAGCATGCCTCCATCAGTGCTTAAGATGTATATGGTAACAAATGTGTGCAATCAACCAGAACATTTCAAAATGGTCTTTTTCATTCTAATGCAGCGGTTCTCAAATGGTGTGGGACGTTAGGAGGGAGGGTGTGTTACTGTCTTTTCTAACTTAGGTGTTACTCTCCCTTTCCAGCTTGTACATCATCTGCACTAACCTGGTGGAAGAATAGCAGGGAGAGTAGGAATACCGCTTACGTGATCGTGCTGAAAGTGATGTGCTAGGGTGTCATTTACGGTATTTAGAGCGCAGAAGTGACACTCAGTTAAGGCACTTCTGCGTTTCAGATACCGTAAGTAACACTTCACGACTTCACTTCCTGGGCTGTGACATTAGGAAGGTTGAGATCCACTGTTCTTATGCTTCAGAATAATATTGTATGAGGTCTCCTTTTAATATTTAAGAGTATTTGTATATTTTTTTTTAAAACTATGCAGTTACTAGACTTGTTGCCAATTGTGTTAATATTTATTGTTGCCTGTGGTGTTCTATCAAAAATATATATATAATTCAGCCAGGTTTTATTTCTCTTGGCCGTGATATTGTTTTAAGACAAAAGTAATGCAGGCATTTTATACATACTAATCTGTCTTAAGTATATGTGCTGCATACAGAATCTGAAAAAGTTTTTTACAGACCTTTACATTAATCTCTTTTAATTGCAATACATTACCAAGTCTGTATTTAGACATTATCCTGTTCTGGGTGCAGGAGCATAATTCATGTCTAGTGAGCTGGTGAGCAGCAGTATAACAATTGTTTTTATTTTTTTGTCTCCCACCCCTTTTTTCCCATGTTTATTAGGTTTTATGCCATACTTGGTCTTTGTTTATTCAGTCCACAGTGAGTTTACTTCCTTTTGTATGCAAATAAGGGGCAGGTTTTTTTTTTGTGTTCTCATCCAGATGAAATTGTTTCTGTGGAAATAGTGTGTACAACATTGGGTGAGCTTTTGGGGGGAATGGAAAGAAAGACCTAATCAATGCCTGATTATGATCATTTCAGAGGCATAAAATAGGATGGGATGTTAAGATAATTGAAGAACAATGTGATGGAGCCCAGAAGTGGGAGCCTACTGGACAGAAACTTATAAAACGCTTTAATTCTGTTTTAATCTACAATAACCTTTTGCATTGCACATTGTGTCTGTTTTATATGCAGAGAAAATGTTTGCATGTTAGTTAAAGACCTATAATGAAGAGTCCTCTATGGCCAAGGCTTAATCTTGTAAAAACACTCACAAATGCATGTAATCATTCAACAGGTGGGGGAAAAAAAAAAAGAGAGTGAAAGTTGCAGCTGACCTTGCTTTTATGCTGCCTCCATGTACCCTGCTGCCTTTGGCACTAGTCCACAAGTGCCTTCTGGTAATACATTCCTGGCATTTTAATATATGCACCCGTATTCTGATCATGGAGGAAAATAAATATTTAAAGTGAGTGGTATTGAATGGTGGTGATCTATGAATCGCTGGTTAGGCAAGTTAATTGGCAATTACTCAATTTTTAGCTAAGCAGCATTTTCATAATTAAGCATTTTATTAAACAATCCATAGCTTTGATTTTCAAATATTGGTTCAAATGCCCTGCCTTATTTTTAGGGGGAAAAACATAAGTTATGATCTTCTGGTGTGCTTTCCAGGAAACGTTATTTAAATTTTCAGACCAATATACTAAAAGGTATAGGTGTAGGTGGGAATTTAGACTCAAGCACATCCTCATAATGTTGAGGGGGTGTTTTGCTAACCTTCTGCGCTTAAATTTTTAGTCCTTTAAAACCTTTCAGCTACGTCTGTGGTAAAGGTAGTTGTACATGGGTTTTTTGGCACATGAAGACAAAACCACCTCTTGAAAACATAAAACAAATATTTATGTAAAACTGAAAATGAATGGATCTTTTTTTGTAAAAGGTTTTCTAAAAGGCTCACAGTACTTCTGTAAAGGTCTTACATTATTAACATTATTACAATCCTGTGTTTTCTTCCTAGATGTTCAAAGATTCCAGTGGCATTCTATAAGAATCTGAGAAGGGCTGGATAAAAAGTGGGCTTTAAAATCCAGAACAGAACAGTGATTTTGGCAGTGGTAATCCTTCACCGGGTTTTAATTTTTTTTATCATTCAGGTTTCACTTTACTAATCTACACGCATATACCCACAGGGTTGTGAAACAGGCCATCTCTAATGCCCTGGGTTCTTAACCCAAGTCTCGAAGTGTAGCAATAGATGGTAATTAAATGGTGGCTCCTTTCTCCGGTCTCCTTTTCAGACTAGAGATGCTGTGCCACCAGAGAGGTGGAGTGATGCAGTATATGACAATTTATTGATCAGTGGTCTGTTTTTTTTTTGTTTTTTTAGTGCTGTGGGTTTTATGTAAGTTTCTTCTGTGTTTAGCATGGATTTCAGGATGTTTAGGTCCACAAGTGGCAATTGCAAATAATATATCAATATACTATATTATTATATCTCAGATGAGTTTTAAATTTGAAAATCATGAAATACTGCTAAATTCAAAGGTGAAGTGCATATTTGAAAGTCTTACCTGTAGATTTGTCTGGGTCAATTTTACTTTGCTCGATCCCCCAGACAGGTCAGTTAGATTTTGAAAAGGCTGTGTGGTGTTATGCAGGCAGAAAGAAATACTCTGGGAGAAGGATCTTCTATTATGTTTTCTGCCCGAACATGCACATTACATGTTATCTGCCCCTTTTGCTACTTCACACTTTTAGAGGTTGTTGAATTGTTTGCTTTATACTTGCTAAAATTGTATCTTGCATTTCAATGGCATCAGAAGTACCAAAGTGTGAGCAGACCTGCCAACTTGTTTATATTTAGTTTTTCCTTTTTCCATCAAGGGAGAGAACAGACCTCCTTGTTCAGCTTTACTTCATTTTTGTCAATATACTATAATATATATAACAAAGCAAAATATGTTGATGTTAACAATGCTTTTCATAATGGGATAGATCTCAGCATTACATTTTACCTGTTTGCAAAAAATGTATGAATGGAGATTTAAGCAGCAGTTACAGTTTTCCATTAAACTAATCTAAAAAGAGAGCAATTCCTGCGGGGGTGGCCACATCCCAAAATAAATAAGTGGGGTTGAAGGTGGTAAGTGTACAAATCCCTCAGCACCCAAGTTTTCCCCTCTGGGTATAATTCCGGAGGGCAGGGGGACTTTTTAGGCCACGGGTTCCAAATATAAGCAAGTATATAGAATTTCACAACAGTTTTCATATGAACAAATCATATAGTTTAATTAAACGAATCATTCTACACATGGTAGGATACACGATATCATGAAAAAGAGCAAATGATACATGGCGATACAGTCGCATACACAGTATAGGGTACAATTGTAATAAATTTTCATGCGTATAGAATCAGCATATATGAATACAGGCATATGTTATAGGATAAGGATTCGATGGGAATCTACCCCAACGCACGTTTCGTCATTCACTTCTTCAGGGGGTAAGTTCGGTTAAGTACAATATCGACTAGTATTTAGAGGAGTTAGTGATGGTTGTGTCCCACTTGAGGTCGCCCTTCTGGGGGAACGAGTGGCCACACAGGCCAAGGAGGCAGAACAGTGTCCCAATCTGTGGATAGGTAGTAATGGATTCGTCAAAGAATGGAGGTAAAGAGGTCCAAATAAGTATGGGAGTATTGGCGACTAGGTGAACTCCAATTCCATGTGTTGTGAAAACTGTTGTGAAATTCTATATACTTGCTTATATTTGGAACCCGTGGCCTAAAAAGTCCCCCCTGCCCTCCGGAATTATACCCAGAGGGGAAAACTTGGGTGCTGAGGGATTTATACGCTTACCACCTTCAACCCCACTTATTTAGTTTTCCATTAAACGTTCTGTTAAATTGAGTGAGATTTTTGTTTCTTGGTAGAGGCCTCCATTTTAGGCTTAGTAAGAATTCATTTTTTCAAAAACATGACAGTTGAACACAATGAAAGTTAGAGCTTAGACCTTTTTTCCCAGCCATGTGACTGTCCATTTTTAAGAAAATATAGAGCCATTTGCATAAAACGATAACTCCCCATTCTTAAGTGCATTAGCAGTATCCTGTATGATTTTATTATAAAAGCCATTCAATCTCTTTTTTCAGTCATTTGGAACGAATTTTTACAGCAGTTTACATATTTTAGGCTTTGTGTACATGGTGTAGAATAAGGCAAGGGCTGAAAACAGTTGGCTAAAACTTAAGCTAGCCATACACGTGTCGGATTCCATGGCCAATTGATCACTCACCCGATCGATTCCGGCAATTCTGACGGGAATCGCAGGTGTGATCAATCGGCCAATTAAGAGTATCCATCGCTGCATACCACCTTGTCCAACGGATTCCGGGACGATTCCGTGTCCGATTGTCCACATCACAAAAGGCAACTCCCCCTGATCTGGGCAGAATCAATCTGATGGAACCAACATGTTGGTTCTCTGTCGGATCCGATTCTGGGCCCCTGAACGATCGGACCTGATCGATTGTGCCGGAACCGCATGCAGCCCACCTTGTCCAATCGTTTGGCGTGCACGCGCCCGGAATCGATCGTGCTGGAATCCGGTGGGAATCCGACACGTGTATGGGGGCCTTTGATTTTGCAGAGTAGTCTACATTGGGGTGGAACGACAAAACTAGACTTGTCTTGCAGGCTGTAAATGCATATTAGGTCCTTTGTTCACCGTTCATGCCTGAGGTGCCTCCATATGCTTTTGTGATGCCTTTGTGATCAGGCCAAGGTTACTAGTAATGGATTGTGAAAACCGTTCTGCAATTGTTTCTGTTAAAAAAAAAAATTTGGACTGTTTGTCACTGTTTACCGTTACTCTGCTATTATGTTTTAGGTGTATTTTCTACACCTTTTTTGTCCAGGCATATGCTGCTTATGTAGTTTTCATTTTTGTTTTTTATTTTCCTATATGTAGGGGTGGGTTATTGGGCTGTATGGGTTTAAAATGAAGACTGTTGAATATTGCCTACATTTGGAAATGAATGGTGATCTCATAGCTGTGGTATACCTGAATATAAAGCTGTGATTTGATACAAAATGCAAGTCGTAACAATGTATTTGCATGAATGAGTAGAGGAAGAAGCTGCTTAACTTGAATCGTGCATCCTGCTTATTTTAGAACTGTTGTATGTTGCATGTATGGGGGGGACATGCATAGGCACTAGAAGGTGGTATGAGTGTCAGGGTACCGTCAGCATGCAGTTGCAGCAGATTGTAACACATTCTCCCATTGTTGGCATTCAGAAAAAAATCATTTGGAAAAATTGTAGTCACAAATTGATTATGTAATTCACCTTCTAGGCTTTCTTTAATGCATACATAACCTGTAAAATAACCTTATGGAATCTGCCGAGCATTGGTATGCAATTTGCGTTCCTTTTAAAACACATGATATGTCTTAAATGTTCTAACTTGCAAAACTGTAAAAAAAAAAAAAAATTAAATATATATATATATTTCTTAAAGAAACTATATAAAGAAAAATAAATCCACTCAAACCAGCATGGTACAAAATATCCAAATGTATGAGAAGAAGAAAAAAAATACAAACGGTGTGAAGAAATATTCTTAATATCGAATGTTGATGTGTGAATGAAATAATTATTTTCCTATGACAATGAGCCTGTCACTGTGAGGTTGCTATGAGAGAGTTATGTTTTACATGTTTGTTTCAAGAAAAAAATAGTGCTAGTGTTGTATTATGTATTTTTAGTTCAATATTATTATTTATACTGCATAGGCTAGGCATGGATGCATGTGCATTTTCTATGCTGGCACAGCAACATAAATATCTGTTTATTATAAATTATTTTTACCTTTTTAAAAAGATCATTGTGTGAAAATTATAACTTGCAAAAAAAACACTATATTGTCTTCATTTGTGTTTTTTGTTTTTTTTATTTTTATGGGAAATGAAAGGGTATTTGTTTTTACTGTGGTGTTGTTTGCCTAATTTGTAGGCTTCACAGATTAAAAATAAAAAAAATATATATAAAGGAGAGTTTTTTTAGTTTTTTCTCCTTTGTTTTTTTTGTTGTTGTTCTGATAAACATCATGCTCTCAGATGTATTTTGGTAAATCCAGGTTCAGCTCATATTTCACCTAGTCTTACATGTTTTGCTATGTTCATACCCCTAAGATATAAACATGTGAACTTACCGTATTTTTCGGACCATAAGACGCACTTTTTCACCCCCAAAATTGGGAGCAAAAAGTGCCTGCGTCTTATGGTCCGAATGTGCGACCCTCGCGGCCACTCGGCTGCTGGTGGTCGCATCTTGGCTGCCCGCCAGCTCCCCCGGCACAGAGATTAGCCGGGGGAGCTGGAGGAACTGTCAGTTGAGAGATGCCGGCTGGTGTCGGCTCTCTCAGCTGTACTGTAAAATTGCCTGTCAGCAAAGCTAGAGAGAGAGAGGGAAAGATGGCAGTCCATCTCTCACTGTGTCGGTGGGAACCGCAATAACTCGGCAGTTCCCACGGACACGATCACAGCTGATCTTCCCAGCTGTTTAGAGCAGAGAGGGAGAAGACTGCAGATTTCTGCCCCCTCCCTCCTCCTCCTCCCGATCAGTGATCAGGGTGAAGACGCTGAGCTTGAGTGTACTGCTGCTAGTGACCCCTGCTGGCTGAATTGAATATTGCCTTCATTGAATTCATTGCATTAACCCAATTGATGTGAAAACTTAATAAATCTTTTTGTTTTCTGGATTTCCTGCCCTAAAAACTGTGTGCATCTTATGGTCCGGTGCGTCTTATGCAGAAGAAGGTACCGTATTTTTCGGACTATATCTGTAGTTCTAGATCTGTAATATATCTGACCTCTTGTGTCATCCCTCACAATACAGTGCTCCTAGCCCTGCATTGTAAGGGAGGACTTACCAAGTGCCTGCAGCATCAGCGAAAACGGAGAGTGCCACAATCAAGGCAGGATGTAAGTAAAATTATAATCTTGTCATTATAAAGTGAAAACATTATGCAGCTCTGTAAAATAATTTCTTGTCAGTGGGCAAATGTAGAAAATCAACAAATTTGTCATGTGCACCCATTACTTACTAGTATGTGTCCGATATCTGACAGCAGCGTGATGGCGTCATCACGCTGCTGCAGGGAACATCGAATGGCTCCAATATTGAGCCGTCTGTACCCTGCTTTACACAAGACTGGCAATTTTCCCAAACAGTTGTCACTTTCTCACCAAGCTACTTGGTAATATTCTTAACCCAGTCCAAACTGAAGAAACAAGAAACTCAAAGAAAACAATTAGAAATATACAACGCCATTAAGAACTGAATATTTCTAGCACCTGTAAGGTCCACCCTCTCAAAACAGCACATATAGTCTGCAGTTTGCCAATTAACATCTGAAAGAAGAGAACTGGGTGAAAGTTTAATTAGAGAAGGTGGAATGCTACCTCTGTGCTTAATTTTGGTCTCATCTAAACACAGCAATTTTTGTGAGTCCAGGCTATGGGGCTATGTCACTGTTGGTGAGAAGGACACGTGCAGACAGGCAGGTTGGCAACACAGTAGTAAAGACAAAAGCGCACACAAGCACACTGCTATACAGAGGCTACAGTGGCTTGCAAAAGTATTTGGCCCCCTTGAACCTTTCCACATTTTGTCACATTACAGCCACAAACATGAATCAATTTTATTGGAATTCCACATGAAAGACCAATACAAAGTGGTGTACTCGTGAGAATAGGAACGAAAATCATACATGATTCCAAACATTTTTTACAAA
Source organism: Ptychadena robeensis (assembly GCA_036250615.1). Taxonomy (NCBI): domain Eukaryota; kingdom Metazoa; phylum Chordata; class Amphibia; order Anura; family Ptychadenidae; genus Ptychadena; species Ptychadena robeensis. The sequence continues at coordinate 127,975,490 of CM070032.1, read as the reverse complement.
TAAATAAACCAAATACTGGGCAATCTTGAAAGAAAACCTCTTGGAGTCTGCAAAAGACTTGAAACTGGGGCGGAGGTTCACCTTCCAGCAGGACAACGATCCTAAACATAAAGCCAGGGCAACAATATTTGTTTAAAACAAAAAATATCCATGTGTTAGAATGGCCCAGTCAAAGTCCAGATCTAAATCCAATCGAGAATCTATGGCAAGATCTGAAAACTGCTGTGCACAAATGCTGTCCATCTAATCTGACTGAGCTGGAGCTGTTTTGCAAAGAAGAATGGGCAAGGATTTCAGTCTCTAGATGAGCAATGCTGGTAGAGACATACCCTAGAAGACTATGGCAGCTGTAATTGCAGCAAAAGGTGGTTCTAAAGTATTGACTCGAGGGGCTGAATATTTACGCACACACCACTTTCCAAATTTTTTTTACAAATAACTGCAATCATGTATGATTTTCGTTCCTATTCTCACGAGTACACCACTTTGTATTGGTCTTTCACGTGGAATTCCAATTAAATTGATTCATGTTTGTGGCTGTAATGTGACATGTGGAAAAGTTCAAGGGGCTGAATACTTTTGCAAGCCACTGTATAATGGGCAATTGTGTGCCCATTAAATGGGCAGAAAAGAAAAAAGAACGTTGATATCTCATTGACCAACTTCACACGTTAACCTCACAATTTTAACATTAGCAAACAAAGGCATTCTCCAATGTGTATAATATTTTTCAGCCTCTGACTGCACAAGGGATTTGGCCAGAGTATCAGCAGTCACCGCACAGGTCAGCACATCTATCTGTGGGCGCACCATGTTTGACTCCTCTGAGGAGCTGTCCCTGTGAGGTCAACAAGTTATTGAATGTCCTAATATATATTAGCCCTAATATTATAAACGTGTATATGTATATATACAGTTAAGCCCATAATAATTCATACCCCTGGCAAATTTTTACTTAAAAATTACTTGCTGGTTTAATAAAAGTAAGTTTGACGGGAAATGAAAATGGTGTACATCGTCCTATTATCTTTTGGGAGACAAGAGGCATTTTTGTGGGAAAGCTTTTATTTGAATTTCCGTAGAGACAGTGAATAATTTTGGACATTATATTTAAACTTTTTGTTCAAACTAAGTTCTATACCATTCCAAATAATCCAAGCTGTTCTCAAGCATCCAAATGATCCTGCTTATTCGGGAACAGCTGTTTCACCTGTTGAGTTGATCACAAACCAATTGCAGAAAGCTGTGGTTTGTAGACAGTGATAGCTAAGACAAAGGAGCTCAGTAAGGGCCTGCGGCTGTGCATTGTGGCTAACATTACGTTATACAGGGAGTGCAGAATTATTAGGCAAGTGGTATTTTTGAGGAATAACTTTATTATTGAACAACAACCATGTTCTCAATGAACCCAAAAAACTCATTAAAAACTACTTCCAAAAATATTCAGCTTTGATATCAATGAGTTTTTAGTTTGAGCTATTTTAGGGGGATATCTGTGTGTGCAGGTGACTATTACTGTGCATAATTATTAGGCAACTTAACAAAAAACAATTGCGACAAAGCAGAACTTACACATGGAAGTGCGCAGTTAATGTGCACGCTCATGATATAAGTAAATGTTCCCGTTCAAACTACTACTATTATTGTTTGATTTACAAATTTGTTGCCTTTATAAATTGAAACATTAAATACATGAAAGAACGGGTAAAGGGATTTTAAAGTCCATAGTTTTAATAAGTCAATAACGGTATCCATCCATGTTATATACACGTGACT
>CM070032.1:127923978-127946480 GCA_036250615.1 Ptychadena robeensis | reverse complement strand
TGGACAAACTTACAAAATCAGTGAGGGGTCAAATAATTATTTCCTCCACTGTATATCAACTAGGTGAGAATTATATAGCCACTCACTTTGTCTGGGATTGTTGTGGGAATTAGGTATATTTTTGCTGGGAATAAATCCTGAAATAAGTAGCAGCACCCGAATTCTCGAAGTTTGGTTCTGGGAATGACCAGAAGCAGAGCACGGAGAGTGCATCTCTTCATCATGTACTAGGTGGATTTCTATCTTTGTGTTGGGCCTTCAATCATCTCACAGCTGAAGATTACATTGAGCAGTAGCTGTTTGAAGTGAGTAAAAGGCAGAGAAAGGTGGCAAACACAAATTAAGGAATTCTGTAGTAAGACCGCATAGAACCCATACTTCTGGGATCAAGGGGGACCCTGTGGAAAACCCTAATTGATTCTTGAGGATTGTCAAATTGCTATGCTTTGTATGCACCCAAATCTGGTGCATAGTGAAGTTTTGAGACTTCACCTTTGTTTTGGAACTTGTGGGAGGGTGCAAAGAATAGTAACCTGATAAAATAATAAACACCTTTATGTTAAGGCCTAAGGCTCTGTTTCCACTGCGTCAGATCATGCATTTTTGGTGTGTTTTTCAACACATCCATTGCTAATCAATAGATGCATTTACTGTGCATGAAAAAAACAAGCTGAAGACACATGATAATGGACTTAGTGGAAATAGAGCCTAATGCTAGCCATACACAGCCCGATAAATAGCCCGATCAACCAAGCCTGATCGAAGTTTGCCAGTAAAAAAAAAAATCGACGTTTTCTCGGACGATCTAACAAAAAACCCCACATGATTTTTGAACGATGTAACAGTTTTGATCGTACATCATAGTCAGAGTTTAGCGTCATTTTTGTCAAATTTTTCATTCAATGGGAAGTAATAGTAATATCGGGGATGATCGGTGTTCATTTAGTCGGGCACTACAAGAAAAGTAGAACGATGTAACCGGACCGATTAAAATTTTCCAACATGTCCGATCATGTAATGGCCGATTTTCCGCTAAATTTTGATCTGGAAAGCTCTGTCGGACCATGTGGGCAAAACCCGATATATGCCCGATTAACGAGAAAATTTGATCGGGCTTGGTTGATCGGGCTATTTATCGGGCTGTGTATGGCTAGCATAAGCCACTAGAGAATCTGTATGGGGCAAAGAATGCCAGGGAAACCTACAGTGATACATCTTTGGGGCACCGGCGGAGGCGATTTGCCGGCTGTCTGCTGCATTCCAGAGGCTTCCCGGTCTGCAGTGGCGCGAATCGGCGCGCGTGCGGGCGCCATCTTGCCGGTCTCCCTGCTCCTCTAGTTTCGATTCTCAGCTGTCCCGACGGCTTCCACAGTGACACTTGCAGGGGGACACTCCTCTTCTTCTGCTGCTTCTGGACACCCGTGGAGCTGGTTTCCTTTAAGTTGGCTGCGCTCATCTGATTGGCAGGACGTTGGCTGTGTGTGGCTGCACACGTGTGGCCATTTTCTTTTCCTCCCTGCTTTCCAGGATCTGGTGTGTGGCTGGTCCAGCGGCTCCCCAAGGTGAGAGACTTCTTCATAGGGCACCTGCCTTTACCTTTGGGGCTACTGATGCCTGCTAGGACACGCAATTCCCGCAGTCGACCTGTCCCAAAAAGCGCCAATCCCCAACTGCGGCGTGCTGCCTCCACTCAGACAGCGGGGTGGATGGCTGCTTAGGAGTCTGCTCCTGCTGGACTAATGGCGGACAAATCTGATGCGATTTCTCTCAAGAATTGCAGCGGAAGCGTCGCTCCCTCACTGAGGTTCGGAAGCGTCTTCAGAGTAAGGGATTAATCTACAGTATGCAGTATCCGTGCAAACTGCGTGTGCAGCACTCGGGCAAGACCCTTTTCTTTGATTCTCCTGCAGCGGTTTCCACTTGGTTGGACACGGTGCCCTGATGACATCGGCGGTTCTTCGGTCGTGGGGTGGTTCCCGTTTGCCACACCGGTGGTGTCTCCTGGATTTATGCTCCTATGGACTTCCTGTGACTGTGCTTCATGGATCCTCTAAACACGCAAGTTTCTCAGTGACTTTATGTTCCCTTTCTCTCACCGTCTTATCCTCCTTCTTCCGTATCTTCTCCCCCCCCCCCCCTTTATGCTTGGCCATCGGTCGGGTTGGCCGGAGCTGTCTGCAAAACTGTGATTTATCTGTTATTTAGTTACTCTGTATAGGTACCCGCCTGTTCTTGCTGCGGCCTTCTACGGAGGGATAGTGTGGTAGTGGGCCTTCCTTACTTAGTTTCAGGGCAATCAAGCTGCACTGTTAATTGTGTTGATTTGTTTTGCGCCTCCTGCGCTTAACGCGGGGGTAGACGGTGTAGCAGGGGTTATATTGTTTTATAATGGGGTTTGTTTTGTTCTGTACTATTTTTTATTGTTCTTTGGTGTGTTTGTGTGTGTGGATGTGTGGCTCTGGACCCTGGGTCCCTGGACCCTCTTGCTGTGTGTGGTTGGGCTGGGGGTGATATGGAGTGGTGACCCTGCCTGTGTAGGGGATACCCCGGTGGTGCGGATACCCCTGTTCCCCTCGCACGGTCTGATGTTTAGTGCTTCGCCATGGGGGGTCCTCAGAGTTATTTCTTGGAATGTTGGGGGTCTGAACTCCAAGGTTAAACGAGCCCTGGTCTTCCAGTACCTTAAGCAGCAGAATCCTCAGATTATCCTTTTGCAGGAAACCCATTTAATGGGAAATAATATCCTTTCTCTACGTAGGCCTTGGATACAGCGGGCCTTCCATGCCACTTACTCCACTTATGCGAGGGGTGTTGTGATTCTGCTTCATTGATCTCTGCCATGTCTAGTTCAGAGGGTTATTACTGACCCTGGTGGGCAATTTGTGATTTTAGTGTTGGAATTGTGGGGGACTACCCTGGCAATGGTGAATGTTTATGTCGCGCCTCCCTTTAGGCCGGCTCTGCTGTACCTGATTCTGCAGAAATTGGCGCCACTTATGCCTATCAAAGTATTAATGTGTGGTGATTTTAATCCTATCCTGGATTCCACTAGGGATACCCTTAATCCTCGGAGGGGGGATGGGGGGGGGCCTCGGGGGGTGGGCCCAGTTATGGCGCTGAAAGCACCCTGCTGATAAGTATTTCTCCTTCATTTCTTATAAATATGGCTCATATTCTCGCATACACCTGGCATTTGCTAACTCCCTACGGTGATCGGAGCTGATTACCTCCCGGGGGGATCATAACCCACTGTTGCTTGAACTGAGGCTGGCTCCTAGGAGTTCGGTGTGTTTCTGGCGGCTGGAACCTTCCTGGATAGTTGAGCCTGGAGTGGAGGAGAAGGTGACACCCAGGCTGCGAGAATATTGGGATCATAATGATGGTTCTACCTCGGTGGACATGGTCTGGGAGGCATTTAAGGCTGTGACTAGGGGAGAGTATACTTCGGCTATAAAAGCGGTTAAATTGGCAGATGCTGCTCAGGTCAATGACCTTCAAGAGGCGGAGAGAGAGTGTGCGCGGGCCTTTTTGAATACCGGTGCGGCGGCTGAACGCCTTGAGGCGTTGCGCTTGGCTAGACGTACCCTCTCATTGCAGTTTTCTAACCTTGCACATTGTACTTTGTGCAGGCATGCGGAGGATGTTTTTGAGAAGGGTGACAAGAATGGCAAGCTGCTGGCCATGCTAGTTGCGGATTTCCATTCTCAGACGGTGATTCCGTGTGTTTATGACTCGGGTGGGGTATTGTGTACATCCCCTTCCTCCGTCCTGCAAACATTTGTGGACTTCTATGAGCATTTGTATCAGCCTGTCTCGCCGTATGATGCGGGGGAATTGGATGGCCTCCTGTCCTCCCTTTCCTTGCCGCGCCTACCTGTAGAAAACCAGGCCTGGTTGGATCTTCCGCTCACTGACGCGGAGGTGGCGCACGCGGTGTCCTCTTTCCCTAATTCTAAGTCTCCAGGGCCGGATGGTTTTCCTGCGGAATGGTACAAACAGTACTCTGAGTTAATCGTCCCTAGACTGACGGACCTCTATAGTCACTGTCAGAACAAGGGCGGGAGGAAATTATCGGTATATCAGGCTCATGTGGTGCTCCTCCCTAAGCCTGCCAAGGACCCTTGCTATTGTGCTTCGTATAGGCCCATTGCGCTCCTTAATATGGACCTCAAAATCTTGACTAAGGTTCTGGCCAACCGCCTATCCCAGGTACTACATCTTTTGATCAATGAGGATCAAACCAGCTTTACGCCTGATATCCCTCTTAAGTGGGTGACAGCTATCAAATACTTGGGCATTCAGCTTACTGCGATGCCTTCCAGTTATATCTCCCTGAATTTGACGCCTTTAGTGCAGTCCTTGAAGACGCGGTTGGCGGCCTGGCAATGCCTGCCCCTCTCCCTGATAGGTAGGACCAATCTCATCAAAATTAAGATCCTCCGTAATTCTCCTGTTTGGATACCCAAGGAACAGTTTAAGAAAATTGATACGATCATCTTGCGCTTTTTGTGGAATGGGAGCCTGGCCAGACTCCGCTTGGCTATGCTGCAGCTTCCGTGGTTGGAAGGGGGTCTTGCCCTTCCTAACTTCTTTCATTATTTTCTGGCTGGGCAGTTGGTGGTTGTTCATCGCTGGCTGGTGGAGGAGAGGAGGGACTACGCGGTGGCCTTTGAGGCTGCCATTGTGGGTTCTTATGAGACACTTGCTCACTTGATCCACAGGGGACCTCGGTCGCCACACACTCTCACCTCGCTGATGAGAGCTACCCTCAAGGCCTGGAGGAAGGCGAGCCAACTGCTGGGTACCTCCTCTTCAGGGGTGTCCCCACACGCTCTGTTATGGCTTAATCCTACTCTGCCACATTTCTCCCTTATACCGGATCCGGTTGTCTGGGCTGCCAAAGGGATCAAGACGATTGGAGATGTGGAGGAGGGGGGTACTCTCCGTCCGTTTCCGGAGTTGCAGAGTAGGTTTGCTCTTCCATCTGCCTACATTTTCCGCTATTTGCAGCTCAAGCATGCGTTTCAATCGCAATTTGGGCCTCAGCCCTTGGTGGTGCAGACTCCCACCTGGGCAGATGCAGGGGGGCGTGGCAACAAGATTTTCCTGCTATGACGGATGAGGACTGGGAGGATGTGTGGTCGTGTCCATTTTCTTTCCTGGTGTCGGCGTGAGACAGGCTGATTCAGTATAAGATTTTACATAGGGTTTATTTCACGCCGGCCCGATTATCAAGAATTTATGCCTCGCGGTCGGCTAGCTGCTGGCGCTGCGATTTTGCCCCAGCGGGGTTCCTACATATTTTCTGGGACTGCCCCCTCATTGCTGGGTTTTGGGCGGAGGTTGTCACTTATGTGTCGACTCTTACTACTGTACCGATGACCCCCTCTTTGAGTCTCTGTCTATTAGGACTTGTTAGAGAATGTGGTTCGGACTGTGGCTGGACCCGCGCCTTTCTCTCTTCTTCCTTGTCATTATGCACGGAAGCTTATTGTGTTGTCAGGTGGCAAAGAAGAAAGACTTGCCGACCTTGGCGGCATGGAAGGGCTCTGGTCAAGGCCTACCTTCCATATTATTAAGACTAAGTATGCAAGGGGGTGGCCATGAGAAATTCTTATAAGAATCGGGGGGCCTGGGTTGCTGCTTCGTCTTCTGTTTAAGCGCTCCAACCGGGGGGTTCCGGGGGGGGGGGTCAGGTTGTGGGGGGCGGCAGTGGTACAGAGTGTGTGAAGGGTGGTGTGATTGCAGTGTTCCACCTTCTATGTCTGCTTATCCCCTGTGTACTGATGATTTTTTGAAAGTTTTTGTGTTCCCTTTATTTTTTTTTTGAGTAATGTAGTTTATATGCTATTAGATTATTCTGAAAGTTAAATTCCCAATCTTATCATATTTTTATCATAATCTGATTTCTAGAGGGCAACAACAGGAGGGACTGGTTAAGGTGGTTAAGTTTAGAATGCTCATTTTGCAAAGTAAATTATTTATTTTCAACACATTATTGGTGGCCTCACCTGATTAGTTAGTAAATAAGATTAATAATTTCTGACATATACCAAGGTAGCCAATAATTACATTTACAAAAGGGAGCAATTGATTTGCATCAACTGTCCTTTCCAAAGCAAAGCAAAACATTTTTATATAAATATTCTCCAATTATGATTTTTTTTATTAACTAATGACACAGATCTGGTATATCAAGATGTTTTAATCAATGTGATGAATTTTCTGTTTCACTAAATCTGACCATTTGTAAGTTTCTCTGCAATTTTTACCCCATGATGTCCTCATCTTTTGACTCTTCAAATTCCCTTTTATCTGATATTTCTACCTCTTTAAAGGTTTAAGGAGGTTGACGTGATATACCTGCTCTGGTTTTCATAGCCTGACTGGTAATGCTTCTAGTTTACCTTTAGTTTATCTTTTCAATTATTTTTATATGGACCTTGGAACTTAGGATATCTTTCCATATCCGTCGGAACCCCCTTAGCTATACACAGTGCTTAGCAGAGCCAGTTCAAATACTATACAGTGCCACAGTTTTACCCCTGACTTATACAGCAACATGCCATCCACAGCCATTTGAGGGAAGACTCATCATCAACTTCAACTTGACTCTCTCCTTTCATTATTTGTATATTCTTGCAAGCTTTTGGAAAAGTGTGGTCTCTCAGCTGGGTAGTGCAGGGATCCGTCAAAATCTCAGTATGGAATAGTGATTCTAATTAGCATCAGTAATGTCCACCAGACATGTTTGATAATTAAATTCATTGAAACTCTTGAAACATTTTGACCTTTTTGATTGTAGTTTAGTTAATGCTTAATGTAACATGTGTTCTGCATTTTGCATTGGTTAAGCTAATTTGGCACATTTCACAGACAGTAAAAGAAGAGAGAATTGATCTGTGTTTGCTAGGGAAGGTGCTAGTTGTCAAGCACAAATACAATTACTACAGTGCATTATTATATGCATTTTCATACAATGCCATTGAATCTGTTAGCTGTAACACATGAATGAATGTGGTCATGAACAAGGCAAAAGAAAACAATTTCTTACCAACAGCTAATCCTGGATCACTGTTCATTGTTTGGACAATCTCCATCCCCTGTGAAAACCAAAATTTATTTAAGAAAAAAATAATTTTGTTTACTTCTTTTAGCTCATTGACTGCACTGCTGCTATTATTTATATGAGAGATTACTTCTGTAAATATTAAAATGTATTATTACAAGTTTCATATTAAAACGTCATGCTAATTTTATATTTCCTGTAAATTTCAAATTTACCTAACCAATTATCAGTTAAGCTGGGAATAGACGGTACGATTTACCGTCTATTCCTTATCAGATTCTCTGCACTAGGAGCGGCGTGATGACGTCATCACGCCTGCCTGCTAGTGGCGAGAATCGGATGGCACTCTTCATCTGCAGCTCATTACATTACAGCCGAACTAATGGGATCGGGTTAAAATTGGGCTAAAATCAGCCGTCCTGTTGGATTGCACAGTTATCGGACAGGACGGCTGATTTTAGCCCAATCCTCATTGGTTGCTGCATCCAATTCCTGCACGACCCGATCCTTAAGGGATGCGGGAGCGCGCACGGCATCGGATTGGGGATCGGATCGTGCAGAAATTGGACCGTCTAAGCCATTATATTTGATTACTTTGTAAAGCTGGGCATAATCAATTTACCTAGGATGAAAGCGCCTATAGGGAGCTTAACAGATCTAATTATTTTAATATAGCCTTAATGGTAAAATTTTATACAACAAGGTAAGCCTGGCATAGACACTTCAATCTACAGTACGGTCCTCATCCAAAGTATATGCTGGAACACAAGGGTGCGCAATGATTCTTGGAACGACTGGCCGTGTGTGATGACATCATTACACGTGGTTGGTTGGCGGCACATCACGCCGTCTATGGCCGGCTGTACAATTACCAAACATGTTCTATTTGTGATGTCTATATGTTTCTAAATTCATACTTCCACATGTACCTGTTTTTAGATAACTTTATTTTAAAACAGTACACTGCCAGAACCAACCTGTTATGTTAATGTAGCTATTTAGCAATTGTTCATACCTGGTATGAAAACAGGTTAAGGATGCCTATTCTTTTACATACCTCATTTAATACAATCCAGTTTGGATCAATTTGTGCATCTCCTTCTGGGTCCAAAACAACAGTCTGGAAAGCTCTGAAGTCTGTAAGAGTAATTTCAGAGTTTTCTGGGCAAGCATCTATTGTATCTACGACCAAGTCTTTGTCATAATCTCCTTCACAAGCATCTCCTACACCATTGCCTAAAAAAATAAAAAAGAATAAAAAGCCATTTTTTTGTGAATGATAAACACTCAGAAGCACATTCTTTAATATAGGCTGCAATTTCAGCTAGGCATATAGTTTACCATTAGAATCTGCCTGGTCAGGATTTGGCACTTTTCTGCAATTATCTGGGCCAGGTGGTGCAGTATCTGGGATACCATCATTATCATCATCATCATCACATTCATCTCCCAAACCATCCTTATCTGTGTCTAGCTGTGAACTATTAATATCTGATGGACAATTGTCACGTGTATCTTGGTGACCATCACCATCTCTGTTAAACAAAACAAAAAGTTAAAAATATCAGGATATTTATTTTCTCTCTTAATGCAAACTGTGAGATTCAACAAGCAGATATTTCCTTAAAATCTCCATTGCATGATATCTGTGTTGATATGTTATACTGCCAGAAATGATTTGTGACCACCCCACCAAGTAACTGAGTTTAGTTATATCCACTAAAGGGTAAAGCAAACACACATTTAAAAAAAAAAGGAAAACTTTCAAATTGCTGTTGTTGAAAGCTCAAAGAGCCCTTACTTTACCCTCATGACGGCGCTTCTTAGCACCAAGCCAGCTATGTAAATTCATGGTATGGTGAGTCTTGTAAGGAGGAACGTGCTCTAAGCAAAAATATAAATGCAACACTTTCGGTTTTGCTATGGGGCTGTGCATTATCATGATGCAACATGAAGTGATGTTGTGGATGAATGGTACAGCAATGGGCCTCAGGATCTTGTCACGGTATCTCTGTACATTCAAAATGCCATCAATAAAATGCACCTGTGTTCATTGACCATAACATACACCTGTCTATACCATAACCCCACCAGCATGGACCACTCAATCCACAATGTTGGCTTCAGCAAACCACTTCACCACATGATGCCACACACACCGTCTGCCATCTGCCCTGAACAGTGAAAACCAAGACTTGCTGCCGAGGTCCGGGTGGCTGGTTGCATGGAGATGAACAATGCTGGATGTATGGAGGTCCTGGGCTGGTGTGTTTACACATGGTCTGTGTATATTATATATTGCCTTCAAAGGTTTGAAGGCTGCTGTGTATTATTGTTATGCCATGGGATGGATGAGCAGTAAATAGGAGAAAATAACGCTGATTTTAAGGTATATCCCAGAAATGCTACTGGATGGACGGTTCCAGTACTAAGTTAAGCAATAATGAGGAAAGTGGACACCCCTGTCTGGTACCCATTTGTAGGTGGTGTAAGCTGTAGGTGGTGGCCATGTGTGTATCTTGTCTGAGGGGCTAGTATAAAGCCAGGTCCATAAATATTGGGACAACACAATTCTAACATTTTGGCTCTGTACACCACCACATGTATTTGAAATGAAACAAACACAATGTACTTTAGCTGCAGACTGTCTGCTTTAAGTTTTTACATCCACATCAGGTGACCGATGTAGGAATTACAATAGTTTGCATATGTACCTCCCACTTGTTAAGGGACCAAAAGTAATGGGACAATTGGCTTCTCAGCTTTTCAATGGCCAGATGTGTGATATTCCCTCATTATCCCAATTAAAATGTGCAGATAAAAGGTCCAGAGTTCATTTCAAGTGTGCTATTTGCTTGCTTAACTGATAGTGACAGCTCTTTGCATTTGGAATTTGTTGCTGTCATCTCTCAAGATAAGATTCAATCATTAGGCTGAAGAAAAAAGAAAAAAAATCAGAGATCGTTAAAACATTAGGCGTAGCCAAAACAACTGTTTGGAACATTCTTAAAAAGAAAGAATGCATTGGTGAGCTCAATAACACTAAAAGACCCGGAAGACCATGGAAAACAACTGTTGTGAAGGGTGTTTTCTTTACCAGGGAAAGAATTCTTTGGTCATCCACAACAGTTGGTCAGCTCAAGTACACTCTCCAGGAGGTAGGTGTATGTGTCAGTCAACAATCAAGAGAAGACTTCACCAGAGTGAATACAGAAGGTTGACCACAAGATGTAAACCATTGGCGAGCCTTAAAAACAGGGAGGCCAGATTGAAGGTTTTTTAAGATGTTGTTTGGCAAGCTCTACAGTCCTGGAACAACATCCAATGCCAATGGAACTGGTTTTCTTGTATTTATTGATGATGTGACTGCTGACAAAAGCAGCAGGATGAATTTCTGAAAGAAATGCTTCAGAACCCATTGGATGGCACTTCACAGTGCATTGACAATGACCCAATGCATACTGCAAAAGCAACCAAATTGTTTTTTAGGGGAAAGAAGTAGAAATTTATTCAATGGGCAAGCCAATCACCCGACCTGAATCCGAATGAGCATGCATTTCATTTGCTGAAGACAAAACTGAAGGGAAAATGCCCCAACAAGTAGGAACTGAAGACAGTTGCAGTAGAAGCCTGGCAGAGCATCACCATAGATGAAACCTAGCATCTGGTTATGTATATACATTCCAGGCTGTAATTGACTGCAAAGGATTTGCAAGTATTAAAAAGGGAAAGTTTGATTTATGATGATTATTCTGTCCCATTACTTTTGGCACATATGCAAACTGTTGTAATTCCTACACCATTAACCTGATTTGGACGTAAATACCCTCAAATTGAAGCAGACAGTCTGCAGTTAAAGCACATTGTTTCATTCCAAATCCATTGTGGTGGTGTATAAGCCCATAGGTCTGTAGGTCTACATTTATCAAATGCTTTTTTTTTTTTTTTTTTTTTTTTACTACACCTTTCTCCACATAGATGTTTGCATAATCTAACGCCAACAATGTTTTTTTAATAATAGATACAGCATTCCGGCCTTGCACAAAACCCACCTGAGATGAGTTAATTAACGAGTAGACATTATATCCACTATATAGGTGTGCACGCCGTGTAAGGGTAGCTTTACCTGCCTACTTATAATCATATATTAAGTTAAAGCCTTCATTACACAGATGTTGGTATAAATCATTTGAGGAAAAAGGAAGGAATGGTATCTGCTTTAAACATTTTACAGAATTCTGTCAGGGCCTGGGGCTTCGTTATTTGGGAGAGTGTTCATTGTTTAGTCATTCTTTGGCAGTAATGGGGGCATAATGACTTTATGACTTTATTGTTCTTAAACTCCATTATGTGGTCATCATTAATCTCCAGATTATCAAATGTCTCAGTTAAAATCAAATCTTCATTAATAAAGTGCCTTAAAAGCCCCATCCCCCTCAATACTTCCTCCCCTCCCCCTCGCCTATATTGTTTTTTCAATGGGGGCATAAAGCCTTTGGAGTTGCCCTTCTGTGAGAGTTTGAGAGTTTGCAAAGATATTTCTTTGACATATTCAGATTGAGCTGACACATCTGCTTGCTTTTTGCTGTTTTTTTTTTTATTAGCCTCGATCTGATGAGTAAATACCTTGTTTTGAGCTTGTTGCAAGGAAGCAAAAGCACTTTGGTACCTGCAAGAAAAGACATAATTGCACCCCTGATATAAGCCTTAAGCTAGCTATACACGGTTTAATTGACCATTCAATCAATGTAATTTGGTCATTATTTTGGTCGGTCGATTGAAAATCGAATTGAAACTATCGTTCAATGTTGACATGATTCAATTTAAATTGTCAAATTGTCCAGTTGGAAAATTTTAATTGATTGCTACCACATCGAGTGGCAATTAAACACTATTCCTTGTCCTGACTAATTGTGATTAGATCCAATCAATTGGCATACTGTTCTCTCTACTGGAAGGCAGAAAGGGATGTTTGTATGTATGCTTTTTTTGACTGTAGTCAGACCACTATGACTACAATGCATAGGTTAGATTATCTTGAGGCTGCTGTTGCAGTAATGGAAATGTTTACTCATGAAAATAAAGTTGTCATAATAGGTAGTGTGCTTAAATGTGATCGTAGTAAAAGTGCTGCAGCAGAGACTGTATAGAGAGACTACATACTCCTGCCCAAGTAATAAACTCCGATCCGTTCAGTCGTCACTTTGACTGTAGTCAGACCACTATGATTACTATGCATAGGTTAGGTTACTTTGAGGCTGCTGTTGCAGTAATGGAAATTAATGACACACCACATTGTAATTGAATTTATTAAGATCGAACACTCAATCGATATACAATTCAATGGTTGAATACTTCGATCCAATTGATGATCGATTTGTTGAAAATTTAACCATGTATGGCTACCTTTAGCAGCCTTCCCAAACAAGATTGGATTAGACTTACGCTGCTGATTGTCTTGTTTATGTTCATTTATCTTTTTGGTTAAGAAGGTATGACATTTTGTGTCATCTCTCAGATTACTTGGAAATTACTATAATATTATTAGAAAATGCCATAATATATTTGTCATTCTTGGACCATGCTACAACAATTCAACACTCACAGGTGAGTGTATGTGTGGGTCAACAATTAAAGGCAGTAGTTAGAAACCTAACACTGTAGGAAGAGGGAGCCAAGAGAAACACCATTAAGTCTCCAAAAGCCTTTTCAGAATTTGTCAAATGTACACACTTAAATGAACAAGAGTTCATTTAATAAGAGTTCATGCTTCTATCACATCCATTTAGCATAACATCATTGTAATTACTTCCAAATATTGTCATTAGGGCCCCTATGTATTTATTGTGCCATATATTGTCCCCCTTGTATTTTAAGTGTTTACGCAATAAAGTCATCACCTTCCTTCCCTTTCATGCCAATACATGTACTTGTCCTACCTAGTGCAACCCCCATCAGTGTCAAAAGGTTGACTCTTGTTACAGTCCCTTTCTGTACTGAGGCAGGAATTTTTCCAAAATGTCTTTTCCCTAAAAGTCTACCACCTGCTATTACCTTGGTGCTAAAAAGTGAATAACACATTTTGTAGCTTAAAGCAAGTGGGCTTTAATTTTTTTCCCATGGAAGGCATCTCCACATAGCTACCGATTAAGGAGTTATGGCACATTCAGTGTCATCTCTCCAAAGGTTTGCAATGCTGTTATGTAAACATCAGAAAGAAAACTCCAACCAGTATAGTCCAGATGTAGTAAACCAGGTCGAGTCCTAAAAAGAAGCTTTGCTGCAAGTGTTTGAATCATCACACCTCCTGGGAGCATTTGTCCTTTTTGACTTAGTTCTTGAGCTTGAGTGTAGTATCAGCTTTTTGTTTCTGCTGTTTTGGAGATTGGCTTCTCTGAGGTCTCATTATGTTCGCCGTTCCATTTGAAATGTGTAAGCCATCCCCTAGGATATCTACTGAGCACAAGTTTGACTCAGGTATTCCGATTATGCGTTTGTCGGTGCGGGAGCTGGGAGACAACTGCTTTCACATGAACAACTGGAACCAGAAATCTGCACCTTTCCTTTTAAAAAGACATTGTATTGTCTGCTAATGTTCCATTCTACTTCATGGTTATCATCTGAAGCAATACAATGCAAAGCACAGGGACAAACCTTCTGGCACAAAGTAATTTGAAGTGGTGTTCGACTTGAGCTTCGCCCGCTCGTAGTATGGCGGCGCCCGTCTGAGCACCAACTCTGTTTTGGGTCTCCACTCCACAAATTTCGCTGGTCGGAGACATCCAATCGAGTGTCAGCTTACTGCTGCCCTCACAGTAATGCCAGCAACCATCTTAGCTGCTGGCATTACATTGGATGGCCAGAACACGTGATTGGATGTGAGCAGAACGCGTGATCGGCTGCTATATAAAGCAGCCAGTCAGGGATAGGTGGCAAATATCAGGGCAAGTATAGTGCTGTGCAATATTTGAAAAAAATCCATCTTCTTAGACCCAAACGTCCTTTTAAGGACTGCAGTTATTCATAGGGCCAGTATACTAGGTCCAGTTTCTTTTTGAGGGACATTTCTAGACCAGTTGTATTCATAGGGCCAGTATAGTAGGTTCACTTTGAATATTAGTGGACTATATATGTCCCTCAAAATCAAAGGGCCAGAATTTTTGTGGACATTTCTAGAAAAGTGAAAATTATCAGCACCATTATATAAGGTCCTGTGAATTTTTGTGGACCATTCTAGGCCAATTAAAATTATCTTTTACATCTGCATTGTATAAATGTAGAATGAAAAAGGTGAGCAATAAGGGACAGGGAAGTGGGCGTGATGCTGATGGTGCATGCAGAGGCCGAGGCCCTGGGCGCAAGGAAACTGTGCCTGGCAGTGCAGCAGAAATACAAAATTACTGTACCTAGCTTTATGTCCAAGCTAGCTTGCCAGCCCAGGACAACACTGTCCAAGTCTGGCCAGTGCAAAGAGTTGGTCGGTTGGATTGCAGAAGATAATGGTTCGAGTAGTTTGAGTACCACCCTCTCTTGCAGTCCAGTCTCTGTAGCCAAGACCCTGGTCAAGGAAATCCTCCCTCTGATCATCTTTTCTCCTACCATGATAGAGAGTTCATATTCAGTGCTGCTGGTGGCATTATAAGGGCTTGTTCCCATTAGAGAAATCAGCTGCGACGAGACACGATTTTTGGTTGCGCGATTGACAAGGCGATGCATTATGCAAGATCGACCCTGATTGCGCTTAGGCCACAAGCGATTTTTGATCACGTCCATTCAGGTCTATAATGCACGATCCAGGGAGATCATGGCCGCCTGCGATCAAAAGTGCAGGGAGGCACGATTCAGAACGCGGGTCGCCATTTTCATATGTGGGGACATGATATGAATGGACGCAAGCAGCTGTGATTGTCGTGCGCAATTTGAAATCGTGTCGTGCCACAACAAATTATGGCAGTGGGAACAAGCCCTAACAGATAAGCGTATTCACTTGTCCACTGGCAATGCTGGCAGGTTGACTCAGATCAAAATAAACAAGGCCTGGATTGCTCCTGATTTCTCCACTCCACCAGAGGAGAGCTGAGCTGAGAAAGGCAATTTGAAAATATATTTTTGAATGGACTTGAAAGTATGTGGTTGACATACTACTTTTCTCCTCCTGCTCCTCATTCTCATCCAGAGTGTATATTCCCTGCACTCTAATGTTTTTTAATGGGGTCAGCTCAAGTGCAGGCCCTCAACATAATCTTTTTTATAGGGTGCACTGAACAGCATTCACTCACATCAAATGTTTTACAGTGTCTGCTGACCTGCAGCCACTGCAGTATAATGTTTTAAAGTGTCCGTTCACCCGCAGACACTGCCTTCTCATGTTTTAGAGCTTCAGCTCAACTGCAGCCACTGCAGTATAATGTTTTAGAGCAATAGCTCAACTGTCATGGGATGCTTGTGTGTCAGCTCAACTGCATGCACTGCCGCATAATGTTTTAGAGTTTAAGCTCAAGTGCTGCACTGACGCATTATGTTTTAGAGCCTCAGCTCAACTGCACGCACTGCCCCATAATGTTTTGGAGAGTCCGCTGAACAGCTTGCACTGTCATGGAATGTCTTGGATTGTCAGCTGAACTGCAGGCACTGCTGCATAATGTTTTAGAGCATCAGCTCACCTGCAGGCACAGTCATAATGTTGTAGAGTGACCTTTTTTTACTGTTAAAACATTTTTGGGGCGTGTTTTTGTCAGTGTGTAAAAGTGGCTTACAACTCGGACAAACTGGTTCCCGGCAGCGACTTGGGAGTCCAAGATGCATCCATACATGGTCCCATTTGGGTGGTGTTAGTCAATGGGAGATAACCAGGCACCCCCTGCTCGAATGAGGGGAGGGTGCCTGGTCCATAGAAAAGGCCAAAAAATGACAAACATTGGGCTTGGGTGTTTGGTAGAACACACAAATATTATGATGCATTCAAACTAAGCACACAAGCACCTGAAAATTTTTGGTGCTTGCTCATCACTAGTGATGATCACGAATATTCGGATTCCGAATATTAATCGCGAATATCGGCAATTCGGAAATTCGCGAAGATGGTGAATATATTGCCGAATATTCGCAATTTCGGATATTCAGTATTTTTTTTCCATTACACACACCTCGCAATGCAAGTGGACAAATGGGAAGGCTGCAACAAGAGCTTAGCAACACTCCCTGCGACCATCAACAGTTTTAAAATCCAATATTGGGGTGATGCAAATATTCGGAATATTGCGAAAATTTGCACCCAATTTGGTGGCGTCCAAAATTCGCAATTTTTTTTCCAACACGCCCCTCAATGCAAGTTAAACATATATTCGCGAATATATAAAATTCGCGAAATTCGCCTAAAACTGCCGATATTCGCAATAAGAAGAATATTGCCGAATGCGAATATTTTCCGAATGTTTTCCCAAAAATTTGCAGCATGCCGCGAATACGAATGTTGCCTATGCCGCTCATCACTACTCATCACCAGTTACAACCATAATTTGAAAGTGCTACATTTGCAGAGGAGTGAACAAAACCTATGATGTATGGTACATCATTCCTACTATGAAACCTGATGATGGATCACTGATGTTTTGGGAATGAGTGAGCTACAAAGGCATAAGAAACTTGCTCAGATTTGACAGCAATATAAATGCATTGAGTTATCAAAAATGGTTACAGGAAAATTTGCACTCATCAGCCCAGAAGCTGTCCATAGGACTTATTTGAACCTTTCAACGTGACAATGATCTAAAACACAAGGCAACCTAGAGTGAAATAATGTAAAGGTTCTGGAGGGGCCATCTCAGGCTCCTAACCTCAATATCCTTGAGCCACTCTGGGGAGACCACAAAACGTGCAGTTCATGTTAGACAGCCCTCGAATTTATGAGAACTGGAGGCGTTTTGCCAGGAAGAATGGGCAGCTTTACCATCTGAGAAGATAAAACATCTCATTCTAAACTAACACAAAAGGCCTAAAGCTCTCATCAATGTTGAAAGGGCAATACACAGTATTAAGAACCGGTATATGTACATTTAAGACCAGGGTCATTTGTGTAGCGATAATTTAAAAAGTGTAAACACACTTTTACCATAAATGGCTCCAGCTAACCACTAACCATGAGTGAAAGAAAAGATTTTGTGTTTTCATTCATATTCTCTGAAAATGGTTAAGAAATCATAAATTCTACTAGGGTATGTAAACAATTTTTCTTTTTAGACTATTTGGGGAAGACTGTTATTCCTTAACCTAGGTTCAAATATGTACATGTGGGACAGGGAAATGCCCCCCAGTTGCACAATATACAATTTGTTTAATTTAATAAAATACATGTTTGGGTTTTAGATTTACCGATCTTGATTGGTATCACACTTATCACCCACTAAGTCATGGTCAGCATCTGCCTAAGAAAGACAAAAAATAAGAGAAGATATTTATTCAGTAAGCACAGAGTAAGCACAGAGTGGTAGGTAAGATCCGCCAACTGATTACACAGTGCCCCAGCTCTGTGTATGTGTGAGCTGGCAGCGTGAGTCCAGCTCTCACAAACGGAGGCACAGCTAGATGAGAAAGCCGGGATGCCGCTAATATAAACAATGAACTACAGACCTAAGATCTGCCTCCCTGGCTTACCTTTTTGCTGGAAGAGCTAAGGTTCTGGTGGAGAGCAAATAGCTTCACACCATAAAACAGAAACACCCCCCCCCCCCCCCCCCCCTCCAATTGTTTTTGGGGGAAAGTGTGCCTTATAGTGCATAAAATACAGATTGAGTGGTTGATGAAGAATTTGACACAACATTTGAAATGTAAAAGACAACTGATTGTAAAGAGTTAATGAGCAGATGAGCAGTGTATAGATAATTAAAGGGATATTAATTTTTATGCCCATTTGACACAGACAATTTAGCCCTAAAAAGGATATAGCCGTTTATTTTCACACGGGGCTCCATTTGCTGTACACTGTAATTTAAAGAAAAAATCAATGTGCATTAACTTAAGTTGTGTGTGTCTGTCCCGGTTGAGAGGGCAAAAAGAAACGGAGAACTTTGTAGACAGGCTGAGCACACCACTCGGCTAGTAAAGCTCTGGCTATACATAGAGAGAGATTTGTTATCTGTCGATGTAGAGCTCTGTGGGACTTCCCTAGCTCACAGGGCCCTAAAACTGTATACCCATCATCTGTTTCATCAAACATCTGTTTGTTGCGCAGTTGCTGGCAGTACAGATGCAATCATACTGAAATATAGCATTGGTCATGCTGTCAGAGGCAGTGGTGTCAAAGGTAGGTGAGAAACAGCAGCTGGAGGCTGCACTGACTAGAATCCGATGTTTCCAGATTCCTTTTCTAATGCTTAGCACTTAAAAAAAACATAATGGCAAAATAAAAAATACATAGAACAGATATTTTGCAAAGGCATTACACCTACCTGGTCTGGGTTGCGAACAGTGGGGCAGCTGTCGCACACATCGCCTACACCATCACCATCTGTGTCCTTCTGGTCTGCATTTGAAACAGTTTTGCAGTTGTCCACCGCATTCTTAATTTCTGCAAATTTGAGCATATAATGAGCAATGTTTTCATTGTTATAAAATTACTTTCCATTTGAACAAAATAGCATAGTCTAAATTCTAGTCTAATTATTAAAATACTTAAAGTTCTTTAAATGCAATAAATATGGTCATTCTTGCAAAGTGAGCAAAATCTTCTATGGATGCTCAACATTTAGCTGCAAATTACAAATGAATATAATTTCATATCTAATATAATTTATATCATACTGTAGTCCCTTTAGTTATATGCGTGCACTTTAGTTAATAATAATGGGCTGGATGGTAGATTACACAGGCAATGATTTATCCATCAAAAATAGAACGTGTTGCACCAGATTACTCGTCAATGTGCGCCTGAGCGATGGAGCAGGGAGCAAGAGGATTTTGAAGGAGATATTTGAGATGGATAGAAATATCAATTGTGGCAATAACACATTTGTTCAGTGTCAAACAATGTAAGGTGTATATAATCACACAACCAAATTACTTGATCTATCAGTGTGTCATCACAATTAGTGAAACATATTGATTATGCAATATTCATGCAATTAACTTAGGTGTTTCGCGACACGAAGGTCACTTCATCAGGATACTGTGCATGAAAATTGTGGGTGGTCACTGCAAGGGAACAGAAAATAAGTAAGTATGAGGGATTCTTGTTTCAATAAACCAGGGGGTAGGACAAGTTGGTCCCAATGGTGCTGGATGAGTGTCAGTTTAAAATACACACCTTCACCTGGATCTTGGTTGGTGCTGGTCACTTGGCTCGGCCCCTGTGGGCCGGGTATTGTGTCAGGCGACGCAGGAACGGGGGGGAGTCTTTGTGGGCAGGGATTATAACCCTTTTAATCCTTTTATAACTTGATCTAGTTGCCCCTGTTTTTAGGACAGTAAGTTCATACCCAACCACTGTTCTTGCCGTTATACCCATTTGTGCCCAGGTCCTGCCCACAAAGACTCCCAATTCCTGCGTCGCCCGACACCAACTGGCATATTTCTATCTACATTGAATGTCTGCTTGTCAACGCGCGCCTGAGTGATGAAGTTGGGAGCAAGAGGATTTTGAAGCAATCTGGTGCAACATGTTAGTTTTTGAATGTTGGTAATTACCAAAAATACAAGTTTTTATTTTTTACCAAATTTACCCTTATACAAGGGTCCGTCTTATTTATTTAGTTTAAATATTTATCTATCCTCAGACATCCTCATGCATGTTCTGAGACCACAAGTTTTAGGTAGGTGGTCTCTTCCCCACAATCTTGCCCTGTAGTTATGGGGGTGCTGGTGGGACCTTTCACTTATTCCAAAGAGTGGGGAGCATTCTCTTTTACTGAGTTAAGAGGTGGCAAGGACCTCTTACTCATTTCCATAAAGGGTTAAAATTAAGTCCTATTAAATCCATTAACTTCCATCACCAGGTTAAGTGTCTCTTATATCTCTATATCTTTATATATCCCTGCGGCATTGGCTCATGCGTGGGCAGTCCAGTGTCCCAATATTTGCAAACAGAACTGTCAATGGGGACACCGGACTGCCTGTGTATGCGTGATGCAGTGGGGATATAAAAACATTTACCCGCTACTTACCTGTATCAGTTCCCAGACCAATGCGATAGATGACACATTAGGGGAGCTCCAGGGATACGACCCCTTCTTTGTCCCCCACACCCCTAAAATACTGAGACAAGGTAGACCCCCTTACTTAATAAGGGGTCTCCCCCTTGTTGAGGAATGACATCAGGCCTGGACTGAAAAGGAGGGGGGGGGCAATGAAAGAGCAGCCCCCCTCCTTTTCCATCCCTTTCTTTTTAAATATATAATATGATATAGCTTTGCATAAAAAAGTTTATGTGTGCAATGTTAAGTTAAGAGTTAAAGGCTGAATGCATTAGAAAACGCATAATCATATGTTTTTGATGTACCTAATGCATTTTCTAATGCATCCATGGTGCATGAATGGTGAAGGGAACGGATCTGCAAACTCACTGTAAGCGCATCCATTGATTTTAAATGTAATTGTTTTCATGGTGTGTTTAAAAAAAAAAAAAAAAAAAAAACTACTACCATAAATGCATGCATTTTGATGTGCAAACAAAAGCTAAGACAAGGGATAGACTATGCACTTGCATGCACTGACCTCATGCATGCATACAATCTGCTCAACACCCCTTTTGTTTAGAGCCACGTTATAGGTCGTGCTACATAGCGCAGCCAAAAACATGGCCCCTTTAAATCTAAAGGCTGACTTAGAAGTATCGTGAAGGGTGATAATGATAACAACACCTTTTCTTATCAAATTGTGTATAAAATTAGAATCCAAAACTATAACTGAAATATTAAGTAAACAACAAATTAGAAATGACACTGTACTATCTCCATCAATGTCATCATCACAAATGTCTCCTTTTCCATCGCGGTCAGTGTCCTTCTGGTCATCGTTTTTCACATTACGACAGTTGTCACAAGCATCACCAAAATTATCCTGATCCGCATTTTTCTGATCCACATTAGGAATGTAGACGCAGTTATCCTGCACCAATAAAGAAATTTTTATATTTACTTATTTATTGTTAGTCAAGAAAACACAAATACAGTAGACATGAAAAGTATACCAAAAGTATGGCTATCTATTATAACCATGTAAGACAAAAATTTGGCAAGAACTTCAACAAAACTCCATTACAATTTTAACTACACAAACTGATGTGCTTGTGCTGGCCTAGATTTTGGCAAATGTGCAGATAAGAAATGTTTCTCAACACTTTTTCTCAAAACAATCAATGATAATGTTCCAATCATAAAGACCAGCTGATTTTCAAAAATAGTTGCATTACATTGTATTTATCAACATGTAATTACTCTGTATTTATTTCCATTTAAGTACAGATTCATTTGAAATAAAACAACTTGTTGAAATAAAACAATTTGGTCTGACATTGAAAAAACTAATTTTTCTTCTTTAGGACTAGAAGGATAAAAATACAAAAGCGTGCTTTGACTTTCAAACCTGAATATTTGGTATGCCATCACCATCCGCATCATCGTCGCAAGCATCTCCTATTCCATCTCCATCAGCATCTTCCTGGCCAGAATTAGGCACTGTTACACAGTTATCCTGTAAGTAAGAACATTCTGTCCATTAAATATAACCCTGTACCCCAAACGTTATTGGGTTTTAAACAGATTGTTTTTTTTTGTGGTTCCTTATGTCAGTAATGCAAAGCAATGGCAGCAATAGAATATAACTTTGATCTTTCTAGCTGCAGCTCACTGTATCCACATTGATCTGAGTCTAGAATTATATTGCATATTAACCCACAAATACTTAGTAAATGTTGACAAACCATTCCTCAATATAAACTAATCAATTTTTAATAATTTAGTGCACCAAAAAACCTAATAGTGAACAACATGCTGTGGCTGTGTGGAAAAACCTACAGAATAGAGTGGAAACAAGACCAGTCCACCTGCACCAGGAGGGGAGGTGAAAATTATTATTAATATTTGTATAATTATAAAGAGTCCTCATAACATATACGGTACATATAGAGTGTGGAAAAGTTCACAAATTCTTTTTGCAAGCCATTTTGTCACATTACAGCCACAAACATGAATCAATTTGATTGGAATTCCACGTGAAAGACCAATACAAAGTGGTGTACACGTAAGAAGTGGAATGAAAATCATACATGATTCCCAAATTTTTTTACAAATAACTGCAAAGTGGGGTGTGCGTAATTATTCAGCCTCCTGCGTCAATACTTTGTAGAAGCACCTTCATCTGCAATTACAGCTGCCAGTCTTCCACCTGAGCTGTAGATCTCTGCAGCTCATCCAGAGTCACCATGGGCCTCTTGACTGCA
>CM070032.1:127874736-127896105 GCA_036250615.1 Ptychadena robeensis | reverse complement strand
AAGAGGATGATGTGGTCAAAATACTCATTTGCCTAATAATTCTGCACTCCCTGTATCACTCTTTTTACACATTTCAGAAGGTGGGTGGGAGTGAAAATAAAGCTGGGCATAAATGGGTTGATACCGGTTCGATAGACCCACAATCAATCACAGCATGGTGATGTCATTGTGGCATTACCATACTGCTATCGTTCACTTCACATTCAAAGTAATGGGATCATATAAGGATTTAACCAACATGTTAAATGCACATGGCGATTGATTGTGAACCTAACCAAAAAATCGACCTGTGTATGGCCAGCTTAAATTTTGATGATGAGAAGCTAAATTTGTTTTTAAAAATTCAACCAGTTCAACTTTGAGTTGCTTGAAAAGCCCCTGAAGATGGTATCATTACTGAACTTGCTGGAGATGTAGATAAGGATTCAGGGTATACTACATAAAATAAAGTATTACTCTAACACACATAGTTTTTGCATAAATTAAGGTTAAAATCAAGTTGAAATGTCAAAAGTATGACTTGAGTTTGTAGCAAGTGTAGTTTGTGTATAAATTAAGTTCAAAGTTACACTTGCTAGAGAAACATTTTTTTTTTTACCACAACCCTTTTCTACATCTCCAGCAATTGAAAAAAAAACAATCTAACTTTGTTATGGAAAGTTGAAATGGCCCCAGCAAAATTCAGGTTTTGTGAAATTCCAACTTAAAAAAATACAATACAAATTTTTGACCATCCCTACTCCCTGCCTGCAGGAAAAACAAAAAAAAAGGGGTTAGTTTGCCTACCTCCTCAGGATACTGTGAGAAGTAGCAAACCAGACCAGTAAAAGCAAAGCATTATCATGTGGTGAATGTTTTTTTCTTTTCTTTTTGTTTTCTTCTTTTTTGTAACTTAATATTTGTGTCTTGCAGCATATGTGCTCCCCTTATCTTTTGAAGATGTATGCACTGTACTACTGTATTATCCTTTGTTGCTTTGTAAGACACAAAATCTACAATAAAGTTTATTGTTAATAAAAAAAAATGCAAAGCATTATAATCAGATCACAAATCCGGTCAACAGAGGAAAGAAAGCTCAAGGTTCCATTGGATCCAGGAAATCAAACTGTGGGCAAAAAGGTAGGGTCTGTATGTAGGACTTCCTGTTGTGCAGGATAGCCAAGTAGGGTTCTTTAATGGAGAGGGCCTGAATGTCATTCACCCTCCTGGTTGAGGTGGCTGCGATTAGGAAAACTGTGCTGAAGTTTCCAATCTTTGAACTTCTGTCTTGCATACACAAGTCCTTCTGGCACTAGGCACAGGTCTCAAGGGGGCACCAGTGGGGCCTTGATAACTGTGCCAGGGTGACAAAAAAAGGGGCAAGTGACTGAAAGGTAAGCCAGTTCCTTATCTAGGAAAACTGAGAAGGAGACTTGGACCTTATGGGTGCTAGGAGCAGTAACCAAATCTTCCACCTGCTCAAGAAAGTTTAGGATAGATGAAAGAGACTCCTTAAGACAGAGATGGTGATGTACCCAGGAGGCAAATTTTCTTAAATTTTTGGCATTGGTGTGATGGATTCTCCACGACCCTGGCCTTGCTTAAGAGAGGTTCCTGTTCAGTTGGCTGCTTGGATCCTTGAGTCCTTGTAGATGAGAAAGTCACTGTTCATTTTCTGACCTCAGCTATCTCATCTACAAGGTCAAAAGCCCTGAAAACAAACCCACCTCTTCACTTTGGCCTACCCATCTTCTTACTCCACTTCACTTACAACCATGCCAGCCCCATCCTCCCCTACATATTGTATATTCAGTTCCCCAAACTATTAGATTGTAAGCCCAATCGGGCAGGGTCCTCTATTGCTCCTGTGTCGTAACCTGTGTGTTATCTTGTGTTGCATCTCAAATCAAATTTATTGTAAAGCACTGTGCAATATGTTGGCGCTATAAAAATAAATAATAATAATAAAATTCCCTCTGCTGGACCTTCTGCACCAGACAGCATCCAGGAATACTTTCTCAAATCCCTGAAGAGGAAATTCACATTGGCAAAGTAGCCACTGGCTCTTTTCAGGTTTCATTTTTTTAGCAGTAGATTTTTGATAGAAAGGGGGATGGGGTAAGACCTACATTTTCCTTCTTCCAGTCCTCTGTAGGTGATCTTGCATAGAGGAAAACATTGTTGCCTCTTCTGTGGAGTAGATGTTTTTTTTTAAAGCTATCATCCTTAAGAAACGTCTATGTGGAGTTTTTAGGTGTGTTCGCTGAACAGGGTCGTCTCAACCGCAGGGGAAGCCGGTGGCGGGTAGACCCTATGCCTCCCCGGAAAGCTGCAGCGATTGTCTACATCGCTGCAGCATTTCCGGGTTGGCGGCACCGCCCCGATCGCGTCACAGTGATGCGGAAGGGGGAGGGGGCGGCGCCATAGACCTCCATGTTAATGGAGGAGAGCCGGCTTTCCCTCTCACGCAGCTGTCAGAAATGACAACAGCTGCGTGTAGAGCTCCGGCGAGATGCCGGAAATGACAGGCAGTGTACACTGCCTCGATCGCCCGGATACGGGCGGTGTGCTCAGAAGGTTAAGACTATATCTAATTCTGTATAGCAGCTGCCAGGGGTGAGGTCGTGGTTTCTCTTCTTACTGTTTTGCTTTTATCTGCCCTGCAACTGTAAATTCCCTCCCATTGAGCAGAGGTTATAAATTCCTTGTTTTGAATTTTTGCCCAGTAGTTCCTGGGCTTTTTGCCAGCAGCTTACCTTCTCCTGGACTCCCCCCAGCAGCCGTCCAGTTTGCAGTGCCCGGGCTGGACCCCCATCCATGGTAAATGACATGGACCAGGGTTAGTCACTCCCTCATATTGAACGAGTGGATGGATGCAGCTTCAAGATGTGTCTTCAGAGTAAGGGCGAGATGCAGGCTTCTCTCCGCCATCAGCAAAACCCCGTGTGCAGCTGGTTAGGTTTCGTATGTAACTTAGTCTCTATGCCTTTGTCACACTGCTTGTGCAGGGATGGGGTTAAAGTTGGGGCATAGAAAAATCCAAGGACCTTGTTGCTCCAGTAGTTTCCACATACCTCGGTACCCTCTCCGCTCTACGCTTGTATTGCTTGGCAGGGATCCCGATGTATGAATGTGACTACGTTGAGCCTTGCATCGGCGGAACGGCTCGGGGGCGTGAAGACACAGCAATCCGCCGAGCAGGTTGGTCTATGTGCTACGTCTGCATCCCGATGTATAATGGAAACATACCCTAAGGGTGCATGATTGGAAGATGGAGAAAGGCAACATCGCCAGAAGTGATATGATTGGATGGCTGGGAATAGTAGGAGGGAAAGGCCAGGCAGGCCATTTTGTTAAAGATTGTCCCCACCCTCCCGTCCCTTATAGTGACGATATATGATATAGTGAATGGTTCTGTAATATTTTTTCTTTGATTTTGTAATTATTTTATCTTTATTTCTTTTCTGTCACCATGCACAGGTCCCTGGCAGTGCCTAGGAAGGAGCAATGATGTTAAGGTATTTTGGTGGCATGCTGGTGGAGGGGGCAGTCACTAGGAGAACAACATTGAGCCCTTTGTCCCAAGGTGGTGATGATTAAATAGTGGTGGAAGGAGTCAATATTGGCAGACGACCCACCGAGCTAGTGTAGGTGAGGTTGGCACTGGTGTTTGCTGTAATATAATTTAGTAGGGGGCACTGTAAGGCATCAAGGTGTTTTGGGATTGTATTTTGTAAGCTGGGAACAAAATATATTTGGTATATCATTTGCAGTAATATAATTTAATATTTTAAGAGAAAATCGATACAGTCAGGCTTTGACCTCGTTAAAAAAAAATAACATACAAGTAACTCCTACAATTTTTTTTTTAAAATCAAGGGCAAAAGCAATTACATTAGTTAACACCTGAGAAACAAAATATTCCCATTTACCTGCTACAAAATGTTCCACATTGGAAAATCCATCCCATGTCTTTTCTACATACAAAACCAAATACAAAGTTCAAAAGGATTCTTTTTTAAGTCTATAATTTAGTCATGACGTGGTAGGGTTTAATGTGTGCACATAGGGTTTTGTGGGTGACGGAGATTTTTTTATTTTACTAGAAGTCAAAGTTAAAACAACATTAAACAACTGACATTAAGTTGAAAGAATAAAAAAGATTGCTTGTTCTCTTTCAGCTATTTAATATTCATTTTTTCCAAATAGTTTGCAAGATCTTGATCGTAGCTTCTGTACATATGGCTTGTGGGTTCAGTTATTTGAATGTTCTATTAAAGTAACGTATATTCTGGCGCATAAGACAATTTTTAAAAAATCAGATAAGTGGGGGGTTGTCTTATACGCCGGGTACAATAACCTTGCAACCCAGACTTGGAGAATCTGCCGGTGGTGTTGCGCGGGGAGCTCAAAATGGCCGCGGCTGTATCCCCTCTAAGTGGCAGAGTTCTGTACAGCACGTTCCCGCCATATGCTCTGCCACTCAGAGGCAGAGCCTGCTTGGAGAAAGGGGGAGCTGACAGAGGCAGAGCCTGCTTGGAGAAAGGGGGACCTGACAAAGGCAGAGCCTGCTTGGATTGGAGTTCTGTACAGCACGCCCTTGCTTTCATACAGTCCCCACATAGGATGGGGATGTGCTGTACCGAACTCTGCCACTCAGAGGCAAGTTCAGGGTCGTCATATACGCCAGTGGCCTTATACGCCGGAAAATACGGTATAGATTTTTTCAGGGTACTACAGTACTGTGTTTTCTCATAAAAAAATCAATGTTACCATTCACAATGCATGTGGTGTGTTTTTAAAAACGCAGCGGTAGCGCATGCTTTTTTTTGTAATGCCCGCTGCACGCATTTTTTTACACAGATGTGTAATGTGCAAAATGTCTCAGCCAAAATGTCTCTACCTTTAAAAAAAAAAAACACATGCCTTTAAAAAACACACTTACATAGTGTGAAAGTGCCCTTACCTCCCTAGCATTTTGACCATTCCGTGTTAAAAATGTCGCTGCCTCCCCCCTGCCCCTGTCCACGTTGCTGGTGTCATTAATGATGCCAGCTGTGTGGGCTGGAAAGCGGACACCATGGAGGTCTATGGTGCGGCGCCCCCTTCTGCTCCACCGTGAGGCGATCAGTAACTTTGCACAACCCCAGAAATGCTGCAGAAGCAGAGAAAATCACTGCAGCTTTCCGGGGATATGCAGCGTTCATGGGAGCCCAGCTGGGCTCGTCATTAACACAAGGGAGGTTAATATACATTTTGATTGGATTGACACAATGCCGATTCATGATCTTGTTCATCCATTTCTACAGTACAATATAGTAAACTGAATCACACTCACATATTATTGACTATAGTGCAATAGTGCAATTGGCTATTGTGCAATAGCCAATAGAAATAGTACACAATTCTATTAGAAATATGCACCTAACATTTTTGGCTCTATCCACCACCACAATGGATTTGGAATTAAACAAAGCCGACAGTCTGTAGTTAAAGCACATTGTGTTTCATTTGAGGGTATTTACATACAAATTAGGTGAACAGTGTAAGTAATGGGACAGAATAATAGTCATAAATCAAACGTTCCCTTTTTAATACTTGCCAGATTTTTAATAATTATAGGACAGCGGCACGGATTGTATCCAACTGTCGTGACCCTTTTCTGGGTCTCGAGTCTCTGCTTTGTCCCCTAGAGGACTTCCATTGACACTCTGAAATTTTTTCACAGGATTTTCAGGGGACCGACCTTCCCAGTCAATTACAGTCTGAATTCTGGAACGCATAGACATCACCAGACGCTGTGTTTCATCTCTGGTGATGCTCTGCCAGACCTCTACTGCAACTGTCTTCAGTTCCTGCTTGTTCTTGGTGCATTTTCCCTTCAGCTTCAGTAAATGAAATGCATGCTCAATCGGATTCAGGTCAGGTGATTGACTTGGCCATTGCATAACATTCCACTTCTTTCCCTTCAGAAACTTTGGTTGCTTTTGCCGTATGCTTTGGGTCATTGTCCATCTGCACTGTAAAGCGCCGTCCAATGAGTTCTAAAGCATTTAGCTGAATATGAGCAGATAATATTGCCTGAAACACCTTAGAATTCATCCTGCTGCATTTGTCAGCAATCACATCATCAATAAATACAAGAGAACCAGTTCCATTAAACTCTTCTCTTCCCAACACTCTAATACAAGTTGATCTTGGTCTCATTTGCCAAATGACATCTAAAAAAGCCTTCACAGTTCTGGAACATTATCCTATGGACAAACTCTAATCTGGCCTTCCTGTTTTTGAGGCACACCAATAGTTAACATGTTGTGGCGAACCCTCTGTATTCAATTATTTATTTATTTGATTTCTGGTTGAGATACCCACAAACTATAAAGTAGTGTCCTGCCCTTGGCAGAGCATATAAAATAATCCCAGCATCGCCATAGCTTTGAAAACTGTTGAAGTCGATCAAAATCTTCCAATTAGTTTCCCTAGAGCACTGCTGAGGTACAGATTTCTGTACCAAAAGCGCACAATAGATAGATTTTAATGGATTTTTTTTTCTGTTCCTGTGGCGTTCTGCCTGAACCGGCAAATCGGCAGAAATCCGCAGTAAAATCCAGTGCTGTGGTTAGGTAAGCGGATTGGGTCCACCAGCATCCCCACCAAGGAATGCACGGGGTGTCGATCGACCTGACAGTGCCCGGGAAAGGAGCCAGGATGTGACATGCTCTAAAACGGTTTTATTCAATCCAAGTCCTAAAAGAGTCCATGTCAAGACTTGGAGAGAAAAAGGGGTGTCCAAGGATAGGTATGAGGGGAGAATAATAGAATGTCAGCAGCTTCTGAGGGAGATATTGATGGAGCATCCTGATGATAGCTCTAATCAGGGTGTGGAATTACATTCTGTGAGGTCCCATTTATCCATCCATCCAAGACTTGCTTAATGGTTCATTGAAGTGGTTTGCTTCATCGATACCTATGGCACCAATCGATGACCCTGGTAACATGAATCACCTGCCATCTCTAGTATTGGCCAAATATTTTTTTTATGCAACTGGCTCTTTCTCCCCACACAAAATGAAGGACTGTGGCTCTAAGTTGTTTAAGCTCACTCAGAACGGATACCACTCTCACTCACAGAAGCTAGAGTATCCTTGGCAGCACATACATTTTTAGAACATTACTGCGCCCAAACCAAGAAGTGGAATGTGCTTTCCAAAAAAGTTAATGGAGAGAACCTCACTTAAGTTGGAAAGGATCTTGGTGCCCAGGTATCTAATAAACAGCAACTTCTCATTTAAATGATCTTGGTTGTGAAAGATAAGTGGCTGGGAAGGATCGCCACTGACCCTGATGGACGCTTAAGCTAGCCATATACTCTGCGATAAAAATTACGATCTATTAAAACCGACCAATGAAAGCAATTTATCGGCATGAAATCTGTGCATGTCCACATGGTAACACAGATAAAATACGATTCTAATTGCCGTTTTTTTCGATCGTAAAGTTATTGGACAAGTTGAACATTTTTTATTGGTCTGGGAACATCAGGCAAGTTCATAGTGTTTTACCGACCAATTAGTGTCGAAGCTGCTTATGTAGCGCTAACACCCGTGGGTGCGGCTGAGTGTAGTGGGATACCGGGTAGCAGAAATGACCAGTGAGACTTACTTGTAGTTGAATTGAAGAAAAGTTTATTCGGCACATGTAGTCAAGTGGAAGGAGGGTTGGGGACAAGGCTGTTCCAGCGACTGAGGTCCTAGCTCCACTCTTGGCAGCTTCTTCCTCTCAATAGCACGAAAGCACAAAATGGACTCTGGCCTAGCTTCCCCTAGGCAGCTTCTTCTCAATAAACAAGCACAGCACCGTCTTGACTAATTCTCCTTTAGCTCCTGGAGATTGTCCTCGACTGCTGCTGCCCTGGAGATCTTTATCCTTCCGCAGACAAGATAACCGGTTCTCCCTTCTAGTTAGGCGCCCCAGACTTAAGATTCCCTCTCTCTTCTGGTCCCCACTAGGCACATCACATCACCAACACATCACTCCCAGGGCCCCCAGCCAGGGAACTCCCTGGGCTAGGACTGACTTCACATCCTGTCTCTAACACTTTTATAAACTTTTCTCCTCCCATCCCCTGAAAAGGCGCAATTTCCCTTGGCCTCTCAGGAGTCAGGCAGAGGAGTACAAAATGATACATTCACAGACCTGGCAGAGAGCCAAGTCCTTCACTGTGACACTGAGTTCTCCCTCCTAAACAATTAACTCCTTAAACTCCTGTCCCTAGCAGGGGCTACACATATTAGCATATTACTTATATGTTGCTGCTGCTGACATGGTGACTATTCAGCCGCAATGTAGTTGTCGCAATGTAGAAGTAAAGTATTTGTGTATATATGTATGTATATATATATATATATATATATATACACAAATACATATAGTTTAAAAAACCTCTCCGGTCAGTTCAAGTAAAGTTGTAGTGTATATTTTATTTTATGATATTAGATCGTAAATTCATTTTTTGACGATCACATACATGTTTTTTCATGTTTTCATTCATCACACACGTTTTTTAGCTATAGGTTTTGATGTAAAGATATATTACAATTGTATTTGAATGTATTAGTATATGTAGTATGGTAGTACACCGCATGTATACATAAATATCACCTACGTAGTATATACTACACATATATATATATATATATATATGTTTACAGACAACAGATATAATTTAATTCTATATACATAGATATTAGATAGATACATATTACGGATAAACTATATATTGAGATATATATTGATATTTATTATTTTATTATTTACATTTAAATTCATTTTAAAATCACATTGTTCGATATAAACGGCGATTATTTTCGATGACATTTTCGATAAAACCAGAAAAAAATCGATCCAAAATTGGATTTTCCATGTGGTAGTATTTTACCGAAAATTACGATCTAAAACAACTCAGACGTCGGGATACATTGGTCAGTTTTAATAGATCGTGATTTTTATCGCAGAGTGTATGGCTAGCTTAAGGGGTTACTGTAAAGCCAGAATGCAGGAAAGTAAGCAAGGGGGGCCCTCAATGTGCTCCAGTGTAGCTCCCAAGGTAAACGCCACCCGATCATATGCTTTCTCTGTATTAGTAAAAAGCAGAAAGAATGGAATATCTCGGTAAGTGCAGTGGTTAATCAGGTCTACTGTGCAGATCTTGTTTATCTCTGGCTACATTGGCATGAATCCTGTCTGGTCTGGGTGGATCATGTGCAAAAGAGCAAAAATTCTGGCCAGTCAGCTGTGCCCTAAGACCTGGACATAACAATTTAATACCTTAGGTCTACAATTGGTACAGTCTGGGGGTCCTTCGCTGGTTTCGGTATCACAGAATATAGCTTTTTTTATATAGGTCACTGTTGCAATCGCACATTTACAGTTTTTAAAGTGACTGCCATTTAAAGACAATAGCCTGTGCACAATTACCCCCCCCCCTTAAAAACCATAACATTGCAATGCAGTTCATGAGTTGCTGTTATTAGGAAAGACATTAAGGGAGGGGAGGGGGCATCTTATTTGAGAGTTTGCCACTCTTTGGTGTGGATTTGCGCATTAGGAAGAGCCCATTTAAATAATTAACCTGTCATAATGAAATGCATGGCAACAGGTAGGTAGAGGAGCTACACTATAATTTTTTGTTTTAATGTTGGAGATCGAATAGATAGATAAAAGGTTGTTGCCAAAAGAAGTGAAATCTATATCTATCTATACATAAACAGATGTATGGCACTTGGCACTTTTTATTTTTGCCTATGCAAAAAAACAAAAACTCCAAACATATATTTTGGCATTTAGCCCTGAACTGAAAATACTTTAAAATATACCCAATATACCCAAAACCTATTATACCCTTGACAATTTGTACCATTGGATAATACATACAAAAGGTATTAAATCATTTTAGCAGCACATCAGAAAATGAAAATGTCCCCAAATGTAGAGAAAATTCCCCTTTAAACTTTCCACAGAAAAGGCATGTTAATATTTGATTCTATATTAAACTATTATACCATTAAACTAATATATATTCGCAATCCATGCCTATATGCTTCCCAATAGTGAATATCACGAATATTCGAAATTGCGAATATCCGCCGCCATATTCGAAAAATTTGCAAATTCTCAAATAGCCAATATTCGCCGAATATATTCGCAATTCAAATATTCGAGCTCAACACTAGTAATTAGAAGACTTCCCCTTACAATGCAAACATCGCAAGTAAAGATTTGGGGTAAATTATCCCAGGAGAGACCCAGCATTAAATACATTCAAGCAATATAATGTCAACCCTGTGTTCATAAATAGAGATGGTCGAATTTATTTTCCAAAATTCGACGATTTTAAGTTAATTGCAAAGCCCCTAAACATGGTATCAACACCAAACTTGCTGGAGATGTACAAAAGGGTTGGAGTATACTACAAAAAAAGTATGTCTCTGAATTTGACTTTAACACAAATTAAGTCAACATTTCGAAAATCGACTTGCAGAAAAGGGCTGTGGGAACATTTGAAAAAAAAAGTTTTGTTCTAGCACATGGTGCTTTTGCATCTCCAGAAATGTTGGCAATTATACCATTTTCGCAGGCTTTGCAATCAGCAAGTCGAAAATTTTTTACCAACTTTGTGAGCTATCTCTATTTATAAATCATATGGTGTTTTAAATATAGTTTAGAATTTTATGTCATACAGCATCCTAATACTTAATAAAAGTGATGGTAAGGGTTGCCTATAATTTAAAAAAAAAATTTAATCCAAATGAGTGAAGTAATCTTCTGTAATGCTGTATAGAAATTGTGACTTACCTCTTCCAGAAAACTGGCAGTATCCATAAAAATTATGAAATGCAATTAAGAATATCAGCAAAATCATGGTGAGCTTGTTGCTTTGTCTGCTGCTTCTCTTGCACACAGGTTAATTCTGGTTTTAAAGTTTAAGTCATTCCTCTTTTTTTTTCCCTTGGAGGAAAGTCAAGTTTGCCTACAATTTAAAAAAAAAACAAAAAACAGTGCGGCATCCCATCCAAACATCCATATCCTTTTACAATGTCAAAATGAATGAATGAATATAACATGTAAAAGGAAACTTCAGTAATGGTGAATATTGCAGTAGGTTAACATGTTTAATACATACTGAGCCCTATGCCTTCCTTTTCAACGAACTGCTTAATATTTTAATTTTAATTTTTCAACATCTTCTTTTAAAAAATTTATTAAAATAAAAGACCATCATAACATTTCTCTCAATGTTTAAAGAAAAGGAATCCCTTGTTTTATGACAAGATAGCATTCAGAAATCTGTGAACATCTAATTTGTCAAAAACAATCTTCTTCTTGATGCAGTTTTAGAGATTTTAATTAAGGGGCCAAATCTGGAGATTGGGCTGTCCAACACAAACCAATCCACTGTGCTTTGGGTTTTATCCCATGGAATAAAACATTAGCTTTAATTGTCTAACCTTGTGTGTACCTATATTTATCTATCCATCAGTAATCTGCCTGTATATTATTTGGTTCTTGCGATACACTCTATGGTGTAGGCTTCTCCAGCTCTCTCATGCTCAAGACATGAATCTAAAGGTAGACATACACAGGCCGATTTTCACCCGATCAACCACCGTGCACATGTCACTCGGCCGAAAATCTGGTGCGCCCATCTATGGGCCCCTGGTCAAACTCGCTTACTTTACCCATAGGCTTCAATGGTGTCTAGGCTATAGGGTTCTTTTTTGTGTTTAATTCTTTTTAATAATAATAACATCCATAACAAATAAAACAAATCATGCTATCATCGCAATGTCAAGCAGTGATAAACTTAGGACGTCTGGAAGTCATCCATTTGTATGAAGCGTGGAAGTGCACATCTAGGTGTGAAGTCAAGATGGTTAGTCGAGTCACAAAAGTTGGTTTCCTGGCGGACGTATTGTATCGACATTACATATTCAGAGATTTGTCAAAAGAATATATGAGCAGGTGAAAACGAATCACATAGGAATAAGTTTAGTTAAATGATGTAACTTGCTAACTTAAACTTAACCTAGACAGTGCACGCAAACCAACATTGAATGCATTCCCTATTTTAGGTTTGGCGAAGGGCCCTCCCCTGGGAAGGTTAGTGGAACCTAACATGTCTGTTCCCTTGACGGCCATTGGTTATGTCCCCCCTGCCTTCGCACTAGAATGCTATTGCTTAGTGCATAAGGTATAATTCCCTATATGCCTACCACTTGTTATGGTATTTCTTAGTTTTGGACACCCCTCCTTCGATGGAGTCTAAGTATTCTTGTGCAGATCGTGTAATTGTAGCATCACTTGCAGCAGGGTGGGGGGATCTGGGGATATCCAGTTGCGCATTATCATTCTCCTAGCGGTTAGGAGACGTGTGTGCACCCAGAAAGAGTTCCTGAGTAATGAGGAAGGCGCCGTCAAGGGCACATAGCTAAACAGTAGGAGCAATGGGTCTTTTTTTTTTAAATATAGCTCTAGAACGATTGGTACGCAAACTGGAAACACAAGAGCCCCTGACAGGTATCCCAATATTAGAATGTCGCCTCAAATCCACGATGTTCGCGGATGATATTTTACTGTACACTAGTGACCCCTCCCATGACTTACCGTTGATTACGAAAGCACTAGACGACTTTGGCTAGTGCTCAGGTTTTAAAGTTAACGCTAACAAAAGCGAACTTCTGCCGCTCTATAATGCAGGATCCAAGTGCTCGCTGTGGGATATGGACTTTGCTGTAGCCAAGTAGTCTATTACTTACCTAGGCATCAAGATAGGGATGACCACTAACTCTCTGGTAAAGACTGCCAGGCTTCCATTTCTTTGAGCATCTTTTTGTACAGTCACTTTCTGGCAGGAGCAACCTGCTCAAAATGGTCTCTTTTCCAAAACAACTATACCCTCTCCAAACGATTCCTATGCTGTTGACGCATGCTTATGTCAAAACGCTCAACACTGCATTCTCCTGAGCTTAGATAATATTTTGCGATGGGCCTATGTGATCCAGGTTGCAGGGGGTCCTTTCCCTTTTTATGAATCAGCTTTATATAAGCCTGGTTAGCAGTGGGGAAGTACGTCGCCTTATC
Organism: Ptychadena robeensis; assembly: GCA_036250615.1. Taxonomy (NCBI): domain Eukaryota; kingdom Metazoa; phylum Chordata; class Amphibia; order Anura; family Ptychadenidae; genus Ptychadena; species Ptychadena robeensis. The sequence continues at coordinate 127,882,986 of CM070032.1, read as the reverse complement.
CCACAACCGTTGGTATAAAGTCAGTAGAGGTCTGTTTTAAATGTCTTGAAGAATTCTGGGGTAAACCCGTCCGGGCCTGGGGCTTTGGTAAACTGTCAATAGCGTCAAACTACAATCAGTTCCCGTAATTCTAGTGGTGCATTGAGATGCGCCTGTTTAGATTGTGTAAGTGAAGGGAGTTGAAAATGTCCCAGCTATTGCTTTTGGACATCATGATCGCAGCCTTTTTCAGTATAGAGATTTTTATAGAATTGAGCAAGTATAGAGTTTATTGCTGCCAGATCTGTGACCACCGTCCCCTCTTCATCCTGCAAGGCAGGTATGTGACCGCTAGGGTAAGACGATTTAATGATATTGGATAGTAATATACCCGCCTTGTTGCCTAGTTTATAGTATTGCAAATCTCGATATGATTTCTTTAGCGTCTCCTTCCGTTCTAGTCAATGGTCAAAATGGCCCTTGGCCGTGAGAAAGAGTTGCTCGTTATTGGCTGTAGGGTTGTGTGTAAATAGTTTTTGTGTGGTAAGAACCGATGATTCGTTGTAGTTTTGGGTAGTCTGCCTGCATCGACGGGCTAGAAATGCCATTACATGTCCCCTACGACATGCCTTGGCAGCCTCCCAGAACAATATGGGATCTGATTCGTGTTTGCTGACTGCAAGACTGATAATGGGAACTTCCATATGAATCTTTTGGGACAGATAAGGTGACTTAGGACTGGAATTCCGTGTCCTCCTTAGGCACAGATGTTCTGGCGGTCTGTGCAGTGTTAGGGAGACGCTGACAGGGGCGTGGTCTGAAATGACCAAGTCATGAATAGTAGGGTCGTGGATCAGAGGGAGAATGGTAGGGGAGGCAAAGATATGGTCCAGTCTTGAGAGAAAAGTGTGTGCCTGAGAGATGTGTGTATTGTTTGTCTGTGGGGTTGTGTTGCCTCCACGCATCATGTAGATTTGCGAGCTCAGAGAATTCCATTAACTGGACTGTCTGACCAAAAAATAGTGGGGGGGGGGGGGGGGGGGGGGGGGGGGGACTTTAACGAAGTCATGGATATACAGATGGACAGTGTCATCTTACTGACTGGAGAGTACACGTTATATACACTGACCTGTAGGTTTTCAAACTCACCTTTTAGAAGGTACTTTACTGGTCTGACTCAAACCATTCAGACACCAATTTGACTTGGAAACGTCTACCCTCCGTATCAGCTTTATGCGACTGCACCTCTAATTTTAGGTTCTTGTGGAGCAGGTTTATAACCCCCCAACCTTGTGGTTTACCGCCTGTCGAGGTCAGTACCCCACCCACCCAGAACTTTTTCAGTCTCGCTGCTTCAGCTTCGTCCAGATGAGTCTCCTGAAGCAGCGCTATGTCTGCACGTAGTTTTTTCAGGTTATATCACGTTCCAACGCCATGGATAATGGTTATACTGGATATGCATATGCGATTCATAGCCATAGCTCCTACAGCCAATGATCCCCATATAGGTGTCCTGGTGGTGGTGTCAAAACATAGGATTTTTTTCAGGCAAACTCAACGCGTTTCGCAGATTTTCCTCCGCTTCATCAGGAGTATATATTGCCTTATACGTCTTCTCTCGCACAATATCAACAAACCATCTGGGGATTAGGATTATAATGTAGATCCCTACAGATTCCATTCTATTACAAAAGTGGTAAGGGTGAAGAGCCAAGTTGTAGAAAGCTCCTACCGTGGTGCGTTGTCCCAGAATTTGCCAAGCGGTCGGGGCCCGGCCTGCGGGGGAACGAGGAGAAGGAACGCACACTAGAGCGCTCCCAATGGGTCGGGTGTGTTCAAGCTGATTAATATATATACTTTTTTTACATATATATGTATGTAATGAAATTTTATGGACAAAAAAATTTGAATTCTGGAGAAATTTGTGCCTAAGTGTTCCCGACTACTATCAGATAAAGGAAGACAAATCGGCAGAAAAGGGTATAGGGGAGGCCACCCCCAAAGAAATAAGAAAAATATCCCTCCTACGCAAAGTGTATCCAAAAAGAGAAAAAGAAACAGACGAAGATCTTGTCAATATTAGTGAAGAATGGTGTTCTGTGTCGTGTGTAACTACGTGTGTACTTGTGATCCTGGGGGGTGTTGGTCCAATGTTGTTGTGTAGGCTATGGCAATTATGCATGCAAAAAAGGTGATGGAATAGTGGGGGGGGGGGAGAAGAGGAGAAGAGGGGGAACAGGAGGGGGGAAGGGAGGTAAAAAGGGATATGGGAGGGGGGGAGAAGAAGGGAAGGGGAGGGAGGGAAGGGACAAAAAGGGGAGGGACTGGGGGGGAAAAAGAAGGGGAAGGGAAGAAGGAATGTGTGAGGAAGTGCCTCTAAAATCAGTGTTCCCTCTAAAACATAGTGCTCGGTGTGTAAAAGCAAACAGTCACAGGCTTACCCATTATATTATCTACATTCAACTATGTTCTGCCAAATACGCGGCTAACATTCTGCCTATTTGTACCGAGTAGTACAAAAGATGCGGCCACTACATTTTGCCATGTTGTCAGCAGAATGTAGTGGAGCTTCAGCCTATATGTCTCCATGAAATTGCAGGCAAACCAGGGATTGCCCGTCATGGAAACACATCAAGAAAACAGGTCCATGTTGCTTAGTTGACACAAGAATAGACTTTTATATAAAAAAAAATAATTATAAAAAATGCATGCGGTAATGCTGCAAGTGTTACGCATACTTTTCTCAAAAAAATATACAAATAAGAAAACCGATATTACCATTAACGCCCTGCTTCACGCATTTTTTTCTAACTTGCACGTTTTTACAGTGGAGTTTGAGGGCCCTTTCAAACTATAAACTCCAGTCTGCTCATTGATAATGAATGTGTTAATGAAATAACTCGCATTAACACTACAGACAAGTTCAATTCACCATAGTCCTACCTGCTGGGCACATTTACACATATAAACATTACACATAGACTACACAGGAACCTGGCACATTGGTGTTAATATGTATGCCACTTAGCAATCCGTCAGGAACTTCAAACACATGACACTATATATTAGCATATAACAAAGCTGGGCATACACGGTCCAATTCCTGCACGATCCGATCCCCGATCGGATGCCATGCGCGCTCCCGCATCCCTTAAGGATCGGGTCGTGCAGGAATTGGAGGCTGCAACTGACAGGGATTGGATCGTCAGGACGGATAATTTTAGTCCGATCCCATTAGTTTTAGCTGGGGACGGCTGCCCCCAGCCAAACAAATGAGCTGCAGAAGCAGAGTGCCGTCCGATTCTCGGCAGTAGCCTGCTACTGCATAGTATCGGACAAGGAATAGACGGTACATCGTACCATCTATTTCCAGCTTAACTGACAGATAAATTAGAAGAAACAACATTTTCTCATGTACTATCTTATTAATCCTGCTTTGAAGCCATTTCCTGCCAAACCAACTCTCTTTTCATGTATTGGCAATATATGTTCAATTGTTTGGTGAGAGATTTCAGTTTAAACCAGTACAATTTTAAATGTATAAAGATCTGTGCGTGTGTCAAGCTTAGCATCCCAAAATCTCATTTATTTGAGTGCAGTGTCTCCATATCTCCCGGCCCGAGAGAGAAATATTCGCAAGGGGGAATTCTAACCAAGGGGTCTGTAAGTCGGGAATGTTGGTGTAAAAATAAATAGCTAACAGTGTACAAAAAGGGCCTCCAAAATGCTGCTAAAAGATTACAGGGGATAGACACATAAGAGCAGGGCCGTTTCTAGCAATATAAGGCTTTCATGGGCTAGAGGTTTTGGTTCCAAATATTCCAAAACTAATAAAAGGTCAAGTTTTGCCACTAAGCCTAGTAATCCAAATGTTGTCATTAATGCTCCATTCAAACAAGATGGCTTTGATTTCTGTAAAATATTACTCAAGTCTATCATGGAATTACAAGAACACAGGGCAGTCTTTAAGAAGTAGGAGGATTTCTACATTTAAAGTTCGGCTTTGACCATTTAGTGGTTAGTATAAACAAATATTGTTAAATTTGGTCTACATTTCTGCAGATATGGTTAAGGCATTGGTAAGCATTTTGGTAAAGCATTAGAGACATTTCTTAAGGTATTTTAAATTTGAAAAACACTAATGAATAGCCTTCTATAGACAAAATGCTCATAAATTTTAGGATCTTCTGTTACAGACAGGATCTTCAGATGAACAGAAGAATGAAAGCACCAGATGCAATTTTACCTGTCTCCTATCATCTTTGATCTTGGACTGAAAACTGAATGTTCTCACCCTTGAGAAGGAAGTCACTGTACCATAACCCCATATGTAAACCATGTGACTTCTCACATTTGCAGTACACTGGGACTGCTTAAAACCTTCATTTTTCTGGAGTGCAAGGATGTTTCTTCTACACTGAAACAATATAAAGTCAATAGTTATCTACTGTGTTAACTCAAATACATGTAATACATGGTTGGGGGGCGGGGGGGTGTACTCAAATATACAGATACTACAGTATCTCACAAAAGTGAGTTTTTACTACTACAAAGTACAAACATCTTAGTAGTGAGCAACTTAGTAGTGAGCATCTTAGTAGTGAGCCAATATTTGGGAGGGGACCGCCAAGGCCTATAGGCTGTAATTTCTAGGGGGGCCTCCTACTGTGAGTAGTACATTCTTTATCAGTAGAAAGCTTTACACTATACCGAGTACACCGTACATATCGGGGTGAATCTAGGGGAACCTGTCTGGCGTCTTCCAGTATCATCTCCCATGATCTCACCCATTCCCCGCTCACTGAGCTTTCCACCACAGACCTTCCACCTGACCAGTCTGCTGCCCCAGCAGGGTCCTGCCGGAAGAGAACCATCAGTCATTGGTCCGGTAAATGATGGCCCTTGCGGCCGGGGCACGGGGTCAGGACAAATCCAGGGAGAACACCGAAGAGCCCCACACTAGCTTCCGTCTTACATTCACTAGACCCGCATTTAAACTTTGACAGAGTCTATCCAACGATGTACTGCAGAGAGTTCCGAGTTGTTCCTGATTCCTTGCTTCTACAGCAAGGAACTTGGGACTCCTTTTTGCTGCCGTAGACTGTAAAATGTTTATTGTGTGTAGTTGTTGTGAGATCCCACTTGAATTTAAACTTTTAAGTTTATTGCATTAAAAGGTAATTTTTGGTTATGGCCACTACACTGTCCCCACAGCCAGATCCCTTGAAGGCTAATTCCATAGGTAAAGTCTAAAGCAGGGAGCCGTTCAAGGTTCCCTGCAGCAGCATGATGACGTCTCCAGCTCAGCCGATGCTTTGCATGCAAAGCAATGGACATTGACCATGGCTTACGGTCATGTCCAATATCCCTGTTTTCGAGCGGGATTGATAGGTAAAGCTGCATATGATATGGGCCAGATCAATGGCCGCTTTGATCTATCTGGTCCGGCTCAAAAACTGGCCCATATCTACACGTGTGTTCCCTGCTAATACAAGATCAGTAGTGAATTCTTATTGGCTATGCAAGGGGTGAGTGTCTTGATGGCAGAAAAGGCCCATATGGGTCTGGCAACTGGTTTATATACTTAGCCTGGTTGCTTAAGGCAAAAAAATATTGTATATACTTATAAATGCATAGCATGAAGTACTAGTTGACAAAAAAGGGTCAGCCCATATGGGTCTGGCATCATGCCCCACAGGGCTATATATATATATAAATTGTTTAGACCAATAGGGTAATTAAAAACAATAACTCCACCCACACAGTTGCTCCAACCACCACATTGATAGTATGTATGGTACAAGGATATTTAACCTATGATGATGATTTAATAGGCAGGTTTTATGCGAATACCACACTTATTAAGCCCCTACAGTTTTATTAATAAATAGCCAGTAGGTAGAATATTATGAACTTTTTTTTTTTTTAAAGAATGACTTGCTCATGGTAAAGGATACATATGTGAATTTTATTTAAGCAAGGACCTTTGAGGTTGGGCTGTATATACCAGGAGGATGGCACTGTGACCCCAAAGTAACATCTATGCTCACGGTGGCAACTTTTAGCATTGCCTGGGCTACATACTTGCTGATTTCGTTTGTATGTGTCTTATACAGTAAACACATATAATTGCAGTGCTAATATGAAGAAAAAAAACTAACAAAACAAAAAAGTGACAAAAGTAGATAGCACCGCATGTTACTCCTCTGACATTGAATGTAGAAGGGTTGAATTTACCACAAAAGTAGACTAAGGCATTCCAGAATTTTGAGATGCATTAAAAGGATATTGTATGTTTACAGGAAACACATTTTCCTGTCACGTCTACCCCTCCATTCTTCAGCGTTAATTCCCCCAAGTTTTATACAGCCTCAGGACCAACATTAAGAAACAGGCTTATCCAAATCCAAATCCCACCAGTACCCAACACTAGCAGGCAGTATACATACTACTCAAATCCCCATAATAAATCAGGTTGGTTCATTCCCAGCAGACAGGCAGGCGAAATAATTTACCATGGTTTTTTTTTTATTGATTCATGCAATTCAGTCGGCAATACCTGTTTTCTTATGTTTAGTGACGGTAAGTAAGCTGGAATGTGCCAAGAAAATGGTCATTATATGATACAGATTGGGAGTTTAACCCATTGTTTAGAGCAAAGGCAAAAAAAAAAAAAGCAAAGTCCCCAGACATACGTATAGTATGCAGTGCCCACTCTCCCAATTACTTTTCGTGCTGAGTATAAAACTTCTGTCTAGGCAACTAAGTATTGCCTGAGGTATTAATGCAGTAGAGCTGAATGGAAACACACAAAAGCCCAGTATATTTTATGTGCATCATCAAATATCACATTAATATCAAATTTATATATATGTAAGCAAACCTCTAACGCAAAACTCTATGAAATATAACAAGTTAGAGGTATATATTTAATGTTACATATATTTCATTGGCAGTGGAATATTTAAAGGAAGGATGAGTTAACTTATCAAATACTGTTCCGAATCTGCCTCCAGCTCACGTTTTTTGATTTGGGTAACCAGAAAGTGCAATATTCAGATTTTTATTCCCATAGTATTAGAGGGGTTTATCAAGCTTGGCATAGTTGATGTGGACAACTGTGGGAGAAATATGCTGAGTGGCGGTAATAAGCCCTAAAGCTGACCATACACCTCTATCAATGTGTCAAATCCATGTGGAAACATGTCCCATTAATTTGATTAGGAAAACCACATCCTCTGACACGTTCATGGACATTAAATGGGACAGTGGCAAAGCTGGAGGTCATAATTGATGCTTTCATATACTTTTTGTGTCTGCAACTTGGAAACAAGGCCTAACAAATATGCACAACAAATATTCCTAGTTCAGAAGCAAAGGGAGAGCTTGAGGTCAAAGATGTATTTCAAATAATGGAGTATTGTGATCAGATGAGAAGACAGCCTACAAAAGTAGCCCAATCAGCAGATCAAAGTGATCACATGCTTTTCCATAAGTTCACTTGCAGGAAAATGCCTGTTATTTTATATGGACATAAATTAATCAAGTCGGTCTGCTTCTAATTTGACCCCATTACACTTTGACATTTTTCTAAATTGCATTTTGAAAAGGACCCTTTTCTAATATATATATGTTAGTTAAAAAAAATATATGCTTTGACGGATACCCAAATGTATGTTTTGTTGAGGATATGAGTTTTTTTTAGTTTAAATATGCAAAAAAAAAAAAATCACACTTCAATGAATGTATGAACTAGAGACTAGCTGCTTTTTCCTATTTCAAAGCACAGCTTGTTTTGAAAGGATGAGCTCATTTTATCCATTTATTTTCCTTGGGAAAAGGAAGCCACATCAGCTTTCCAAGTAAAGTGTTGGTTTAAACAAATCTGGAATCTCTGAAGTGTTAGAATTTATTCAATATAGCAATGTAAAACACATGTTTCTGAGATTCAAGAAGGAGGAACACTACATAAATTGTAGTATTTTAATTTTGCATTTATTGTACTTTCACTGCTCATTTGGCTTAGCAAATGTATTTTAGTACAGGGGCGCTCATGAATATGATACAGGTTATGGTTAAGCATTGTCGGAAGCAAAAAGCCATGAGACCAACACCTCAATCAAGCCCTAAGGCAGAGTACTAGTAATCAGACCGAACCGACTGGTGCTCACTTAACACATCACAATATTAGTCTGCTATTGAGCTCAGGCCCAACTAGGCACCCCCTGCTCGGATGAGGGAAGGGGGGCCTGGTCAGAGTTTATGTCAATC
>CM070032.1:127846523-127858054 GCA_036250615.1 Ptychadena robeensis | reverse complement strand
CATGTGGCTCAAATGCAAGATAGAATTGCACAGGTCATGCCCATGGTTAAGGAACATATGACCCAGGCCCAATTGGCTCAACAGAGATTTTACAACCGAGCGGCTCGTACCCGTAATTTCTCCCCTGGGGATAGGGTGTTGGTACTGGTTCCCACAGTTGAGAGTAAATTCTTAGCCAAGTGCCAGGGTCCCTATGAAGTCCTGGAGAAGATAGGGGAAGTTAATTACAGGATCAGTCAGCCAGGAAGACGTAAACCCCAGCAAATCTATCATGTGAATTTGCTAAAACCATGGAAGGATAGAGAATCCTTAGTGGCGGAGACTACTCGGCCGTCATCTCGGTCTGAGTCTTTAATTCCAGAGGTCAAGATAACCGACACTTTGTCTAAGGTCCAACAACAGGAAGTTAAAGATTTATTGCTCAGAAATCGGGACATTTTTTCAGAATTGCCTGGCCAGACAGTTATTACCGAGCATGACATCATTACCGAACCTGGGGAAAGGGTTAAACTAAAACCCTATCGCATTCCTGAAGCCAGGAGAAAAGCTGTGTCCCAGGAAGTGAGGAAAATGCTTAAATTAGGGGTGATTGAGGAGTCCAGTAGTGATTGGTCCAGTCCCATTGTATTAGTGCCCAAACCCGATGCGAGTTGGAGATTTTGCAATGACTTTCGTAAGTTAAACCAAATCACAAAGTTTGACACCTACCCTATGCCCAGGATAGACGAGCTGATTGATCGTCTGGGAACAGCCAGATATATCACTACCCTGGATTTGACTAAAGGGTATTGGCAGATTCCCCTGTCCAAGTCGGCCAGGGAGAAAACTGGCTTTGTAACTCCAGAGGGAGCTTTTCAGTACAGGAAAATGCTGTTTGGTTTACAGAATGCTCCCGCTACATTTCAGCGGGCCATGGATAAGATATTGCGGCCACATCAGAGGTATGCAGCTGCTTATCTGGATGATGTGGTCATCCATAGTACAGAATGGGATTCTCATCTGCTGAGGGTTGAAGCTGTACTGGATTCACTTCGGAAAGCCGGATTTACAGCAAATCCGAAGAAATGTGCAATTGGGCTGGAGGAGGCCAAATATTTGGGGTACACCATTGGGAGGGGTGTGATAAAGCCCCAGGTGAACAAATATAATAAAAATAAAAAACAAGTCCGGGCCTTTTTAGGGATTGCTGGATATTACCGGCGATTCATTCCCCATTTTGCCTCCCTGGCCAATCCTTTGACGAAGTTGACCAGAGGGAAAGAGTCTGTGATGATAAAATGGTCCCCTGAGGTGGAATCCGCTTTCGAAGCCCTGAAACGTGCTTTGTGCGAGCAGCCGGTCCTATACTCACCAGACTTCTGCAAGCCATTTGTGGTACAGACCGATGCCTCGGATGTGGGTTTAGGTGCGGTATTGTCTCGGGTTTCGGGATGGGGAAGATCTACCTTAGCAGGCAACTGAAGCCACATGAGGTGAATTATGCCACTATAGAAAAAGAATGCTAAGCTGTGAAGTGGGCTCTGGATTCCCTTAGGTATTACTTGTTGGGAAGACAGTTTGACTTGATAACCGATCATGCTCAATTGACATGGATGTCCCAGAATAAGGAAACGAATCGGAGAATTAATAGGTGGTTTCTGGCCTTGCAGGATTTCAGTTTTAAAGTACAGCATTGTCCCAGTGTACAGATGGGAAATGCCGATGCCTTGTCTAGGGTTCACTCTTGCCTTTCATCTTGTGTTCCTACCCCAGGGTTGAAACAAGGAGGGGGGGGGGGGGGGGGGGGGTGTGTGACAGGAAGCCTGTCAAATCCTCTGGTTGCATCCAGTATGGGATATATGTGTGTCCCAGATACCGGCAATATTGCGAGTACTTTACTATCTGACCAGCAGAGGGAGCTGGAGTTGCTGGGACTGGTTCAGGGTAGTTACAGCTGTGTGCTGTTTTCTCATTAGAGCTTGTTGCAGCTCTATATAATCTCCTCACCTGCTTTGTAAGATGCTCCACCCTGGAACCAGTACTGTGTATGACTGGGGAGCAGCGTGTACCTGTGTGGACTCTCTGTGTTGAGCTACAAAACCTATGTTTCTGTGGACTGTTTCCTTTGGATGTTATTGCCTTACTTGTACATATTGTATATAGGACTTTGCACAATAAATCACCTGTGTGGTTCACCTGAAAATCTTGTTGCTGTACCTCCTTGCCTGCTGTGGACCCATCTAGGGGGTCCTGTGCCTTGCCGCTCTACAGCTAATCCCTCACAATATATATATATATATATATATATATATATATATATATATATATATATATATATACATACATACATACATACATACATACATAGTTTTGTCTGTGATTCAGAACTGATAAAAATCCCACCCTGGTTTTAGGAACCAAAACAGCAGTACATAAAAGTAAGTTATATAGTATAGAACAATTGAAAAACCATAAAATCATTCTCCACAAATGAATCCTTGTTTAAAATGGTTTACATTCAGCTAATCAAACCAATGTAAAGGATAAATGCTTCTTTTCAAAAGTAAGAATGCTTTATCTTAAAATCATACAAGATTCTTTGTAAATTGACAGTTATCTTTGTACTTTTACACTAGTGCATTAAAAGGTTATCGAAATTATTTTTTGTTCAGATACAGCAGAAAATAGCAACATAAATATAACATGCCCTCTGCTATTATGAATTAAGAATATTGGCCTTACTGGCTTGCTACAAACTGTAAACTGTACGCTCTAATCATATAAATGTTTTTTTTATGGAATAATCTTACATAAAAGTGAGTTACTGTGTTGTTCTTTTTTGGGATGACCTTCAGATAGGTAAAAAGGGAGACTTCGCTGACCAAGTTTAATGTATTTGTCAATAAGCATTGTTATTGTACCCTACTTTTACACAGTATTAGGTTCTTGGGCCTTTCACTGCCCAGTAAAAAGATCTTATTTCAACATTATAATTGCCAAAGCAAAGTGGCCAGCACTTCACTCAAAATTGTCCATAGAGGACTGTTTAAAAACTTGAAAAGTTCATCATTTCAGTGTAAGTTTTAAAACATGGAAAAAAATTTGAATCTCATTCTGGTATAGTAGATATAAAATGCCAGGTTCCTGTGCTGTACAAAATTGAGACAAAGACAAATCATTTCAGAACTTTTTCCACCTTTAATATGACCTATAAACTGCACCACTCAATTGAAAAACAAACTGAAATCTTTTAGCTAGAGGGAAGAAAAATATAAAAATAAAATAATGTGTTTGTATAAGAGTGCACACACTTAAACTAATACTTTGTTGAAGCACCTTTTGATTTTATTACAGCACTTTTGGGTATGAGTATTACAGTATTTTTGGGTATGACTATCCGCATGGCACATTCTGACTTGGCAAGATTTGCCCACTCTTCTTTGCAGAAACACTCCAAATCTGTCAGATTGCGAGGGAATCTCCGTGCACAGCCCTCAACATAGTTGATGTTTTTCATGTAATGTATAGAACTGCTGGGAAAGGTCTTGCCAGGCATATATTTTGCATACAGTCAAGCTGTAGTCCCATCAGGCGGTGTATACTAGAGTCCAGGAAAGTATTGGACAGCAACAGCAAGTTTCTTGTTTTTGTTTTTTGTTTAGTTTGTTTTAGGGTCCCAGACTCTGAAATGGCAGGAAAGGAACTGGGTGGGCCTTCCTATTCCATCCATGTACACACCGGGTGTTTCTCCACAAAACGAGTTGAGAGCAATCAGTCGGGAGTCCTGATCAGATAAAAGACAGTTTACTTCTGGAGCATAGGACATGGGCACACAAGGAGTTGTATTTAGGTTCAAAAGCCAGGAGACTTTTGGCTTATAGATGCTACTAGCCCCTGAAAGAGTAATTCTGTTTGGACTTTCATTTTGAAAACAAATACAAGCAAGAAAGCCTAAAGAGATACTGAAGAGGCGCTGTGGTGTGCAGGGGGACGAAGATCCCTTTAAGGGCATGCCCCAGCATGCACCGGGAGCTTCCAGGAAGAAGAGGTGCTCAGTCCGGGTATCAAGGATGTACGGTCGGTATACCCTGTGCCCCTCTCCCCGGGACTTCAGTATGGCCTACATAGCTGGCATGCTTGTGTTCCCGCAAACCATCTGTGGCTGGTCCTGTGGAGCGTTCCTGCCGTAACGACAACCGCCATGGGGAACTGCCCACCAGCTGTGGCTCTCCTCTGGCTGATTGTCCTAGGACCTCCCCTGCCGGGTTGCGGTTCCTTGGATACCTTGCACTGTTACCTTGGACATTAGTTTCTGGACTTTAGGTTGTTTGCTGCATACTGTTTGCCAGGTGTTGAGGACTTTCGGGCACAGCTTTTGCCTGTGTTTGCAGACCCCGTTAGGGCCTCTGTTGTCTGGTTGATTCCTGTGTCTTTACAATACCCGTTTTGTGGATTTCATCATTAAGAGCCCCCCCTTCCTTTGAGGCTAAACACCCACAGCAACCTTAGCTTTTTCTCTGTCCTGCCCATTCTGTTAATGCTTACAGCAGGGCTGTAGTGACAAAAAATTAGTTTGTAAAGGAAGTGCATTGCCCAACCAGCTTTTGATATATACAGTTTAAACAGACAAAAAATATTTTAAAAACAGACATTTATTAGGTGATTTATGTGAATTTCAGCAATAGCAACGCGTTGCCAAATTTCTATTTTCAGTAAGTGGACATTTTATAGCCAGCACAATCAGTTTGATAGAGTTCATTCTTCTTCATTTGTTTCTGGCATGAAACGCGCATACCTTACATTACCTTTTCATTCTGGCTCAACATATCTGAATTTCATTTCCGAATATCAGTGGCTCTTAGGCTTTGAGGTCTCTTATTCCCTCCTTCATTGACAGATTCATTTAGAGACACTGAAATCTAAATCCATTTATGACAGCGTAATAAGTCTTGTATCTGAGCTGCCTAAAATAGCCTGCATCTTATTTCGGATATTTTTACATCTGAAAGTAATTATATTCACTCATATTTGAGTCATTTAAAATGTGTAATAATAGTTCTGGGGGTCCTGGATTAATTCCCATCAGGGACACTCCATGGACGTAATATGCTCTTGCTGTGAAATTTAACTTTGGGTACTCCCAAAAACATACTGGTAGGCTAATTAGTCTCTAATTTTTAGAGTTAGTTTCCAATATTACATTTATAAAAAGTTAATATTAAACTGGGATACTTGAGCTTTTATAGGGAACACGCGTTTCCTTAACAGCTAACTTTGTTTTTACCCCCTGATGCCAATGATTGATGCACTTCCCAGTTTGCTAGCCAGAGCTGGGCTAAAGTCTATGCAAGTCGAATGTTCAAGCTTAAACTCCCTTATGATCTACTGTCCATGACTGGCAACTACCCCCTTAGCCCTGAGCATGGCATATGAGATGAAGAAGAGAAAATCACAAAGGCCCCATACCTAGAAAATACCTTTGACAAATAAATACAGCAGCAATGCAGTACAGTCAAATCGTCTAATGAGGTGGAAATTTTATTGACATTCAGTTAAATATAAATGTATGACTGTGGTATTCAAATTTTAAGGTTTACAGTTTATCTAATGCTGATTAAAATCATTTGATTTCAGACTAAACTGGTTACAAAAATTATTAGGCTATGTGGTGTATGAGGTCATAGTAATGGTCCAAACCCATCTATTTTAGAATGACCTCACTAATTAGACCAGAAGGACTGCCAATCAGAGGCTATCTTAAAATGTCACTATTTATTTTTCTTAAGTAGTTAATGACTTTCAACACATGAGGTATGTACTTAACGTGTCATCTTATTTCTTCACACACCCTATTCTTCTTTTCCCACTACAGCCATTCTGTCAGAGTATTTGTCAAGGCCTGAGTTGTGATCAAGCAGCTAAGACAGCAGTTCCTCTGTAAATTGTCCTTTGGGGGCATCATTACAAAATCTATTGTAATATTTGCAAACAAGTTTTCAGAGAACCCTCATAAAAAAAATAGCATTCAGAGTGAAAAGAACTCTTCTTTAAAATAAGTGAACACACACACTTAAAAGAAAAATGTAATACCATAAACAAAAGATTCACAAAGCATTGCCAGGGGTATTGAGACATCCCTTCAAATCCATGAATTCAGGAGTTCCAATTACTTCAATGGCCACAGGTGTAAAAAAAATCACCTTGGCATGCACACTGCTGCAATCTCAAAATAAAATTTTTGTACTATCAACTTTTATTCTATCAAAACTTGAACTGGAGTGATCTAAAGGTGTATGGGCTAGGTTCACACGGATATTCATGCAGAGCCAAGTTTAACCCCCTTGTAGTATTTCCGAGTGTGGTTTAGGGTAAACTTCCATTACCAACAGTGGTAATCCTGAGCCTTATTCGCGGTAGCTTACCTTACCAGAACTGTTCATTTGTGTTGTTGGACCCTCATCCCTAACTTCACTGGTGATACCAGGAAGGTTGGGAGGGGGGGGGGCTTGAATATGCATATATGATATTACAGGCATAGGCTTTCCATGGTAATCAGTTTGCACTTACCAAAAGCACTCCTTCTGTTGATGATTTTTCACTGTGTTTTTCCTGCATTTGTACATTTGTGAAAAACTCTGAAAAAATGCCTAGATTTTTTTTTTTACAGAGTTCACTCTTACTGCAGAACACTTTTATATTCATATGAAAGAGGTGCATGTCAGTATGCTAGGGGTCCCCATGTACATAATTTACCTTGAGTGACCTTACGTCCAGTGTTTATACACGTTTACATAAAAAGTAAACGTGGGAACTGGTGCAGATATATTGGCTAGGGAAAGAGTGCAGCAGGGTGACACTTGCACGTCCTTACTCCTCCCCTCTGCAAAGAGCAGAACAAGCACTGTGTAGAGCGCCCATTTGTTCTCTGGTCTTTGTGATTTAATATGTGTACATAGCTTTAACCTCTCCCCAGAACACATGTGTAAACTACCCAAATACTCAAATAAATAAACTCATCTAATTTTAAAAGGCATGACAGGATTTCAGGGTCTTTGAAATTCAAAATGTTTTCAGCCAGGTAGAATTTATTTTATTTTTTTACAATAATCCAAGAAAACAAGCAATTCTCTAGAATTTGCTTTTTTATCATATCAGGTACCAGCCAGAAATCTGGTGTGAGTGTATACAGCTGGTACTAGCATATATAGACATGCAATCACATGGGTACTGTTAACTTGGCAATATATATTTTATTCCAATAGCAGGGCCAAAAGGCACATATGAGCCCTATTAAAACTGTTACATTGCCCACCACTGCTTTACATCATGAAATTGCTTCCATCTCAGAACACTGTTAACAATAAAATCAAGGTTATGCATTAAATACCTCAGACTTTCTAGAAAGCTTAGTAAAACTTCAAATATAATCTATTCTTTTTCACCCACTATTGGTAGTTATTACAATTATAGGTACAGTTATTTGGAGATGTAGCAAACTGCAGGAGTGTGGAAAAAATAAATCAATAGTCCCATGGGTATGTGCCTTGCTCCTTATGTTTTCCAGAGCTGTATATGAATGATCTCCATCTGCTTTTACTGGAGACTGGCAAGTCAGAAACCAAAAAGTCATTAGATGGCCCTGTCATTTTGAAGTTATCTCACCAAATGATCCTTAGCATGCAGATTACATAAATGTGGCACACTCAGTGCATGATGTAATTTTAGAAACTGGGTATGTTCCCTATTAAAATGGAATGAAGGGGGTCATGTGTGCTGGCGTAAATATGTGCTGGCAGTCAACCTAGTTTAAAGGTTTCCAAACCAAACAACATCTTTGCTTTATCGCTATAAACAGTTCAAGAGAGTAAAAATGTGCATATCTTCAAATTTACATCTGTTGTAAAAGCTGTTTTGCCATTTAAACTTGTATGCACTGCGTTGTGTGGTGTGTAAATCACATATTGCACTGCTTCATGCATTTGGGAGATGTAAGAGTAAGCATTTCTAATGCTAACAAAACAATATAAACCCTAGCATGGCTGGGCATCTAGTTAGCTTTCTACACTCTAGATCCATGATGGTGAACCCAGGGCATGCAGAGCCCTCTCGGTTGGCACATGCCTGCAATCTATTTCTGATTGGATAACATCATATATCCGGCTGTTGAAAATGTAAACAAAAAGACAGCAGTGCCATCTTGTGACCATACTAAAATTTGAGGGATTAGCCTACTTTCATTTTGTTTTATTGTCTTGTTCACTGTTAATGTTACAGAGAACTTTAATAAGAGCAGTTTATTGATGGACAGTTGTGCTCCTCAATTGTGTCTGTGATGATGTCATCATGACTAGTCCACTCAACTATGACAGCCTCAAAAAAAGTACATGGTCTCGAAACTGCCCATTAATTAAGATACAGCAATGATGCTGCCATGGTGGTGAGCACACCACAAGTTCCTCTCAAATCCTGTGGGGTTTCCAAGCTCCTTGCTTTCTTCTCATTTCTTCATATTTTAACAATTTTAGCGCCATGGCACACTGCAGTGCAGCTGGGTTTGGATTTTTGGTCAGTAATTGACATGCTAGTGGTAACCACGTCCATTACTACCAGAAAATCTGTGTCTCCTATTGTTTAAACTAAAACCTCAGCATTCAGGTTAATATATCGTATTGGCACTTTAAGATAATAAAGTGGTATATGTGCTTCCGTTTGGGCACTCAGCCTCAAAATGGTTCTCCATCACTGTTATAGACCCTTTCAAGCTTGTTTAATACTACTTGTGGGATAAGCGCCACCTACAGTTCAGCAAGTTTTCCAGTAGAGCCCAGCATATGAGTTGAGATATTTTTTTATCCTTCCCTTCTGGGAATAGGCAATAGGCATTAACATTAACAGTCGCCTACATTGACAATAGCTTGAGATTACACCCATCCAGAACCATCCTAGCTAAAATCAGGGAGACCCTGTTACAATACTATACTAAAAACTTTGACTGGGGAATTCTCTTATTGCTTGTGCGATATCCATCTTAATGGTGTTCTGGTGTGCTGTCAGGGAAAAGTTAGTTTGCAGTATAAGCGGGTTAACGCAATGCATAGAGTGGATTCTAGATACACATGCCAGCATGGTTTGCTTTGCTTCAATGTTAACATGATGTGGTATGTTGGAATTGAAGCAAAGGGAAGAAGTAACAGTTGAGACTGTCCAATGGAAATCTTTGGCATTGCATTCAAACAACACATGTTCAAAAAGCTTAAAAACCCAGGTGTTTGAAGCGTGCCTAAAGCAGTAGAGACCAAGATCTTAATGTCTCATTTTACATGATTTAGGAGTAACATTGTATAGGAACCATAGTGAGTACACAAAATGTGCAAAATAATATTTTTGTACCTGGAAATCGCCATACCTTTCGTGTCTTGCACTTATAAAGAAAAAGTTGGAAACTGTTCAATGCATGTTTAAGTTAATATGTGTTTATAATGTTTATGTGCCAGAAATCATAACTGGGATTTAAATGCTAGCTTCTTATCTAATGCAAAACCTTTGCAGATCTATTCACCACACTGCTTATAAGAGAACCAGAGGTAAGTGGTTTCTTAAGCTAGACACACACGGTTCAATTTTGGTTCAATCGATGCTCGATTAGATCGAGGAATTCAATTGTCTAATCGAAAATCGATCTTAATCGCATCAACATACACCCCACATTGAGTTTGTGATTGTGGTGAGATTTCGATTCCAAAATATTACTAAAATCGTTGATTTTGGTATGGAAACGATTGAAGTTCAGATTGAAGTGGTCTATGTTAATTATATCGAATCTAATCGATCCAGGAGAAACACCACAAACATCGACGATTATAAAACGATTTTGGAACAATCGACGATGATTTTCCAACATGTCCGATCAAAATTCGATCAACTTTTCTGCCTTCATCGAACAATTATCGTCAATTGTACCATGTGGGCATTTCTCGATTTTCGTTCAATCGATGAAAAAATTCATGTGTATTCAATAAAACAACAACACCTGTCAGTTTGTTGGATTGCAGGGATAAACATATACAAATACTCAAAATAAATGCTAGGAAGGAATGGGGTCCTCCTACAAATGGTGGCCCCCGTTTCTCCCCACTGTGATTTGATTTGCACTAGGATTTGTTTGACGCGTTTCGTCTTTCGTAGACTTTATCAAGAACACCCGTGCTGTAAAAATATCAAACAATATTACATAGTTAATTAATTAATCAGCATTAATTTTCTACATTACCTCTAGGGCTTGATGGTGAGCTAGTTTACCTGTCCTTTTTTCCTTTCCCTTATTCAGACCATAAAGTTGTTGTATTCAATTTTGTGAATAGATAGGAGGTCACCAACCTTTAATAAAAATATATACATAATGACGGATGCTCTCTGGTCACTTCACAGAACATCCATGTCTACCCTACCACTTAGGTTTCACAAACTGTCCCCTACCAATGTATCCCTTGTAAAGTTATCTACCTGTGCCTCACCATGATTGTCAGTGTGTTATCAAACCCCACAATTAGCTAAAAAATGGCTGGATGGCTGTTCCACTATCTCCAAGTGTCTTCATCTCCATATTAAAACCAATAAAAACCACACTAAAAATCCAACAATCAATAATAATTCCCATACACATGTGTGTATGAGTATGTGAACAAATGTGCCCAGTGTGTATATGTGTATGTGTGTGTGTGACTTGTATATGTCCTGTGTGCCCTGTGTGTGAAAAAATATATGTATGCCCAATGTGTATGTGTGTATGTGTGACTTGTGTATACCCTGTGTACCTTGTGTAATGTTATTCATCCCATGTGTTGGCTGTCTATGTTTAGACTGGCCTTAAAGTGCTGTGTACATAGATGGCATAAAAAATTTGCAAAATTGAATGTGCAAAATACTGCATCCAGCCAGCTCCAATAAGGTGCTAAAGTGCATAGGTGCATGTGTGCATAGTGCATGAATGCATGTCCAACCTTCCCCCAGTGTTACAATAGTCTATGGACTGCCAAGTGGCTGGCTTACCTTGGATGCCCATAGTGTACCAAGAGAGACAAAGGGAGATCCCCCATCCACAGGTGCGGATTTCCAGCTGGTATCCCGTCCTCTGAAGCACTGGCGTCCGCCCCTCTGACCACCGCTACTCCATAGAAAGGTGGGGACGGCGCGCTTCCTAAATAGGGAGTCACCATCACCACACCCCTCCATGGAGGCGGAATGGCACTTGTCACATGCAGGGAGGCAAACGCTCATTCCCATGCATGCGACCAGACGAATTCATAGGGCGGCGCGGGCAGATGACGTCACCACGTACATCCCCGTGGAATGACGCCATCCGCGCGAGACAACCGCCGCATCCCTGATGACGTCATCAGTGCCAGTGATCACAGCGGCCATATTGGTCCACCCAAATGGGTGTATCTGGGGCCACTGCTTGGCTGATGGGAACCAAAGAGGGGCGGAAACCTAAAACAACGGAGAGCAGGATACTTGAATCAATTTAGTCACACTATTGTTCTTTTAGGTAA
>CM070032.1:127802089-127821749 GCA_036250615.1 Ptychadena robeensis | reverse complement strand
AAATCATAAGGGGTGTTATGGGCATAACCTTAAAACCGGGGTACCGAGGTGAGTCCTGTGCCCTGCGGGTGTAAGGTCCAGAAAATCGGTGCTAGAAGGGAGAAAAAAGGATAAAAGGAAGCATGTTTGACGCGAAATCCGAACAACGAAGGATAATAGGCGTGGGGTGGGGGGATGGGTTCGGCGCATGTGTAGGGTCAGATGTCGGGGCGGGGTTAAAGTTAAGGAGGGGGTCGCGTTGAGTACCCTGGTCGTAAACCGTCTCTAGCTTCTCTTGTTGGGCATGACGCCCCTTGTCTATAGGTTGTATCACCGACTTAGGTGGTGATGCAATCTATGGCCAGGATTTTTGCAAATATTTAAATGCACCCGTTTAAAAGACTTATTTTGGGTCGGTAGCTTGGCAAAGTATGGGTCTTTTCCTCCCCTCTTTGGGCCGGACCGACTACAATTCGCTTCCACCGCCTGCGGCGCCGCCATGGGGGCCATAGGAAAGTGCGTTGTAACCGTTTAAGAATGGGGGGACACTTTCATCCTGGACGGTCTTATAGTACCTGACCGCGAAGCCAACCTGGGCCCGGAGCTTTGCCCTGACTGTATTGGCTTCGCCCAACTCGATCTCTCCCTTGTAATGGGGCTTCTACTCGAGGACACTCCTGCTTCATGAAGGAAGGCCCGAAAAGGCCGTGAGGTAGCTGGAGATGGCCTCCTGTCCTCTTCTCCATGGGAACATCGGGGGTTTGGGGAGGTTATATAACGCGGAGTAATACTCCCGGAATGCCTGGGCATCTGTGTCGGGGAGGATTGTTTCTCACCCTTGTCGTTTTTTAATATTGGGGATGTAGATTTTGCCTCTAGCACGCTTTCAACTCGTGCGCCATAGATCTGCGCAAGTGGTTGCTATATCATAAAATGCCCGCTGCAATTAGTTTAGCCAGAGTGCTTTTGCCTTAGCTGTCCAGAATGGAACGGAAGCAACCCGTCGTACTGGGTCAGGGACGCCAGTTGGTCGGGGTCTGAGCGAGTTTTTGTGGGATGCTTCCAATTTGCTATTTGTCTCGTAGGGATTCCGTCGTTGTCTCTGTCCTTTTTTTCTGAGGGCTTCCCAGTTTAATCAATTACCCCCGGTGAAGGCCTTGTGGGCCCCCCAACCAGCGGGGGGATGGAGTCCGGCGAACAGTTGTGTTCGAAGTAGAGAGAATAATTCCCTTTTTAATGGTGTTCAGGAACTCAGGGCAGCCAGATAGACTCATTAAGTGCAGCCAGTTCCATTGAGGGGGAAAGGGTGGAGCCTAGGGAAGAAAGACACAGTCAAACAGGGGCGGTGGCAGAGAATGGTTATATTTGCAAAGTCCGATTGGTTGAAGGATTCAGGTTGAATGAGATGTTAAGCAATCGTTCGATTTCGCAATAAGAGTGGTGCGTAAAGAGAAATAAGAGTAGTCGCGTACGTGGGATGGTGCACCCGCCAAACTCACCAGTTGGTGTGAGAGTAAGGGTTTTTCGAGGCCATCTGTTTGAGTCCGCCAGCGTAAGTGGGAGACCTTCCTAGAGCTTAAGTCCAGTTTATATTGAAGTCTCCGCCAATGAGGGTCAGCCCTTCGTGAAACCCCCACGGGCGCGCAAACTGGCTTTCCCAGAAGGCGATCTGATGTGTTGGGGAGATAAAATTGGGGGGATAAATTTTAAAAGGTAAGATTGTTTGGGGGCGCCACCTTCCCCTTTATTACCACCAGATGCGCCCCCCCGTCTTGTGTAGGTGCTATACGGGACCACGGACTCTTTGGATATCATGATCGTGACTCCCCCAAGATTTCTTGTCGGGCGAGGCCTAGTGGAAAGAAGTATGGTAGTACTTACTTTTCAAAGTGGGGAATCAGGGCCAGTACATGAAGTATTTCTTGCAAGATAACCACCTGCGTCTTCAGTCATGGGCACTCCATTGAGACACCATCTTGCCGCCTTCTCCGGAGTTCTGAGGCCTCTGACCGGAGATTGTGCACCATATTCACTTTCCGCGCGGTCCTGAGAGCAAAACAACACCACCCTGGGATAAGAAGCGACCGGTGGAGAATGGGGGGCATTGAGGCATGCAAACCGAGAAGGCCCCCTACTGGTTTGGGCCGGTGGTCCACTGGGCCCTGTGGGACAGGTAGGCCGAGCTTCGGTGCGCGGCGCGCGTCATATAATAATCATTGGGGTATCAGCCGCGGCGCTTACCCGACGGGAGTAGCAAGAAGAAAGGCAGACGATAACTTTAGGCCCCTCTTGACGATTACCACAACCGGCGTTATACATCATATCCTCTGAGAGTGCAGTGAGCCTCACGGTCAGTTTCTCCGGTCTGTAGGGTGCTCACCGGCAGGAGGGGTGCTGTCGGCGGTAATTCCGTTGGGGCAAAGAGCTCCGGGAACGTGCAGACGCGGTGATCTGGTTAGGGTTCCGATCAGGGACGGTGTTGTAAGCCATCGGGCAAGGTCAATCGGTGGGGTCAGGTTGAGCTGTCCAGGACTCCGGGGACGCATCATAGTCGTTGCGGATGATGACTTCCATGGGGCCATCTTTCGGATCCGAGGTGAAGGGGGCATCCCACCGGTATTGCGGCCCGCGTATGACAGTTTGATCTAGTAAATTTTTTAGCATTGCTCTACTGGTGTGGAGGGTGGATTGTTGCGGTGGATAGGTCTGGCATGATCTGGATTGGTGGGCAACCAATCAAAGTTCCATGCGTGGAAATGTCGGTGGAGGTTCTGTTAGCCATGAGCCTAGAATTGTTCAGAAGAGTTTTCTTCTTTGGTTGCTTAGTAGTATGGAGCCCGTGGCATTACGAATCGTTTCGGGGTAGTTTTTCCAGTTGGGGGTCGATTACGACGTGGGCGACATGCCGCTTGTGGACACCGTTCCTGTATGGAGCTTTGTCGGGGGTAAAGCATTGCCAGTGCTAAATGATGCCCTGGCAACCTGTGGACTTCAGTTTGGTCGGGATGTTGTTCGCCTCGGGTAATCCCCGGATGCGCAGGTTATCCTCGACTGCGATCCTGTCCTCATATGGTGGATCTGCAGCCAGTGTTTCAATAGTGTGGGTGTCATTGCGATGTAAAGAGGGGCGGGCGGCGGACATTTTGGACATGAATGGGCCTCATGGTGTTGTTGCATCCGGTCTGGTTTCCAGGGTAATCGACTTCGGGTTGAGGTCTCAGCAACTGTGTCTGCTGGAGGGGTTGGAGGTTCTTTTTGCCACTTTTCCGCTGGTGACCAGTGGATCAAGTCAGATTTAGTGCCTGGAGGTGCTGCAGAGCATCATGCTGCAGGACTGCATAGGGAGAGAGTCATTCCTGTAGGATTCGTCGTGAGCTGGTGGCAGGGGGATCGTGGAGGGTGGGACCCCGGCATGTCAGAGTCGTAGATTGGGGACCCCGGGGGGGACTGACTCTCATGACCTGGAGGAGGGAAGTGACGGATTGGTGTGATGTGTTGTGGTGCCATGAGATGGAGGGTTGTGTGGGGGAGGATGACAAAGTGTTCAGTGAGGGTGTGATCTGGGAGTGAGGTTTTAGCACAAGAGACCAAGAAACCAAGTGACTGTGTGTATGAAAGAACATAAATACCCATTTCCATTGCCTACCTTATCTTAGTCCTCTTAAGTCCACTGTCCAGCCAGTTAAGTCCTGTCCGGTGCTAAATTTTCTAGAAAGTATAAGCAGTCCTTAGTATGAGGTCAGTCATATTCCCACTCAGGGGATCCAGTTTAAGTGAGTCCAGTTGTCTACCTGTGGCTTTATGGTCTGCTCTGAAGTTCAATCCTCAGTGTGATTAGGGCGAGGCAGCTTCATTGTTGCCACCTTGTCCTTAAATGCCCCCTGCCGTGGACGTCATGTCACGGACGCCCGCAGGCGTGCATGTGACTTTGAGTGGCGTCCACGTACGGGCGACTCGTTCGGTCCTTGCCATCTCCTCTCCTCCAGTGTATGGGCGGGGGGATGACCAACACCAACATGCCCCCACAGTCAATCATCACCACACCACGGGCACTCTGGCCCAGGGGCAGGCCCCACGCCGCCGCCCTGAGGGGCCGGACAGCCCGATGGGGTTCATCTGACCATCGGCCTGGGCAGATGAGAGAGGGGGAGGCATCACTACTTCCTCCCCTCGCCTGCCAAGCCCTGTCCCCTCACTAATAGAAAATGAACGTACCTTCCTTCTCCCCCCCCCCCCTCTCTCCCCCTCTTCTCGCCGGGTCTATCCCTCCCCCCCTCTCTGGCCCCCCCGTGATTCTCCCTGGTGCCCCCCCTGCCCTCCCTTTGTGTGTGGGGGGGGCGCCGGGGTGGTGCGCCTGACATATAAATGGGGGGGAGAGATGGGGGGGGATGGTGGTACCCTGGTGTATTCTGGGGGGGAGATCGGGGGGGTAATGTGCTACCCCTCCTCTCGTCGCTATGCTGGCTGGCAGTCTGGGGGCGGGCCGCACCGGAGACATGACATGACGTCCGTGACATGACGTCCACGGCAGGGGGCATTTAAGAACGAGGTGGCAACAATTAAGCTGCCTCGTCCTAATCACACTGAGGATTGAACTTCAGAGCAGATCATAAAGCCACAGGTAGGCAACTGGACTCACTTAAACTGGATCCCCTGAGTGGGAATATGACTGACCTCATACTAAGGACTGCTTATACTTTCTAGAAAATTTAGCACCGGACTTTAACTGGCTGGATAGTGGACTTAAGAGGACTAAGATAAGGTAGGCAATGGAAATGGGTATTTATGTTCTTTCATACACACAGTCACTTGGTTTCTTGGTCTCTAGTGCTGACACCTCACTCCCAGATCACACCCTCACTGAACACTTTGCCATCTTCCCCCACACAACCCTCCATCTCATGGCACCACAACACATCACACCAATCCGTCACTTCCCCACTCCAATAGGATGACCAAACACATGTTTTTGATTGATACATTTTTTTTGATGTAAAGTGATTTTTTATACAAGAAAAATATTTTTTTTGGGCTGATATTCAGTATGTACACAACCTTACACATACCTCACTGCCCATCCTTCACATACACACCAACACATTACTTACAACCAACCCCCCCCCCCCCCCCCCCCCCCTCACAAATGCACCCACACACAACCTAGAGCCCCACTCACTTTATCACACACACAAACAAGCACCTACACACACACATCACAATTCACACATTTTCCATTCTCATGATATATTCTTTTTCAGTTCTTCTCCTCGTTTTCTCTGGGTTCTTCTTCTCTTATTGTTTCTTCTCCTGTGTTTCTCACAGTCCCTCACTTCACCCAACACTGGCCTATGGCCACACTCACTTACACACACATCAAACACTAGCTTACACTCCCCATGTACCACTTTCTCACTACCCATGTTCACATTCACTCACACACACATCACACACCAGCGTTCACATCCCATGTACCACTTTCTCACTACCCACCACCCACAACTCTATCCCGACCAAGTAAGAACCCAACAATACTAAATACAGAATAATTTTATTGACAATTACTTTTGACCAGGATTATACCACTCGGCTAAACTTGATACAATTGCTGTGACACAGCGATATAAGACACGATACGCCCCCTGCCGGTCGTTTGGCGCAACCCAACGGGAACTGTGGAACAAAGGGATAGACATGAATTTTACTCAGTAACTATACTCCTAACCTAAGGACATCATTTACGAGTAAGTAGAACACTAACAAGTCTTCTCCTGTTTCTCATCAATGTGGATCATACTCAATCATGCGTTGTTTCTTTCATAGAGACCTGAAAAGTGTGATATATATATTTCTGACACCTCCTGATGAAGCTACCCAGCGAAACATGTTGAGGATAAAGACATATATGACTTTGGTGATGTAATTATATGCACTGTGATGTTATGTTATTACGTTTTTTCCAAGAACTGTATACTGTGCGAATTGACACATTAAAAATACATTTGTACCGCAAAGTCTGATACTGCCTTTAAAGTCCCTCATCCGTATTCAAATGGAGAGGGAAAGCAATTTCTATTTTCTTTTCATAGCCATAAAAAACATGCCTTGCCATGAAGGAAAAGGGAGACAGATCCCAAACCATTTATTAATTTATCATTTTGTGTGAAAATACATTGGGTATATATACTAGGACATATACAGATATGTTACTGAAGTGATGTAGAGTAGTGGTACCCAATCTTTTTAGAGGGACAGCAGCCACAAGAGCCCTGCACATCCCAATACTGTCACTATGCCATAACACCAACTGTACGCACACACACTCTACAGGGGAACCAAGAGGGCATAAGGACGTCCCATTATAAAGAGTGGCAAATCTCAATATTTCAGCCAGTAGTTCTCCTTCACATATTCCCATTAGACCCCTTTGAATTAAGTTTCCTGTTGCTTTACATCACTCTCCCGACTGGGGCACAGGAAAGAGAGGAGAGCACAAAAATGTGTGTGCTCCCCCCAGGAACAGCTACTCACACTAAACTATCCCACTAATCTGGTGGTTTCTTGATTCTAGAACATATCACATGATATTCTTCTACTTTTCTCTATGTTGCCAATAAAAGTCCTAATACCTACCAATATATTGAAAAGAGCTTATTTAGCACACTGTAACCTGCATCATTCCCATATGGATATCCACATTAAATAAAACGTCTGAAGTGACCAACATTCTTTCCCCTCCAATAAATAAAGAATCCATATTGAAGTTTCATTAAATCCCACATTCCCCTTCATACATTGCTGATAAATGATGAAGTATCCTCACTGGTGTCTTAACCCTGATACAATTTTCATTCAACTTCACTTTGCAGTGGTTGCCTATGGTGATGTGTCTTTACAAACACTGTGGCTTGTGGTGTGGTACTTTATTGCACTGGAAGTTATTGTAATTTAACTAATCCTTGGCACAGCCGGTTCTTTACCTGAGAGAAGAGATGATCTATATCCTGTGCAGCTGAGTCTACCTAGGGACTAAGCACATGAAACATGAGATTTTCCGAAGGCCCCCCTTTTTACTTTGGAAGTACCTGATATGAGGCACACTGGATGATAACATCTTCAATGCATATGCCTACGTTTCTACTGCAAACAATACCCTGTAAACATTCTGCACTTATTAAAAGTTTCCTATGGTTGAGGACCATCATGTCTGTATTTGCCATTTTTACCACCAACAACAACATGCCACCTTTCCTGCAGATCAACTAATACATACAGACCAAAAATCTAATTTTGGCTAATAGAAGACAGCTGTAAACATAAAGGATGAAAATTAAGCTGCTGCTTTTTCTGTGATGCTTATTGCTTGGCGGTCAAGGTGATCCACAAGTTCTATTACACACCAGAGAACAAGTATTAAGGCTGCCATACACGGCACGGATTCGTGCCGGATTCTGGCGCGATGGATTCCGGGCGCGTGCACGCGGATCCATCGTGCCGGAATCCCCTGCAGCCCACCTTGCCCGTCCGATCGCATCCGATGGATCAGGGGCACAGAATCGGATCCGAGGAAGAACCAACCTGTTGGTCTTTTCGGTCCGATTCTGCTCTGATCAGGGGGCGTTGCGGTCCGGGAGGCGAGCCATCGGACACGGATCCCTCCCGGATCCGGCCGTACAAGGTGGGCTGCCACGATCGGATTCCCTAATTGGCTAATCGTTCTCACCTGTGGATGCCGGCGGAATCGCCGGAATCCATCGGGTGCTGAATCGATCAGCCAGGGAATCCGTGCCGTGCTAGCTTTAGTAGTAAAATAATGACGGCCAACAAACAAGCCTTTCAGAAGATCATTAATGGAGGAGATTAAGATTAATGGATCCTTTTCCGTTCTCTTACAGCAGGATTTCTTAAAAATGTACAAAAAACTAAATAACTGTGGAAGCATGCTTTTGTTTTGGCTATAAAGAGAGAAAAGATTGTCTTACTGGAAACAGATCATAAGGCCTTTTACACATACCATATATAAACATTTATTGAAAAGAACTGCAGTTTAAGACCCAAGTGCAGATGGATAGAAGATGCCTTGCAGTAAAAGTCATCCCCTGCTATGGCTGGAAAGCAGAAGCACCTTTAGATCAGCCAAAATGTCACCGAAGAGGGCAGCAAATTAAACAGGCTCTGTTGTTGTGCAGAAGTGGTCCAGACTGGGATCCATTTTCTCTGTGTGCCTTTCAAAGAAGGAGACGTCATTGTATTTCTTCACAGTCGTACTTGAAATCTTGCAGTACTTCACTGATTGCTTCCACGGTCTTAATTATCCTAAGGGAACGGATGGGAGCTATAAATAATATACATCTGGCTTACATTACACACAATATAGAAGTTTAGGTAGTGTTTATGAAACACCCAGAATAACAGCCGCAGTGGTTGTTTAGAGCGGAGGCGCTTGCAAAGTGTTGTCATAGGGATATATATCAGCCACAATAATAATGAAAATAACCATTATCACGGTTTGTCAGTTTAACCGTTTTAATGCAGGGTGTCACTTGTGAAAGAAATACAGACTTTGATTTTGTTGTCATTCAGGTTTTTTTTCACATGGATGTCAAGAAAGACATTTCCACCCATGACATGACCCAAAATCACGGTAATTGAAACTTAAGGGTTTCAAAATAAAGGGTGATACATGTGCCCCAACACACTGTGAACTGGCCCTTCTAATGTGGAACTAAGGCATTCTATCCATTTTCAGTCAAGGGAGGTGCCATCTAAGGCTTAGACTACATTTGCCCTAAAAAATGTTTGTGCTCGTTGGATCCGCTGATGTCATCCCTTACCCTTAGCATCCATGGTGCATTAGCGCCATCTATTTAAAGGTAATATAAGCACACTACCAATACTTGAATTTCATTGTCCACAGAAGAAGTTCAATTCAATTAGTGCATTTATTTTGTTCTGTTTTAATGTCCACGGTACAGGAATGTATTTTATTCTGATAGTTCTGAACTTCCATGTCCCTATTTTTGCTCTATTAAAATGCACTATAGGCTACAAATAAACTCTTATTTAGCTTTGAAATTACCGGACATCGCCGGCATCTCACATCTGACAGCTCCTCCAGCCCCCCGGCTAATCTCCATGCAAGGAGAGCTAGCGGGAAGCCAAGGTGCGACCACTGGCGACTGAGTGGCCGCGGGGGTCGCGCATTTGGACCATAAGAAAAATACGGTTATGTTTTTTTTTTATTTTAAAAAGTCAGTATAAAAAGCAAAAGTGATGATGAAATGGTTCACATAAATTAAAGAATTATATTATATATCAGGACTAAGAAAAATATTTCATTTTTAAAAAATATTTTTTATATAACTTATTCACAGGAATATGTTTTTTTTTTTAATACAGCCAATAGCTCTTTTTTGTGAGAGAGGGGAAGATAGGAGAAAAAGAAACAGGCTACCTACCTTTGTTTTTGTTGCTGCACCTCTTCTTTGTAAGACTCCTCACTAGGGTGATCTTGAGCATTCTGCTTGGCTAGCTGTAGCCTAGCTGTCTATAAAATATTAGGTCAGATTTAGGAAGTAGAGCATACATTAGCTCAACTTTGCATAAAAGAAAAGGGTACATGAAATATGTTACTGTCATTTAGAGATATGATATACTTTACCAATGATAATTTTTCTTTCTCCAGCTCCTGAATTTTTTCTAGATGCTCTGAGAGATCTGACCGATCATACACCTCCCGAAACCGATCCTTCATCTGGATAATCTCTTTGCTGATGCCACTGAAAGACTGGGTGATTTCATGTACCAGCATTCTATATTGAATAAAGTCATAGTGTGGACCAGATTTCAAGTATGCCTGATGCCCCCTGAAATAAAAATGGCATTTTCTTACCACCAGGCAGCATTAAATGGCACATCTTTTGGGAAAAAAAAGTACAGAATAGATGCTTTTTGTAGAAAAACGTTTTTTAAAATGCACTTTAGGTTACATTAAAGCTAGTCCCCAGCAACAAGTTACTATGGCGTAAAAAAAAAAATCGACAAGATCTCACAGTGTTAAAAGTACTGTGCTGATACTTCTTCACAGCTGGAAGGACAAAAGTCAAAAGAGAGAGCACCAGTCTAGACTGGACTGGCAAATAACTAAACAGACTATAACTGAGAATGAAAAAAATAAATAAGACTACCTACCACATTATCAACATCATCTATATTGTTATTGCATAGTAGACTTTGGTCAGACATGGGTACTTCTCCACCTGTAAATAGTAATGTTGCACAACACCGCTTGTGCCCAATACAGACTGTAGCTAGATGTTCCTCCCACTACTTAACTACTGGATTAGTAAGGAATCCAGCAACTCCCTGGAAGAAAATAAACAGCGAATGTGTGTGTCAGGGAGAAGGAAACACAAGAAAATCCCCACCTTGTTATGCCATATTTTGGGGCACTTTCACAATATATGCACTGCATTGTGTACCGGCAATGCATGTGTTAGTGCTAACGCATTTGTGTTGCACATTACACACTGGACACATTAGCAGACATGCTGCATTAGCACTTCCCAGATAAATGCATGGGAAACGCTTGTGTTGCATGTATAAAGTGCATGCATCAGTGCATTATTTGGTAAAGCAGCATGTACAAGTGTAAATGTGTTATGTTTTGCAGCTTCAAACTATTTTTCTGTAGTGAAATAGGGGGCAAAAAAATCTTTTGATGTTGCCCACCCCTGATAAATAATAATTGTTATGGCAAATATTTAGGATTTAAGTGTGTTTAGAAAAAGCTTCTATTTAATGAGTGGTTGTATTTCATGACAGTACCTAATTGAAATTCGATAAAGGTTGGGAGCTAAACTGAAATAGGTCAAATTTGTGCCTGGATTTTGTACCTGGATGTTAATTAAGCAAATAACACTTACTTTTTGATCTAGTAATGACCAAGTGACCTAGTAATTAAACAACATCACCGAATGTAAAGATTTGCTATTTTTTTTTATATTCACATTTCATTCCTCTTCCTTATAACTGGATGAAGAAGGATATCTTCTTCAGGTTTGTTTTTAACAACTAGCCAAGAAAGGATATCAAACTGACATCAGTAATAAATGCCCAACACAGTATAATACTCTACTTGTGCATGGAATGGTAAGTTGTGGACAAAATATTTCCTCTATGCAAATTTGATTACAAACTCTCCCCCAAATGGGTTTTAGCACCAAAGGTCAGAAGAAAATAATTTTATCAAGGTGTATAAAGTTTAAACAAAAAAGATTCCAAACCATGGATAGCACTATAAAAGGGACAAAAGGGACCACCTTCCCAAACTAATAACTTAACTTAAGATTTGTATTTCATACCAGTTCTAGAGACTAATATTCTCCAAGTATTATAGACCATAAAACACACAATATCTGCACTGACTTTATGAATGTGTTTGTTAATCCTCAGTAACACAAATATGATTAACACATTGCAGAAAAAGTTGTATATTTCTTATAGATAAAGGACACAGAGCTAGCAGATGTCTTTATATCAACAATCTGCAATATCCTGTCATCTGGGAAAGTTTAACTTTTTATTATATACTTTTTTTTATTTTATTATTTTTTCAAATAGATGTTCCAGTTTTATAAAAATGTATTAAATAAGCCAATGATATGAGGCAGAAGTGTTAAAATTGGAACAGACACCATTTTTGTCTTAGAAAAACTAACTTGCAGATTGACCTCAAAAGATTAACCTTTAAAAACTAGTATACATTAATAAAGAGCAGTTTAAATGAAAGGACAAAGTTGCAGATGCTTTTGGATAGATGTGTGAAATAATAATATTCAGGTTTTACAGCTAAAGGATGGAAAATCTGGATTCCATATTGTATTCGATACAGCTGAGATAGATAACATAAAAGTCACATATCTAAATACATAAGTTACATATCTGGCAGAGTTTCCACCTTAACTGCTAAGAGTTCAAAGGTGAAAATACTTTGTTTAAAAACTCATGAAATATAATAATATAGATTTGCAGCAGAAGCAAAACAGCTCTACTACATAATAACCATATCATCTTGAGAGCAAATTTAGAAACAAGGCTTAATAATGTATTTAAACTGATGCTTTTATTTTATTGGGGTGCCATTGTGAATCAATAAAGAATCATTGTCCTTCACTGCACTGGTTTCTCTTTATGATGTTTCCTGCATTAAGCAGTATATTTAGCAAAAGAACTGTATTGAGACCTTGCATCCCCACTGTATATCAGTTTAAAATTACCTAAAAAATGTATTGACGGAGGAATATTTCCGTCATTGGTGTATTTAGGCAAACCTTTTATATTTTTTATATCTTTGGGGAGGTTCAAGGCTTAGATCTCCCAAAAAAAGTACCTGATCCTTTATTCAAGTTTAAACTCCCTTAAACGTGGCTGATAATGCTTGAGACCATTGACTGACAAAAGCAGTAACATTAACTGCTAACATTTTTGGCAATGGATTTGGAATTAAACAAACACAATGTTTGCATATGTGTCTATCACTTGTTAAGGGACCAAAAGTAATGGGACAGAATAAAAATACTTGGTTTCAAATCCTGCAGTCAATTACAGCCTGAAGTCTGAAAAGCATAGCTGGGTTTCATCCTTGGTGATGTCTTCAGTTCCTGCTTGTTCTTGGGGCATTTTCCCTTCAGTTTTGTCTCACCACCATGCCAGTTGGCTGAATATGTCCAGATAATATTGCCCAAAAATCTTACATGCCCATGCCATGACACTACCACCACTATGCTTCACTGATGAGGTGGTATGCTTAGGATCACGAGCAGTTCCTTTCTTTCTCCATACTCTTCTCTTCCCATCTTTTTGGTTAAAGTTGATCTCGGTCTCATCTATCAATAGGATGTTTTTGCAGAACTGTTTCAGATGTTGTTTGGCAAACTCTAATCTGACCTTTCTGTTTTTAAAGGCTGGCCAATGGTTTACATCTTGTGGTGAACCCTCTGTCACTCTGGTGAAGTCTTCTCTTAATTGTTAACTTTGTCACACATACACCTACCTCTGGAAGAATGTTCTTGATCTGGCCAACTGTTGTGAAGGGTGTTTTAATCAGGGAAATAATTCTTCGGTCATCAACCACAGTTGTTTCCAGATCTTTTGGTGTTGCTGAGCTGAACGGTGCGTTTATTCTTTCTAAGAATGTTTTAAACAGTTGTTTTGGCCACGTCTAATGTTTTTGCCATCTCTCTGATGGGTTTGTTTTGGGGGTTTTTCAGCCTAATGATGGATTGTTTCACTGACAGCTCTTCGGATCTCATCTTGAGAGTTGACAGCAACAGATTCCAAATGCAAAAAGCACACTTGAAATTAACTCTGGGCCTTTTAGGTTCCCCACACACATTTAGATTTCTCTGTCAGATTTCCTTTAGATCTCCTTTTGTTTTACCAAGGACATCTGACAGAGAGATGGTGGGAGGCACACATGCAAACTATTGTATTAACAGTCTGCAGCTAAAGCACATTGTGTTTGTTTTATTACAAATCAATTGTGGTGGTGTATAGAGCCAAACATTTTAGAACTGCATTACAGACATACCACAATAGTACCATAGCTTTAAGCCCAACTCCAGCTTTCTAAAAAATTTAAAAAAGATAAGTACCTTTTCTTCCTTTGTCGTCGTCCCATACTGTGACATGTATGAACAGTTTGACTGAACAACTTTGTGTCAATTAGTATTTAATATCTATGAATATAATATATTATAATGTATGAATATAACATTTTGAAGTATGGGGCTGAAACATGTAGCAAACATACACTCCTGAGGGGGTACAACTGGAGACAATAATCAAGAATGATAGGGGTGTTCTGCAAGTTCAGACTACATACTTTTTTGTATTAAAAATTATAAGGTACACAATCATGTCCCTGTTTGAGGTAGTAAGTAAGTAGTAGTAAGATGTTATCTGGAGTATCCATTCACTTTTGGTTACCAAAAACAATGATGTGTTTAAAGTTCAGATAATGTGTCAATAATCAGGTAGTATGTTTTCGGACAGATTTGTGACCACATTCTGACGCATTCAGAATGTCATTTTGTGAATAAACAACCCCATGGTCTTTAATTGAGAAGCTCGACAAGCGCCTCCAGACCTTTGCAAAGCTCCTTACAATCATTTTTCTAACTTGTACAGACAGAGGTCAATGTTTTGAAGCGTCATTAAGGGCCATTTCACACTATATGCGTTGAAGTGCTTTTTTTTTTACTGTACAAGTTTTTACATAGTCAACCAATATTCCATTCACATTGTATGCGTTGGGTTTTTAAAAACGCAGCGTTTCTGCATGCGTTTTTCAAAACTCGCTGCTGTATGCATTTTTTATTAACTTTTTCTGCGTTTTTCATTAATTTGTTCAAGAACACAAATGCAAAACGCAAACGCAGATGTAACGTTAAAAACGCATGCGTTTTAGCATATATGCAGAATAAAAATGCCTATTAAAAAAGCATGCATTTAAAAAATGCATATAGTGTGAATGGCCCCTCACACGTTCTGCCACAAGAGCGTGCCTGGAAAGCATAAATTACTTTTTGTTTTGTTTTTAAACGCACATGTAAATGTACTCTAATTATATTCTCCCATGAGAAGAGGTGGGAGAATTAATATCACCTTATACAAATATATAAAATTTACATTATACATTAAATGTTTCACATTGTATTGATCATCTCTATACACACAACTATTCATTCTCTATTGAATGAATTCAACTGACTTTTTTCAACCTCTGTAACTGGCTAATGACACTGTAAATTAAATTTCTAATAAACTGCTTCAAGCATGTATTTGACAACTGTATTTTATAAAAGGTGTTTGAATGAAGAATTAACATAGAAATGTATTACACATGACATGTTGGCAGATTTCCTAGCTAATGATGTAATCGTAGGGATCAGGAAAGCAATTCTGATTCAAAAGATGTTAGTGTGTGGTAATGGTACAGCATACATCCACCCTATTTCCCTGCCCTTGTAGTTTAATTCATATGAAAAAAGATTCTGCTTCACGAGTATATGGAATAATGTATGTGCATGCACTCAAATATACAAATACACAGTCTATGAAGTCAATGTGTACTCTTGTGCTAGGAGTCTATTGGAAAGAGCAAGCCTTCAGTAAGCAACCAAAATTGAAATCAGGAGTTCTTTAGTTCTGTTATTCTTTACAAAAGTGGAAAAAAGGAGTTTAAATAGGCGTAACAAGAAGTAAAGCATTATGTTAGATTGTTGATGAACACCAGATGAGATGGACACTGAAAAAAAAAAAACCAAAAACCTGTATTTGATTTCAAAGAAGGACGCATGTAAATGTATCCAAGTTATAATCAAATTGTATACACTACTCCAGACGCACTCATGTCAGGAGAAGTGCAATGCTAATGATCTCTGTTCGACCAAATTTCAATAGGTGACATTCAGATAACTTTAGGAAAATTAAAGCGATCACAAACACTGTGGATATTAAACAGATATAGGGGGTAAAGACCAACAAAAAAGTCACAACTATACTGGGTTGTTTTTTTTTTGGGTTTTATCCCTCGCATGTTTGCTTTCATGTTTGTAATTAACCAACTGCATAACGTTTCTTCTTAATCTAAGCTCAGAATTAGATATATATGTACTTTTTACAAGTATAAGATAAAGATGTGCATAGATCTTCACATCTTTTCCCAATCTAAAGCAACTCAAACCAACTGCAGGGGCTATTGTCAAACTTCCTTCATGTTAGAATACAGCAGTATGTATAAAGCATAGAAAAGTAGTGGAGATATATTACATCACAGCACTGCATAGACCATACCTTTATATCATGATCACAAGATTTCTATTTACCCCCCAAATCCACACATTCTCCCACCACCACCCGCCCTCATGTCACCGGCCTGGAAAGATTGTCTGGGGGAACATTGCAATCATTCATCACAATTCTAAATTACCACTAGTTAGCATTTAGTTGGGTTAGATCACCCCACATGTATGTTTTTAAGCTCGCATTTGCAATTGCTAGGTTACAAGCAAGACAGTTCAACAAACAGTAATGAGAGTTGACTTGAATGTGGTTTAGGGTTATGGTTCAGGTCATTTGAGTGATGTAATACTGCAGACAAGAAAGATAAAATGATAATATAGTAAGGATATGGCATAGCTATGATCATTAAAGTCAGGGAGAAATTAATGACCATAATTTCTGTACCACTCTTCAAAATATGTATGATTTCAAATGCTTAATGCTTGAAAATATACTACAAGAAAACAAATACAGTGGACACTTGACTACCACCAGAAAATGATCATTACATATATGGCACTAGAATTGCCGATAATGATGTCTCGTGCTCCCTAAGCTTTGAAACTCTTTCATAATTTGAGCCCGATGAATCCTGGCAATGTCATCTTGGAATATTCCTGTGCCAGCAGGGAAGAAAAAAAATCTATTGATGTAATAACCTGGTCATTCAGCATATTCAGGTAGTCAGCTGACCTAATTCAATGGAATTCACCTTAAAATAATCGCCCATGCAGTAATTATCCAATAGGAGGCTTGTACTCATTTGCTTAGTTAAATTCCAGTGGTTACTTTTTTGGTGGCCATGCAGTGTATAATCACCATTAAAGGTGACATTTTTGGCTTTCAGAAAGAGAGGGTGAAATGGACGGTGGTTATTGTTGTCGGTGTCCAAATGAGAGTCCCCTTCCAAAAAACATCCAGCTCTCTGGTGTCCTTTCTCTCCTTGAAAAAGTCTGTAGCCTGTTGTAGATTGTTCAGATGGTCCAGTTTTACATGTACTTACTAGTAAGATAGGTCACATGAATACACTCTCATATTTCTCCTCAATTTGCTTCTTTTTAATTGTGATTGCTTTACCTTTTTTTTCTTCCTGCATTACTTCTGTATTTCGCCATTTTTCTGCAAGGATTGAAATTTAAACCCTCAAACTTGCTCAGAGTACAGATTACAAATGCTTCTCTGAGATACTGGGTCTTTGTTTACAACCGCTCAAGAGGAAACACATTTTGGCATAATTCTGGTTGTAAGTCAAGACTTTGGTTGTAAGTTAAAACTAAAACTTTGTAACTCAAGTAACTGTTAGGTCAAGCCAGTCGTAACTCAAGGGTCCACTGTATTCAGTGTGCTCTTTGTAAACACATCACCTTTACTGTACACCTTAAAGTAAATGCGCTTTTGGAAAGAAATGTTGGAGATAAATTGTGTCTCACTGGCAATTCCCTGGCAATTGAGAGGCACAACATATTGTTAACTCAGTTTTAAAGCAAACCTAAACTCACATCACATCCAAATGCAGTGACTGGCAGCAGGTAGTTTTTTCTTAATGTATGCAATAATGCTGTGTTTTGGTGTGAACTGTAGTCAGACAGCAATAGAATTGGCTGTGTTCTTGAACTAAGCTTGTGTTGATCAACTCTGATTGGAACTCCCTAGAAATAAAGGAAATGGAACAACAAATGATTGAAGTACTCACTCATCAAAAAGACGGTATGTCTCCACACGTTCAGCTTGCAATTCATAGAACCTTTTTACAAGGAACCTGAAATCGTGGTCCGTCTACAAGAAGAAAAAGAAGCACAAAAATAAGTTATGATTAAAAGTATATATTTTTATGTAAAAACCCTTTAGCAAAAGGTTAAAGTTTAACTTAAGGGCTCTTTTTTTTTATATATATATTTATTGGAGTTTTCTCAGATACAAAACAAAACAAAAACAACCTGTGAGACAGTACGGAAATAACTAAAAGAAATAAATAAAAATAGGAAAATAATACACAAATATATCGTACATGGATATAATAGGGTGGAAAACAAAAAACAAACAGACAGACGGACCCAACCAAAAACAATTAACAATTACCTCCGCGTACAGATTTGTAGGCAGTTGACAATGCGTGATGAACATCATAAAGAGATACCGATGATTTCATACCGTACAAGCATAAACTCAGGTATAGATATACTAAAAGATCCCGAATATGTTTAGCTGGTCTGTGACCGAGGTTGGCCTATTCTCAGTCCTGTACCCCTATTCGATCCAGGAGGGTCTGTCTATCTTGTAGGGGCATGGAATGAATGATGTATGGTCTCCATCGTTTAAGGAAACGGTGCGTTCCCTTATTAGATTTATCAGACAGACCAAGGAGTTCCTTGTTCAGCAGTACTGCGAGCTGGGATCTCACCTGGTCCAGGGAGGGTGGTGTGTCCTGTATCCACTCATGCAGTATCGCCCTACGGGCTGTCATGAGCGCTACGTGTAGAAATTCCGTGGTGAGGCTTGGACAATATTTTAACTTCAGGGGGCATATAGCTAAAAAGATATAAAAAAGGGATCAATGGTATGGTTACCCCTAGCACCTTTAATAGGTAGTTTTGTATGTCAGACCAAAACCGTGAGATATGTGCACATGTCCAAAGGTAATGAACCAAGGACTGTGTGTCTGTATCACACTTGGGGCAGTAGGGAGTAGGTTTTGTGGCAGCCTGCGGGAAGTAATTTCCAGAGGGATACTTCACACACAACCTATATGCCCTATGGACTAGCTTAAATTGTGTTTCTCTCCAGACCTAAGACACAGTGCTTCCGTATTATTTGGTAATCCTCGTTGAGACGCGACGAAACGTCCGTCTCTCCTTCGAGTAGTGATTTTCCCCAGTTCGGGACGTTTGATTGCTCCAGGGGTTTAGTAAAATTGTCTCTGAGAGCAGCACATAAGGCAGATAGGCCGTGGACCGAGGGTGCTATAAGTAAGTCAAAACGATTAGGGTCAAAAAGAGTCGTGAGATTAATTGGGAATGTGTCCAGGTACGCCCTAAGTTGTCGGTAATAGAGCATTGAGAGAGTAGCCGGTTCCATTCCTGCCTTGGAGCATAGGTCAGGCCAAGATAGTACCGCTCGTGTTTCTGGATCATAGACATCTACGGCATATTTGATCCCTCTGTCCCACAGTTTGCAGTATACCGAGCTCATAACTCCCGCCGGGAATACAGGGTTCCCCACCAGTGGCAACTGTTTTGACACCTTAAAGGGAAGCTTCAGTGACTTACGAACCTCCCAGAAGGCCAGGACTGTGTCTCTAATTAGAATATTTCCCTTAATAGCCTGAGGCAGTTTACATACTGGGCAGTGTAGTAGGCCGGTCAGCTTCCAAGGGGCAATCATAGCTGCCTCAAGCTCTAGATTAGGGTATAGAGATGTGGATTTTAGCCAGTCCGCTGCGTGTCTAAACAAACTAGCCACATTGTACAATCGAAGGTCAGGGAGTCCTCCCCCTCCCTTCTGTTTGGTCAGGTATAGAGTCTTTAAGGAGATTCGCGGTCTCTTACCCTGCCATAGAAACGCCGTCAGAGCCTTGGTGAGAGTGACCACGTCTTTATGTTTTAGGAGGAGCGGGATTGTTTGCAGCGGATACAGGAGTTGGGCAAACGGCACCATTTTATACAGGTGAATTTTGCCAAACAGGGAAATCGGTAGGTTTCGCCATGACTCTAATTTGGCTATAATCTTGGCCAGCAACGGCGGGTAGTTGAATTGGTAGACGGCCGATTGGGTTTTGCCCATTTTAATGCCAAGGTAAGTAATATAGTGAGAAGCTGTCTTGAATAACGTGGTGTCCAAC
>CM070032.1:127765910-127780909 GCA_036250615.1 Ptychadena robeensis | reverse complement strand
GAGGGCTTGTTTCCACTGGTGCGTTTTCGTGCGGATGCGGGCGGTTGTAACCACGCGGCCAAAACCGTATGCGTGTCCACACGAAAATGCATGGCATGCGTTTTTGCGTGTTATTTGGACGCAAATTATTTTCAAACGCACCCAGAATCCGCATCCGGTCTATAACCACATGGCATGCGTTTTTGAATGCATCCAATGCTTTCCTATGGGTGCGTTTTTGCGCGATTTTGGGACGCGGATGTGGTTGGGATGCGGATCATCCGCGGAACGCTGTAGGGTAGCGTTCACAACCGCACCTTAAACCGCGTCCGCATCCATCCGCATTCGAACGTGCACAACCGCACCAGTGTAAAATATATTGAGGTTTCCAATGGATGCGGTTTCGCAAACGCAAGTAACCGCACAAAAACTCACCAGTGGAAACAAGCCCTGACACCTACAGTGTGAATTCAGCCTAATGGTAGTGCTGCCTTGTTAGATCCATTGTTGTATACATTGTTTTGCCATTTATAAAGTTATAGAGGGATATTAATCTGGAGGGATATTAATCATGAATAAGGACAATGAGACAGTGGACCAGGAACACAGACACCAAGTTTGTCCATATAGTGTATATTAGGACTTCTTTCTAAAGCCTCCCATACATCTTTAGATCCCTCCATACAATTTCCATTAGATCTACCAACAACTTTGTAGTGCCGGGTCCTCCCTGATAGAATACATAGTGATTTAGAGGATTAGAAAGCTCCTCATATTACATGGTTTTGTTGAAAGAAAAGTTGATTTTACAGAAA
Organism: Ptychadena robeensis; assembly: GCA_036250615.1. NCBI lineage: Eukaryota > Metazoa > Chordata > Amphibia > Anura > Ptychadenidae > Ptychadena > Ptychadena robeensis. The sequence goes on along the minus strand of CM070032.1, from coordinate 127,780,115 downwards.
TTGTAAGGTGTATGGGGGGCTTTAAGGAGTACAACATCTAAGAGAACATTCACTACTGCTGTCAGCAGCCCCTGTATTCAAGTTTAAAACGCCCCCATGTTATCCATATAGAGCAAAAACCTGAAAATCGCTGCAACCAATCAACTTACAGAAATGATCTATTTAGTTCACCTCCATCAATAGGAAACGGATCCTTTTTATAATCAACCAAAAGTGATGGAAACCAAGGATAAAAATAAAGAGCTGTAATGGACCAGGTTGGAAAATATCAGTATCTTATGGGTTAAACTAGCCATATACGTTTCGTTTTCTTCTCGATTCTGCTGAAAATTGACTGTGCGTGATGATGTCATTATGCACGGCCGGTCGTGCAGAGAATCGGCCGGGTACCCTTTGTGTGTCTGTGTCCTGTCGAAATCTGCTCCCCCTGTAGCACAGAATGCCCAACAGGGCGAGCACTTCGAGGGGGGAGCTGATATCAACTGGGGACCCATCCAAAGCAGTGCCTGAAAACCTGTCACCATGCCTCCTTGGTCTCCATCGAGATGTGCTCCTTGGGACCCATCCAAAGCAGTGCCCGCGAACCTGTCACTTCAGCAGCTGCTGTGTCCATGGCCCCCCAGTCTCCATGCCCTCCGTCGAGATCTGCTCCCCCTGTAGCACACAATGTAATGCGGGAAAGGTCGCATGAACTTCGGTATGGATGGTGCGATATAGATAGGTGCAGCCAAACACCATTACTTACAGAAATATGGACCCCCTATGTCGCACCATCCATACTGAAGTTCATGCGACCTTTCCCGCATTACATTGTGTGCTACAGGGGGAACAGATCTCGACGGGGGCACACCGGCACTTATTTTGGATGAGGATGCTGGTCCCCATCCAAAGTAATAGGAATGTCTAAGAAATTACGGACATGTCCGTAAACTCTTAGAGTGATTTACCAGACGATTCATAACCCAATTTTGCTTTTAAGCATTAGATTTCGCAGCAGATCGACCGCTATGAGCACGAACGGTGGCCTATCAGCAACAAAATCGGCTGATATGGCCAGCTTTATTTAGGTTTCCATTGATTTGTATCCAATCATATTCTGATGTATGTGAACACACCATTAGAGTGGAAGAAATAGAATTTAAGGAATTGCATCAATGACACAGTGTGGTAGTATGGTTGATCGATATTAGCTTGACAGTCAATACTTAAATTCAATAGAGCAAACTTTGAGGTGTGTATACCATGCCTAAAGCTAGTCTGTGTGATTCTGTGTCTGTCTTATAGGGTTAACATGAGGGACGCTTGTCATTTTTGATAAGCGCCTGCACATTTTGCGCAAGCGTCAGTGTACAGATGAAGCTGCTCGCGACCGTGCAACTGCGTGATTCTAGCCTAGCCTCTAGTGTGCATAAGGACATGACATTACTTTACTTTGTCAGTGACTTGGCAATACATAACACTGAAGGGAAAATGTCCGTTTGTAATATAAACAATACTACTGTGAGCATTGGTATTATTATTACTACCCCATGTTTAGTCAGTTTAGCATACTAAACAATACTAGAGTATCACTAAACATCAACTACTGTACTATACAGAAGGACTGCATACAACCACTCATACATAGAAGAAATTGCTGTGATGTACTACGACTACAGAGCTCACACATAATAAGACATGTGTGAGATAAGGCAGACATATATACGGAGGACACAGCCACCCCTACACACAACACTCACCATGATACACTACACACGAGCTGCCTCCTCTGTCAGCACACAGCACGCCACACAACGACCAGCAGAGGCTCGCCAGCGCCATCTGCTGCCTGGGATGACTTGTAACAGCCCGACTTACTACACATCCTGATCATAAGACAAGAGGCAATTAAATCTGTAATAATTAAATGAAGCAAATCATATATATATATACTCATGATAATATTAGCATTATCGGAGTGCTTAGTAGTTAGACATTGATTAATGCACTGGGCCAGGGGTGTCAAACTTCAGCCCATGAGTCAAATCTGGTCTGAACTGTAATTACATTTGGCCCGCATACATTTTTTAAATAAATGAATGGCCCAGATGTGTTTTTTATTTGACATTTGATGTTACATATGTTATTAATATGTTATAGTATTACACTTTGCTTGTTTCAGAGTCAATGTTACACAAAGCTTTAGTTTGTTACCGCAGAAATAGATTCATTTCATCTGGCAAGAAGCTTGCGTTCCTGACACTTAAGGTGCCCATACACACATAGATATGTGCCAGATCAATGGCCGCTTTGAGCGCCGTGCGTGCTCACGGACATCTATCTGGTGCATATATAATCAAATCAATCCCGCTCGAATACAGGGTTATCGGACATGACCGTAAATCTTGACGCAGCAGTGCTGCTCCTCCAGCTCCTTCTATATCAGGCTCAGTGCAATGACACCATGGCGCTGAGCGCGAAGGCTGATCCATCTCATGGGAATCGACTCGTGTATGGCAGCCTTCAAGGAATTACTGCAGGCCAGAATTCTGTAAATTTACAAAGAATAGGATGCGCTGTTAATGTGTCCAAAACCATGTGTTTGACAAAACAGCCCCCCCCCCCATATATTTTAGATCACTCCATACAATTTCCATTAGATATACCAACAACTATACAGTATAGTGACCTCCCTGATAGAATACATAGTGAGTGGAATGTTTAGAAAGGTCCTCATGGAAGAAAAGTTTGATTGTACAGAAATTGTATGAGATTGTGAGATTGTAAGGTGTATGGGGGCCGTAAGGCTTTATACTTACCAAGAGAATTGTCCTATTCTCTCTTTACACCTCCTCCCTTGGCAAACTCATCTCCTCCTTTGGTCTGCAATACCATCTATATGCTGACGATACCCAAATCTACCTATCCACCCCGGCCTTCACTCCATCTGTCCTGGACAACATCTCTCAGTGCCTATCGGCCATCTCTTCATGGATGGCTGACAGATTCCTTAAACTCAACCTGAGCAAAACTGAACTCATCATCTTTCCCCCATCACACTCCAAGCCTCCTCCACCCAACATCTCACTCACAGTAAATAACACCATCATCTCCCCCATTCCACAAGCTCGCTGCCTTGGTGTCACCTTAGACTCTGCTCTCTCCTTTACTCCCCACATACAGAACATCGCTAGATCCTGCCACTTCCATCTCCGCAATAACTCCAACATCTGCCCCTTTCTCTCCCCAGAGACCACCAAAGTCCTGGTACATGCTCTCATCATCTCACATCTGGACTACTGTAACATCATCCTCTAAGGTCTTCCTCTCACTAGACTTTCGCCTCTTCAGTCCATCATGAATGGTGCTGCTAGACTTATCTACTCCTCTAACGCTGCTCCTCTCTGCAAATCTCTACACTGACTTCTCCAGAGAATTAAATTCAAAGTCCTGTGCCTTGCTTTAAATCACTTCACAGCTCCTGTCCTCCTTACATCTCTAACCTGGTACACAAATACATCCCTAACCGCCCCCTCCGCTCCTCCAGTGACCTACTAATGACATCCCCACTCATAACCTTATCGCACGCAAGGCTTCAGGACTTCTCTAGGGCCACTCCTGCTCTCTGGAGCTCTCTCCCTCGCCCCATTAGACTTCCTCCTACCTTTAGCTTTGTTGTATCTCCACTCTAATATATTGTACAGTGCTGCGTAATATGTTGGCGCTATATAAATAAATAACAAATTGTGAATTGAAAGGTATGCCAAAGCTTGGTGCTTAGATGAATTACAAGACGAACATAAATTACAGCTAAAACGGCAGACAGGACTGGCCACTTTATACGGTGCACTTTGCTAAGTACCAGGATCGATGGCTTCATGCCTCAAGAACGGTCATAATTCTTTGTGGTGCTGATTCCACAAGGTTCAGGGAATATTCTGCAAGGATTTCAGTGCATAGTGACAAGAGATGCTTAACCAAAAATTCAACAAATTGCTGAAGTTGTTCCAAATCTGGAGACTAGAAATGGACAATGAGATGCCCAAACTTTTATAATAGAATGCACATTGTATAGATTGGAACTGAGCCAACCAAGCTGTACTTTTTCATCATCTTATTACCCTCTCTCTCTACTGGTGACCATGGAGGTCATCTGAAAAGAGTAAACCAATTGTCATGTTAAAGAAATCAGTTTAGGATGATTAAGGGTTTGTAAAATTGTGCAAATGCCGCAGCAGAAATCAAAACTTTTACAGTCTAGTTTTGGTTAACCAATGAAAACTGTACCCAGATCTGTTCATAGAATAGAACCTGGTGTGACCTACTACAGATAGAAATGCAATAGCAAACTCGGCCACAGACATCTTGATCCATGGCCGGCTTGTAGCAGACTCATTAATGTGGTGAAGTCACCACACTAATGATTTGGCTACAGAACTGCCGGGAACCCTGTGTGCGCCACTAACACACACAATTCCCATCAGATTGTAGCCAGTTCACTTTGGGGGGGAGGAGACTCCCCATCCACATTAACTCAACAGGAACGGCCACAAAAAGTATCGGCTGCATTTTCTGGTGACTAACAATGGATGCGTCTACATTGCGTCAAACTATACACACTGGATCATGTTTTACACAAAGACGAATGTTACCATTCACACAGCATGCATTGCATGTTTTTAAATGCATCGTTAAAGCCCCCCATACACCTTACAATCTTTCTATACAATTTCCTTACAACCAACTTTTCTTCTACCAAAACCATGTAATATGAGGACCTTTCTAAACCTTCCAATCACTGTGTATTATATCAGGAAGGCCACTATACTAGTTGTTGGTAGATCTAATGGAAATTGTATGGAACGAGCTAAAAGGTGTATGGGGGGCTTTATGCATGCATTTCTATGCAACACCCTGCTGCATTTTTCATGCTTCGCTTAAAAAATGATGTGTAACAAGCAAATATATGCAGAAACACAAACCTTTTAATAGAGCACGTCTTTAAATAAGCATATAGTGCGAAAGGGCCAACGCATCCTTGCCATTCTTTTCTGATTAGTTTTCTCCGCAATGCATTGATGGCACTTATTGTACATTTCATATTTTTCAGACCATTTAGACTAAATGTTAGAGATGGGTATGTGTGGAAATAGATGTGATTATTTACTTGTGTAGCCCAGTTTAAGTTGCCATAAAACCCGCATGATAATGTGATCATTTCAGCATCTCATATTTCTAGTTAGGTTTCCGAAATGTTCAGACCAGCCATCCGGCACAACCATACCTATATTTATGTAGCAGCCATGATCAATTAGATGCAAAATCCATCCAGGCCAAGTAATCCGTTTGTATTTCCTGTATGCTGCCTCCCCAAATATTTCCTGGAGTCCATGCAGTACAGGTATATAGCAAGGGTACACTCACTTGTCAGGGAGGTGGGGGCAGAGAGAGGCCCACAGGACACCAACTGAGGGATGGCAATGGCATAGGAGGGGGAAAGCTTTACCGAGTGTGGTTCGGATTTACGGCGGTTGGTACCGGAAATCTACCTCAAACCACATTTAGAAAAACCATCAGGGGAAAACGTACTTTTCATTTAACTGCAGTTCACCAATGCACTCCCTTATTGTGGGTTTATGATTACAATAATACATGGAGAACTATAGTGCTAATACCAGAAATTACTGAGACCTAAAAGAAAAACCTGATTACCATCAAACAAAGGCTCCGGTGAAAGTGAAGCTCTTTTCAGGACAGTGTCGATAAACCTAGCAAAGCTACCTGTGGAAAGTTTAATATCACAATGCCCTTTATAGTTGTACATGCAGCTGAGTGCCAGTCAACCACCTTTACCCCACATTTTTCTTACTGCCAGCACATTTAAAGCTTGCAAACTGTAAAGGACAAGCGCTAACACTAATAAATCGCATTGCGGTTGGCAAGAGTCCAGTCAGTTATGCCATCACTTATTCTGGAATGACTCAACCCTCAATCTATTGGATGTATTATATTAGATTTTTAGAGAAAAAGAAAGACAAGTTTCACATGGAGAAAACTCAAACTTGTACTATTAGTGGTGTAGGCCCCTTCCCCATCTCCAGGGTTGTTGTTGCAGACAGAAATTAATGCATAGAGCACTTAAAATGTTTCTCTACACGTTCACTCGCACTATTTAGAAAAGATACTCAACGAGTATGACCGTTTAATGAATAGGCTTATAGGCTCTCAAATTCCGTTGATATTTTTTATTTCTCAAAAATCAATACTAGTTGATAGAGTTTATTTGAGCTTCTTCTTGGGACGCAGGTTGTTTGTGTGTCCACACTTCTTCTTGCGGCAGTTTACAGCACGAGGATGGAGCCTGGCATAGCATCTGTAACAAAAATGTACAGGGAATATTAAAGCATACTTGTTACTACCACAACTACCTAGGGGTTCAAGAAAAATTATACAATACTGTACTTATTCAGAATCAGCTTTGCAATTTAAGGGTATGTTCCCAAATTAGCGATTCTAATCACGGCACAAAGCTGTGGAAGATCGCTAGCACCCATCAATCTCCCACGATTAGAATCGCAGCAGAGATGGCAAGCAGGAAGTGGGGGGCAGGACATCTTGCTCCACCTGATGACACCCACAGAGAGTGAATGGCCACGGTTTAAATGACAAGCGATTCTTAACCATGCCCATTCAAGTCTATGGCTGCGATCAGAGGCGATTGGCCACCCACGACCCACGTTTTAGATGGCAGGCTGCACCGTGTCCAATGGCGCCCTTTAGTTGAAGTGGGAACAAGCCCATTCAACTAAATGGAGTCGATCAGCCACTCCATTAAAATTTCTGGCTGATCATAGGAACATATGTTCCTATGTGGGAACATAACCTAAAGCACAAAAATAGCATAAGATAAAAAGTAAGGCTAAGAGCATGATTCAACGTTTTTTTGTTTTTTGTAAACTAGGTTCTGGGTCAGAAAATAACAAAGTTATACAATCCACCACTGATCTGGTACATTGATATATAGATTGTCTGATGCATGCTCAGATATTTTCCAAAATAATTTATAGAGAATGAGTATTCAGCAAATTACTTCATAAGTTTCTTTCATTTTCTCTGACAGTAATCTGCTCCTACATGAATAGCATCCCCTGGCAGCCATCTCTAGTTTTAATTCATGAGTTTTACTATCTATTTATAACCCAAACAAAATAGATTATACAAGCACAAAACTTATGTATGTCCTCTGAAGTCTACTTTTGTAGACTTTTATAATGTAAACCATAAAACCCAAGTTTAAACTGAAATATACTTACTTGCGGCAAATCATCTTGTCACAGTTGTACTTCTGGGCGAGCTGCCTGAGGGAAGGCTCAATGATACCACCACGAAGGCGCAACACCAAATGCAAGGTTGACTCTAAAAATTGCCCAAAAAAAAAAAAAAAAAAAAAAAAAAAAAAAAAAAAAAAAAAAAAACACACACCGATCAGCACCAAGTTGTAATAAATATACCTTTATATAGCTTTATATAGGAAATGTATTCTCACCTTTCTGGATATTATAGTCAGACAGAGTACGTCCATCTTCAAGCTGTTTGCCAGCAAAGATCAGTCGCTGCTGGTCAGGAGGAATACCTTTAAAAAAAATTAAAACATAATCTGTTACTTCGATACAGTAGATATCTATTTATACATAAGTACATCTGGACATTTTGTTCTTAAATTTAAAATTTGAGGTGACAACTAAGGGTTCCACCTTAAGATCGATCCATACAATTTCCATTAGATCTACCAACCAGGTCCTCCCTGATAGAATACAAAGTGATTGGAAGGATTAGAAAGGGTCTTCATTTTACATGGTTTTGGTAGAACAAAAGTTGATTGAACAGAAATTGTATGGTAAGATTGTATGGTGTATTACTAATGGACAAAAGAATGAGGGACTGGAAGCAAAGAAACCCAACATTTGACTACAGTGAGAATAAAATTGAGAAAGCAAATCAATCCAGTACAATGAGGCTTGGATGACAATATTTATAACTAATATAAAAATTTAAATGAAACCTTTAAGAGCTCTTACCCAACTCACCAGTTCAAATATTATAATTCACATCATATCAAGGGGAATATTAAAGCTGCAAATGTAAACAGTGAATTAATATTTCAGTTAGGCTGCTCACCTTCCTTATCCTGGATCTTGGCTTTAACATTTTCAATAGTATCGCTGGGTTCAACCTCTAGCGTGATTGTTTTCCCCGTAAGGGTTTTTACAAAGATCTGCATGTTGGCGCCTTCTGGCTTTCCTTTAACATAAAAAAAAAAAAAAAAGTTAAAATCAGCAAAATGACCAACAAAAAGATGCGCTTGCAGTTAACGGTATTTTAACGCTTATGCAAATTAGCCCTAAATGGCCAGCATTTCCTATATGGCGGGGGGCAAGGACACTGTTCAACCTACATTAAACAGTGAACGTATACATTTTTTTTCATCTTAGGACTGTTTGAGAGCGGATGGGGTGCGGTATTACAGCCGTGGCCGAACCGCTACCATTACCCCCAGTGAGCTGGACTCCACTACATGGTGGCTAGTCTGCGTGCCCGCACAGGCCATGTCCAATGAAATCAATGGACACAGATCAGTCACAGTTTTGCAGCTGGTTTTAGGCCATTGACAGTCAATGGACTAAAATAAAAAAAAACGAGATGAAAACCCGTAGGGAAACCAGGCAGAAAAGTACATGCTTTTCTCATGTGTTTTTCAGTCCTCCCTTAGTGGAGCCTTACCCTTAAAGAAAGGGTTTGGAAAAGCTTCCAAAGAAATGGAGACAAAACATTTATGGGCTATACCTCTAGATTGGATTGGTGTTGATTGGCACAAGCAACAGGGTAAGAACTATTACAGTTAAGTGCATTATAAATCATTTCAATAGTTATGCTCTACACAACACTAAAGGTGTTATACTTTAACATGGTCTCCTTATTTCAACAGCGCATTAAAAGCTTATATGCGGGACTTAACATAACACAAGGTGTTCGATTCCTGCAAAGCACATGCATCACATGTGCAGCCATGATTAATTAGGGAAATAGAAATGAGCCATATAATCACAATAATATAAAAAATTATCGCTGATCTATATACCTTATGGTACATTTCAAAGTATAAAACGATTTAAAGAATGTTAGAGCACATGTCAGAAACTCAAGTCAGTATAGCAATCTGAAGATAAAGAACACCTGGGAACTTAAAAAAGAAAAGCTATTTAAGTAGTAGAATAGCCTCCATCACTGTCCAACATATATTTAATGGCAAAACAATCTACATGGTGGGTGGACAAACTAGCAAAGGAAGTCCTTTAATGACGGTATAATCCTGCCAGTCACACGGATTATGCATAATAGTGGCCACGATCACTGACAGAGCCAAGCCCTAGACGTAATAGCCGGTATGGAGGTCCAGCCCGAGATGGCAGGGAGCAGGCCGGCGCCATGTGCGGGGATGAGGCCCTGTGTCCCGCCAGCTATGACTGCACATAAGTCTCCTCTCCAGGGATCACACCACCACCGGCCTCTCCTGACAAGGTCAGGCGAGCCCCCTGCACAGCATATGAGGCACACAGGCCGCCCCTTGCCGCCCTGTAACACCGCGGCCTCCCGCTCTCCGCTCACACCTACCCGCACGGCAGCCCGAGTGGAGAGAAAAGGACGGAGCGGAAGTGCGCTGACGTTATCACTCGCACTCCTTTGGGCGGGTCATTGAGTTCTGAGATGGGTCACGAACTCAAAGTCGGCCATCTTTGTAATGGGCAAGAGTGATTTTAGCCATCACTCATGCTTCGCAATATTTGCTGTTCTAAACTTCCATTCAGGTTTGAGATGTCATCTTTTTTGAGAAAAGAAACTTTTTTTTTGGAATCCAGGAGTAGGGTTAAAATTTGGGAGATGTGCTTTACTACCTATCCTGTAGATTCAAAAGTAAATAAAATGATGCCTTACCACTGTTAAGCCCCCCCATACACGCGTCTCCATGTCAGTTGGTTGTCCGGAAAACAGAGGTGACCAACTGGAGCAATCGACCAGAATAGTCCCGCAAGTCAGTCACACAGCTAACTGACTTGATGGTTATTTTTTAGGTTGATTGCTATACTTTGGATGGGAATAAGGGTCCACATCCAAAGTATCTTACGGAAATCCATGCGTGTGGCACACGTCACAATTCCCGTACATTCAGCGAACGACTAAAAGCAGCGTGGTGACGTCAACATGCTGTGAACAGTCGCTAGCGCAACGCCAGAGAATCTACCCATGTATGGGTAGCTTAAGGGAAACCTCCTTTCCCCAGTTGTCATAAAAACAAGTTCACCATTAGGTCTTTATTGCTGGTAAATTCAGCCGTGGTCATACTGATGAGGATTAGATGGGCACAAATTTCCACATTAGTGTGCAACTTTCATACATGCATCAAACATACAAGCTGCTCAGTTTGATGGGCTCTGCAATTTCCATGCTAATCATGAATTTATTTCAGTTCGATAATCACATGAACAAATCGGTGCTGTAGAAAAGTACATTTCCCAATGGGCATACAGACATTAAACCTATGCCTGGTTCTAATCCCGACATGGGCAATCTACATCCCATGGGCCATATCCAAGATGCTCTGTCTCCACCTCTGCTCATTGCCTACAATAAGTGGAGATGCCTAGAGCAGGGGTGGGCAAACTTTTTGACCGGTGGGCCACATAGGCTTTTTAGATTTGATAAAGGGACCGGACCAAGAGCCTGTAATGGCTGACAATTGCATGCATCATTAATGATGGCTGTGATGTGTAATTTGTGACGTGTGACAGGGACATTATATCTACTTTTTGCAGATAACAAGGGGAGCATCTATTCAACAAGGTGACAAAGGGCCAGAAAAAAAAGGTAAGCGGGCCAGATCTGGCCCCCGGGCCTTAGTTTGCCCACCCCTGGCCTAGAGGATGATCCTTCTGAATACTGTTGTTTGCTCACGTCTGCATTAAAATGTTTGAGTGTGTAAATTTCCACCCCAGGCTGGAAATACTTGGGACTTAATAGGTTCTGTGTCCAGCCCTTCTGTCAAATTTTAAAACTCATTGTGGCAATAAAAGTTTTGCCTTTATTTGAGTGGTCAAACTGTGAACAGCGTAACATTCAATGGACATGTACTGTAGTTTAGTTTTTTTAAGTTTTACCATTTTTAATGAAAGGACTTTAGAAATGAAATACATTTATTTGACAATACAGAGTTTCTTGCAAGCCACAATAAAATACTGTTTACAGCTGTTTACTGAAATGTAGACAACCCCAGCATTATTTACATGGCAATTAAGATCAGGAAAGCAACCATCAAACACAACAGACCCATAGCTTTGGGCAAAACCCAAGATGGGTGCTGCTGCGTCAAGGTGATGGCATGTGATCTGAGTACATTTCATTATGGCTCTAACAGACAGTAAATAAGGTGAAGTGTTTACAAAGAGTCAAAAAATTACGGTCCACACCAAAATCTCTATTGAGGTTCCCCCCTTTGAGGCCAGACAGCCCAGTTTTGAAACATATCCTGACCGTTATAAAGCAGTAACAGCAACAGATGATCACTATTAAAAACTATACCTGTTTCAGTTAGCTTTACCTGTTTCCCTGAAAGACCTACCCCTAAAATAATTGCATTTATTAAATGCATTTCCCCTGCGCTCCCCCCCCCCCCCCCCCCCCCCCCCCGCAGAGAAAAAATAACAAAAAGTCCGGACACAAAGCCGAGCTCAGAGAACCTAAAATAAAACCTTATGACTGCAACGACTTCTTGTGGCCATTCTATACATCAAACAAAATTTTACATGAAACTGACACTGTACCGATTTACAGATCTTCTGTACTGATTTAGTACAGAAATTTAGTCTAGGGAGGTTAAATTATGTAAGATTACTTTGTAAAAGTAAGACCTACCCAAATTAAGACCTATTGAACTTTTTTCACCTAAAATTAATATAACAATATACAATGTCTTATTTTCAGGGAAACAGTAATATTCAAGGGCTACTTTATATACTTTACTTTATAGCTTTGCTAATGTGCAATATGGTATTATAGCCCAATTTCATTGACACCACAAAAGCACTAAAGTAATTGGAACACTAATAGTTAACACTGAGTTTTAACCTTTTGTATAACAGACTGCAGTATGTCTTTTTGCTGCACTTCCATTTACAGTTCAAATGCAAGCACATCCAATACCGCATTACATAAAATGAAGGGTCAGTGCACCACATGTATGTTATGATTTCACAGCACATAATGTAAGTGCATGGCAATCTTAACCGAATTGAAATGTCTGTCCCCTACAAGAATGCTGAAGGAATGGATCCTTGCACTGTATGAAGGCTCTTTCCAAATCAGAAGTATAGTCGGATACGCTGCATCATTATACTCCCTGTAGGTTGGATAACTTTACTCTGACTCCACTGGGGGTGTCCTGGACGCGTGTTCTATCAATTACAAAAATTATTCCTTTCACCTGAATGCCTGGCTCTATCAACCACGTGATATTGTCATTATGCACGGCCGGGCTTCCTTTGTGTCCCGGCATTTACTTTGGATGGAGACGTCCCCATCCACAGTTAGAAGATCGACCTTAAAATTACAGACATGTCTGTAATTTGTTAGATCAATTTCTGGCCCGATTTAATGTGGCCACGTTTGATTTATGCGTGAGCTGTTCTTAGCTTGAAAAACAATTCCTTTTTACCACCACATACTGAGATTGACTCTTAACTGTTTTTAAATTGATCGAACAGGAAATTTCAATCATGGATGCCCACCTTAACTCACCCTTCCATGTTCTATACTTAACGGACAGTCTCTTGACTGCTTTTGCATGTGTAAAAGCACTCCACATACTTTTATTAGCACTCTAATGTAATTTGAAGACAGATATAGAAGTTTACATATGCATACTTACTGTCAGGAAATTTTTCCTGGTCAGGAAATTTTGTTCTACCAAAACCATGTAATATGAGGACCTTTCTAATCCTTCCAATCATTATGTATTCTATCAGAGAGGCCCCTATACTACACAGTTGTTGGATCTTATGGATCAAACTTAAGGTGTATGGGGGGGGGGGCTTTAGGAAGTTCAAATTTCAACCTTACCTTAAAGCCTTGGTATAAGGCAACCTAAGAGATTGGAGTGTTTACTGCATGTTGTATTTTACTAACTTTTATACTTTCTTTTGCGTCCCCTAGTAGAAAAGCATTAGAAAAAAATGATCATATTTGACACCCACATGGGTCATCACGCTGTGCTTGAACAGCCTCTTGATCGTACGGGCATAGCATTTGTCTGCCCTACCCTCAGTAAGGCTTATGCTAGGAATACATGACTCGATGCCCGTACGATCAAGGGGCCGTTCGAGCGCAGTGCGATGACATCATGGAAGAACTCGGACAGTTAGGGACTGGTTCCTTGAAATCAATAAGGTTAGGTTTCAGGACAGGGAACATAAATTTTGCATAATCTGGACTATTTTCACAGAAACTTTTATCACAATATTATGCGGGTGGTGTAGTGTAGGTACCACTGTAATACCAAAGGTCACCCTAGAGGAGGATTGGGATTGTGTATATCATATTGCTTATTGTACACTTGATTTGAGTTAATGTATCTTACTGATAGGAGTACCATCTGTTATTTGTACTTTGTATTTTACTATTTATTATTTGGCCAGAACGTCTTTTGGGCCATTTTATATATATTTAATTTTGTACTGTGTGTCCAATTTTGTGGTCAATATCTCTACCTTTTTAACTCCACTCTTCTGTTTATATGTGCATTTGTATCCGTTTCCAAAAAGTTAATAAAAAAATCGATTTAACGAAAGAAAATATTGGAAATAAGTCATTTAATTTAAGTTAATAGCTAAGCTTAGTTAATGGGCACTCATACAAAGAAAAAAGTAAGTGAACTCATACAAAGGAAAAAGTAAGTGAACCCTTTGGGAGTACGAGGCGTTTTGCATGATCTTGTCATAAAATGTGCTCTGATCTTCATCTAAGTCACACCAATAACAAACCACAGTCTGCTTAAAATAATACTACACAAACATTATATGTTTTTATTGAACATAACATGCAAACATTCACAGTAATGGGTGGGAAAAGTATGTGAACCCCTAGCCTAATGACTTCTCCAAGAGCTAATTGGAGCCA
>CM070032.1:127722120-127749852 GCA_036250615.1 Ptychadena robeensis | reverse complement strand
GTGTAAACAGTGCTAGTGTACTGTTATTGCAAGCTTATATAAATCAATATATTACACAGACAGCAATGCACATAGTGTGAAAGAACCCAATAAAACCTTATGAATGTGCCATTATTAAAAACGAAATTCAAATGTCTACCCAGTTCCATAACAATAAAACATTTTTTTGCAGTGGGGTGCATTTTATGCAATAAACTCTATTAAAAAGAAAGATTCTGTGGACTTAAGGAAAATTTTTGACCAGCAAAAAAAACATGTTTAAATCATTTAGGAATTATTAACAGGATAAAGTTTTGGATGGGTAATATCCTACTAAAACAAGCTTTTCGCATTCTAATAATTCTTTGTGAGTGTTCAGTTAAAGTGGATCTTAAAGTTGGCAAAACATTGTAATAGCAGTGTCATTTCTCCTTTCCTTCTGTAATGTTTACCTTGTATGTTCATGCTCTGCGTTCTTTGCGATCTACTAGCAGAACACCATGCAACTGTTGAGCACCCTGCTACAAACTATTTGTAGTCCAGGGGGACATATGTAGATTAAATTAATTGCATAGATATCACAATTAAGTATTTATAATATACAAAAATATTCAATTATTATTAGTTAATTAGAAAAAATATTATAGAAAAATAAAATTGGAGTTCAAGTGATACCCTTTATGTAATCACATCTTTTGTCTCTTGTCTCAACGAGAGTGACATGGTACAACATGTACTCTACTATTGCTAAAAAAAAACATAGTATTTAAATAATTTCACTAATTGCAGTTAAAAACATTGCCTCCTAGGGCCATCTGGTGGTGGATGGGTCATAACTTTCGCTGTGGAAAACACTTCCTTAAAGACTCTACCATTTATAGCTATCAAGAAATTAGGGAAAATACCAACTTCCTTATATCTTTCTATATATGCAAATTAAACATTGGGTGTCTTCCCTAAAGGTTTCCCATAATCTAACTTCCTCCCTAATGCCTTTTGAATATATATGCCATATGGACCCTCTGTTGTCCAAACTGATTTCCATATCTACTACTGACACCAAATCATAGAAAGCTCACAGTATGCAATGGGAGGAGGATCTACATTTCTCCAAAACAGAGAAGGAATGGACTGAAATCTGGTTCACTATCTCGTCCTTCTCTATCAATGTTAAAGCCTTTGAATCAGTGTACAAGACAATACAAGACACTAGCCTGCCGGCACTTGGTCCCAGCCCAGCTGGCCCATTTGTACCCAGGTTGTTCTAACCTTTGCTTCAGAGGGTGCCCCACTGCCGGAGATATGCTCCACATATGGTGGACATGCCCTCTAGTTACCAGAGAGCAAGTGTTTTCTGCTTGCTCCTATCTGTGCTAAAAATTCATGTCCCACTGGACCCTTGGCTTGCTCTCCACCACTTCCGCCACCTTCCCCTTACCTCATCCCAGCATAAATTGGTAACCTTTATAGCAACCATAGCTTGAGCCTGGGAAAATAGCTCCTGCTGTTTCGGGAGGTTAAAAGCAGCATGGATGCGTTAATGAACACCAGCATGATCCTTGACCCCCAACCCTGTTTTCCACCCAACAGCCCTCAGTTGGTTCCGGTTATGGTTGGCACCATGTTTCTTTTTATACAATTAGTTTAGTTTTGTTTATTGGCTTAAAACTTTGCTACTGGGACGGGTTAGCGTTCGTGATTCCTGCGTTTTGGGATTTACGCCTACATCTCCTTTGTTTGATTCATGATTTTTCCTTCTATAAAAGAACCATCTGGAATATTACCCCCTGGCAATGGACAACAATGTCCTGTGTTCAACTGGAATTAGTGAAAGGATTTGGAGGACCCATTTGTTAAAATATTCATTATTTACTTAAAATATTTACTTATATGCAGGGCTTTTTTTCTCAGAAAAAGGTGGTGGAACTCACCCTCCCTCCCCTGGCCACGCCCCTACCCACCCTTACGACTGCCCCCTAAAACCGCCCCTTTATGTCGGGTGTCCGTTCCATAAATAGCTCCCCATCGGGGGAACGGATGCAAGTGCGCCCGCTAACGCAGGCAGGTGCGCCGCCTCCCCTCACTCAGGACAGCTGGAACTACACCCCCCCCCCCTGTCCACGCTAAAGAAAAAGATCTCTCCAGCATGGACAGGGGAGGAGACGCCTGTTATATGGCCACCACCCATTAACAATGGGAAGGCGCCGCCCCTCCCTCGCTGCACATTGCGAGGGAGGGGAGGCACAAAATCACCCGCCCGTGACCCATGCTGAATGACTAACACTTCCCCCCACTAAACACACATGGGGGCCCCCGGCGAGCCACCCACGACGCACTGCAGCCAGTGCACTTATTTCGGGGCCAAGCTTAAAATAGGTGGCGGAACTCCGTTACAGTGCGTTCCCCCAGAAAAAGCCCTTTTATATGAAAGAATATATAGATTTGTTTTTAAATTTAGAGAACCCAAAAGGTTTGTATGCCCTTTAAACATGAGAGGAATGTTGCTATTTATACATTTGCTCAGTGATGGTGTCTTACTCCACAATAAGGCACTTTGTATATGGGACTCTGTTTAATATGACTGCACCCCATTATATATCATTCAATTTATTTACATTTATTACACTTTAATAAGAATGGTTGGAGTCCCACATATCCCATGTATACCCCCCACAGACAATACCACACAGAAGTGCAGTCATCTGCTTTATCACGTGCTGACACGCGCGGCCAATCAGATGGCGGACGGCACTGTCCAATGACAGCGCTGTTCACATTGTGTTCCCGGAAGGGCTCCTGGATCCAGGTGGAAGCAGCTGTGGGGCCAGGGAAGGAGAGGAGACGATCGCACGGTAATGGGTGTTTCTGTGGGTGACAGCCGATGCGTGTGGATGAGTGGGCGGCTGGCTGTGCTTCAATGACAGAGCTGTCATGTCTTCATCCATCAGTGTTGTTGTTTACTAGCAGTACCAGGAGATGGATTCTATGGACAGGTTACTTGTTACAGCGTGGCTGCTTATTTGTTACATGCTTACCACGCCTGGAGACAGATAAAACATGAATTGGACAGTGATTAGCGTAGGAGATCAGTATTGCTCTATAATATTAGAACTTGTGTAAATGGACATTTGTTTATGTCATAGGTGCTGCTGTCTCCATACAAGTTATAATGAATGTAAAGGTCATCTTGGGGTCACGAGCTATACACCATCCAGCTTTACAAGCTGTTAAGCTAGCAATTGTTATTAACATTTATTTATATATCACCAACTTATTATGCAGCACTGTACATTAGTGGAGTGGATATATAATACACTCAGGTACAGGTTATGACCGGAGGACCCTGCCTTACAATCTAATAGGGGGGGGGGGGGGGGGGGGGGGGGGGGGGACTGGCATGGTGGTGATGTTAGGAGTGAGAAGATGGGTAGGAGAGACTGAACAGGTGGGTTTTTATGGCTTTTTAAAAAGTAATACACACATCAACTTTTGCTGGTTTGGGTTTTAACTTGATCCACTCGTGGAATTTCAAATATCAACTGTCAGTCTAATATAAATCAACAAATCAATGCAAATCCAATTATTTAAATTCCATTTCTTTGCAGTTATAAAGGTAAAGATGTGTGCACATGCTCCTTAATATGAATGTATACAAATCCAAATTTCCACATGACCAATCACAGCTCTGTCCATTTTATTGAAAAAATGTCTAGTGTTGTTATTGGTATCCAGATTTATGGTCGATCAGATGATGTGCCACCCTTAGTTAATTACTAAATGTTGACGCACTAACTCCCAGATTAAGGGTACTGGGTGACCAACTAGGTAAGGTTTAAAGGCACGTAAAAAAGTCATAAGGGCTTGTTTCCACTAGAAGCGGAAGCCCGCGGTTGTGCACGGCGCGGATACATCCGCGCCCATTCTTTTCAATGGGCTATTCCCCTGTCCACGGAATCGCGCGGACGGCCGCCTAAAAACTCGGTCGACCGAGTTTTTAGGCGGCGGTCCGCGTGATTCCGCGGCCGCCCAGCACTGACCGTGGCCATAGGGGTGAATGGCCGCCGCTAAAAACCGCATGAGATGTGGTTCTTAGCGGCGGCGGTTCTAAGCGGTGGCAACCGCGCCGCCGGCTTCCACACAAGTGGAAACTAAGCCTTAGATAGATGGTAGTTAAAATAGGTCTTTAATATAAATAGGGACAAAAGTATCATTTACAAAAAATCATACAGTTATAAAGTAACAACCCCAGTCATGTATACAGCGATTTGCACATACAGAATTTTTCGTGGTCGAACAGTTATTGTGATCTCCCTTATAACTCTGACACGTTTCGTCCCACTAAAGGGGGCTCCTCAGGGAGAGCGGGTCACTATGAACTAAACAAAACAATAATTACTTACATTGTAAAGCAGTACTGAGTAAATATTCCCCATCACAATATTATCAAAATACAATAATGCACAATGAAGATCGAGAAAAAATATACTAAATAACATAGTTCAACTGTTCCTAGATAAATACATTATGCTAGTCTACCTAAATGGTCTTTGCTTATAAACTTCATTCGGTGTGTACTTATACCTCATCATGCTAAAAGTCCTACCCACTGGTAAGTCTATTGGTCATAGCTTGTTCTGTCAAATAAATTCGTTAAAGTGTATTACATTAGGATAAACATGATGAGTTGGTTGTTTGGGTGAATTTACATCGACAACAATGGTGTTTGGCTGAATCGCTCAAGTTCACCTACATTTAACTTTCCAACTTATATATTTGTATTAAAACACTGGCCAATAGTGGTGATACTAACATGTTCCCACACTGTATTTGTATGGACTGGTGACAAGGGACGTCCAGCGGGATCGACAGTCCAGAGGCCGCCTGTGGTGGCCCCAACCACCCGGTACAACGGGTAGTTCCCCCCAAAACTGTGCACCCCAAGTACCCAATAGGGGTGGGGGCAGATCTTGTTTCCACAACGTCCTGGGGAAGAAAGAAAGATAGCCCAGGCTGGGGGAAGCAGAGAGGGAAGGGGTCAGGACCATCTCATGGCCAAACAACCATCACCGCACCCTGGTTCATCCAAACAAGGTCAGTCAGACAAAGTCTGGCTGGGTCTTACCCTGGTGGTCCGGGGAGCAGACACGGTGTGAGGCGGGTGTGTGTTCGGCAAGAGTTCCAAAGCCGGATGGAATCGCTCTTGATCCTGTTGGTTGGTTGAAAAGTGCACCACCGTCTCAACAGGGATGTGCCGCTGGGTCAACGCTGGTCGCAGAATAAGTACACACCGAATGAAGTTCATAAGCATAGACCATTTAGGTGGACCAGCATAATGTATTTATCTAGGAACAGTTGAACTATGTTATTTAGTATATTTTTTCTCGATCTTCATTGTGCATTATTGTATTTTGATAATATTATGATGGGGAATATTTACTCAGTACTGCTTTACAATGTAAGTAATTGATGTTTTGTTTAGTTCATAGTGACCTGGCCTGAGGAGCCCCCTTTAATGGGACGAAACGCGTCGGAGTTATAAGCGGGATCACAATAACTGTTCAACCATGAATAATTCTGTATGTGCAAATCGCTGTATACATGACTGGTGTTGTTACTTTATAACTGTATGATTTTATGTACATTATTGAATTTTAACATTGACATGTGACGCAGGTCCCTATGTATATTAAAGACCTATTTTAACTACCATCTATCTTATGACTTTTCTACGTGCCTTTAAACCTTACCTAGTTGGTCACCCAGTACCCTAAATCTGGGAGTTAGGGCGTCAACATTCTGTCCATTTTATGTTTAATTTAGTCAAAATAATTGACTTGTGTATGGCTAGCTTCACTAAGCAAGATAGCAGGTATATGTGATATTTGGTGATATAGTATCTGTATATTTTAATTCTATCAAATGTCAAAAACTTAATATAGGTAAGAATACCAGTGTGAGTTCAGTCCAGTACATGAGAATGGCAAATGCAATATGTGTTAAATGTGCTTGCTAATGATGTCATATAATACATGCACCACAGAGGTACAAAGACTAACTAGTAAGCTCCAATTATATAAACTTTTTGCTCTGGGATTATGTATGAGCTATTGACATTATCATGACACACAGGAGTGTAAGGTTGTAACAGGGCTAAATGATTTTCAGGTTCAAGACAGAAGTTTTGCCTTAACATATGACTATAATAAGGAAAATCGGTGAGCCCCACATTAAGCTTGGCCCTAGACTAAACATACTAAAAGATTAACATAATACAAATAAACAGTTCTTCGTCATAAAACACATCCAATTTCATCTCTCTATATAAGCCTTGGGAAGACATTTCTCAAATTCACTGAAAGCTATCTTTCTCTGAGAACATGACATAATCAGCATGACTGATGTAAACAACCAGAAGGCAATTGTATGCTTTTATAAATAGATGGAAACCTAACTAGAAAGTCTTTGCTTTGTAAGGTTTTGGTAATGTGTTAATTCATAAAACTTAAACTAAACTTTTCTTCCCTTGATATTATCACTAGCATGCCTTAAATGGCACTGGTTACCTGGTGTACACTGCCATCTCTCCTTGCTGGGCACTGTGGAGCTGTAGTACATATGCTTGTTTCATTGGGGCTATCATCCTGCATGGCTCCTGAATTCTGAGCTATTTGGGAACACAAGTGCTTGGTATGCTGGAAGGAATTAAATATACATATACTGTATTTTTCACCCTATAATATAAGAAAATAAAAACAAACCTGACTGCCAGTCGGAGCTCTGTGTAGTATTTAAAGTTGGCGAGGAAGCTGGCAGCTGTCTGCTTCCCTGTGCCCTGCTCTGCCATACAGAGCAGTATCAGAGAGAATGCTTGTAAGCCCTGTCCCAGCTGAGCGGATTCCTGTGCCGGCTGGGTAGCATGGAGCTAATGGGCATCTGCTGAGAATGGGAAGGGAATCCCTTCTCTCCACCTCTGTCTCCCCATCCAAGCTCATTGCTTGGCCAGGGAGGCAGAGGGCACATAGAGTGCATGACCACCCATAGCCGAATAGTGGCCATAAGTGGTCACGCAATAATCAAATAAGAACTGGACTAGTAGAACACATTACACACAAGGGTATAGGTGGTCTTTCTGAGAAGCTACTTTGATGCATATTAAACCCATATTAAATATAAACCCATGTACATACACTCGTCTTCATAGGTTTCTTTGAACATACTGCATTTGTTTAAAAAGTAGTCTTATTATGAGCTCCAGTCACTTTCTGTGTTGTGGTCACTACCTTAGCTATAAGGACTCTGAATTCTGTATGTAGCTACCACTCTGTGTACATGCCCAATTAACTGTTTCAAATGCACATGTGCAGTATGTAGGTTGTGCAAGTTGGTTTAGGACATGTAGTCCTGAGAAAGGGTCCAAGCATAGAGAGTGGTGTTTTCCCCCAAAGAGGAAGTTTGGTGCAGCATTGGCACAGGTAAAATTTTTAAAGGATCACACTATCCAATAAAGCAATTACACCTGAGAGTTACCTGTAGCTAATAGTGCATCATGCATTTATGGTGAGAGCCCCTTATAGGTCTTCCAGCACACCATATGTTATAACTGCACTTCTTTTAAACACCAGGATTAAAGAGGTTGCATTATGATTGTGCCAACAGGAAGAGTTTGGATCAGGGGTAGGCGAGCTAAGGCCCGTTTAGCTTTCTTTTCCAGCCCTCTGTCACCTTGTTGAAAAGATACTCCCCTCCGCTTGTTCACATAATGTCTAGAGGTGTCCAAACTTTGCCTTGGGCATGATCATGATGACACTGTCTCTAGGAATTATCTCTGCTCATTGCAGTGAAAGAGCATTTTTTAAGTGCAGGAAATCAAAGAAATAACAACGTCCCTGGCACACATCGCCAATTACACATCACCGCCATCATGTGATGCAGGAAATGCATGGAATTGGCACACCTATGGTGGGTCGGCTATTAGAGGCTTTTGGTCCGGCCCCTTTATCAAATTTAAGAAGCTGATGTGACCCATGAGTCAAAAAGTTTGACCACCCCTGAGTTGGATGATGCTGGCCATTATCCAGTGGTGAGGTGCAGCTGTGCACAAGTAGTCACACAAACAGACCTTTCTGGGAAGAAGGATGCAGTATCTTAATGGCTCTTAGGATCCCCATTAGATTTCTCTGTCAGATTTCCTTTAGATCACCTTTTTGTTTTACCAAAACCATGTAATATGAGGGGCTTTCTAAACCATCAGGTCTACCTGTGTTCAATAGCAGAGGACCCTATGCTACACAGTTGTTGGTAGATCTAAAGATATCTGACAGAGAGATCTAAAGGTGTATGGCCAGCTTTAATGATCAGCAAACCTGGGGAACTGTAGGTTAAGCCCCCCATACACCTTAAGATCGATCCATACAATCTCCATTAGATCTACCAACAACTGCGTAGTATAGTGGCCTACCTGATAGAACACATAGTGATTGGAAGGATTAGAAAGGTCCTCATATTACATGGTTTTGGTAGAACTAAATTTTATTGTACAGAAATTGTATGAAAAGATTGTAAGGTGTATAGGGGGCCTTTAGCATTACTTTCCAGAACATTAATTTTGAAAGTATAACTTTACTTAAAGCGGAACTACCACCAAAATTTTTTATGTTTTCATGAATGGCACTAGAAGTGGTAATAATAGGGAGGAATGCAGTGAAAAAAACCCAAAAACTTACCTGTAATGAGCAATTTAAGAAGATAACCCCACAGCTCTCCTCACTTCCTGGTTGGCTGCAAGGCAACACATGGAACTGGGTGGCCACTGGGGGCGTTCAGTGATCTTCTATGGGAATTTTCAAAGAAGATTACTGAGAAAACAAAGCTCCCTTGTGACGTGCTGCCTTGCTCTGC
Source organism: Ptychadena robeensis (assembly GCA_036250615.1). Lineage (NCBI taxonomy): Eukaryota > Metazoa > Chordata > Amphibia > Anura > Ptychadenidae > Ptychadena > Ptychadena robeensis. The sequence goes on along the minus strand of CM070032.1, from coordinate 127,740,975 downwards.
CTAAAGTGAAACAGGAAGTGAGAAGAGCTGTGGGATTATCTTCTTAAATTGCTCATTACAGGTAAGTTTTTTTTTTTTGTTTTTTTTTTTACTGCATCCCTCCCTATTATTGGCACTGCTAGTGCCATTCATGAAAACATAGATTTCTGGTGGTAGTTCCGCTTTAAAAACATCTTTTTTTTTTTTTTCAATCACCTTGCCACCATGGCTACTGAGCCTAAATAATGGGCCAGTCTGGTGAGGCACATTTAAATAAATGTTATAATTATTATAGGCAGCAAGAAACCTTTTATTTCCCTAGTGTATTCTGTGTAACAGCATGTAGTGCACGTCCAAATTGTTGCCTGGGTTGATTGAGGCTGAGAAGCCACTGACAGCCAGGCAGCATACATTTAAGTAGGTGGTTAGCAAAAGTAGTAGCATACGTATTTCTTGGTTCCTTCCTAAATACCAAACCTTTTCTTTTTTGTTTCCCAAATCTTATTTCTATAAAAGTCATGAAATGTCACTTCATTTGAAACTGACCACATAAAATTTCATTCTGGAGGAAATTAACAGAAATCAGAAGTTAAACACTGTGACTTGTTATTTCAAAGACCACTCCATGAACCATTATATACAGTAATTAGCTGGGAAAATCCCGGTAACGTATTCTGTGCTTTTAAATCTCAAATCTGGCAGTTGAAACTTAATATCCACTGTAGTATTTCAGGGGCTTTAACATTGGCTAAAGCCTCTTATTAGGACCAGTTATGATTTCTAAACAATTACTGAATATAACATAACTGTTTCCAGTGTTGCCTGTCTACTATTGGAATATTAATTAGTAGAGTATAAGCTTTAACTATAAATGTAGACTTTAAAAATATGTAATGTCTACACAAATTTAGCTGTCAAGAATAGTTTATATAAAAACGAATGTGTTTTTAATAGGAAAATATCTAATAGCCATCAGAATGGGGGATTGTCCCATTCATAAAAAAACGTTTTGTATCTTTCTAGCAAGCAAAATCTCAAATAGCATAAGCAGGGCATAGATTTCCCTGCCATCAATCTTTTAAACATTTAGATTTCCCTGCCATCAATCTTTTAAACAATCGTGCCATGCGATTCTGGCCAATTACAGAATCGATCACACAGTGCACCATATTTTGTTTTCGGAATGGTCGCCGGAAACGATCACATGGCTCAAATAACATTACTTGGTTTCTGATCGATCGACTTAACACAGGTATTCCTGCTCCATCGATTTTACGTGCGATTTTGGGTCAAATCGATCGATCACTTTGGGCATGCATCGATTTGTGATCGATTGCGATGATGGGTTGCGGTAGTCGATCTCACAGAAATCGTACAGAAAATTGAGACATCTATGCCCAGCCATGTATGGCTTTACTGTCAATGTACAAGTAAACAGATGCCTTATATATAATTGTAATATTCCATCCATGCTTATCCAAAAGTGTAATTGGCTACAGATGACTGCACAAAAACTGGTAGATGCATCATCTTGCGTTTGCCATGCCACTTTCCATAGGGATAAAATGGAGGCAATTGACAACTGGCTGCCCACACAATGTTTTTGCTGAACAATGCAGTGCAGTTTTGGCAGCCATGCTGAAACTGACTACGTGAATATATCCTTAGTCTTAGTCTCCTTTGTATTATGCAATGCACCCATTAACACCGTGGAAACATAGCCTAACGCCTTATTCAGGGTGTGACAATTTCAAAGGAGAAAAATAAAAATTTGGGATTTATGTAAATTAGGGGGTCCAAAAGTGTGCCTTTTGATGTGTAATATCTTAATTTAAAAGTTTTTTTTTACTATTGATAAACATTAAGCTTGGTAAATTTGTGCTTGATTTATAATGTATATTAAAATTTCTGAAAAAAGGAAATAAGTTAATATAAACTCCACAAAAATTTGCTCAAAAAGTTTTTTAATGAAGTAAAACAATTTTTGTTATATTGTAAAAAATGTAAACCTGGCCATAGACGATCCATGGCCGGCTTGTAGTAGACACATTACAACGTGGTGACGTCACCACGATCACTGTGATCGGCTACAGAACTGACGGGAATCCCTGTGTGTACCACAACAGCAGATTGTAGCTAATTAACTTGGACGGGGATCGTCCGGGACCGGCCCGCAGATGTGGGGATGTCCCCATTTTAACACATGGCCGCGATCGCGGGAGATTGCTATAGTGGGGACAAATCCTGGTCTGTATAGAGACAAATGAGGGATTGATTTCAAGTTCTGTTGCGCTATCAAGCAGGTAGCTCATTAGTATGAGTAAAGCTAGCCATACACGGTTCAATTGACTGTTCAATCGATGCAATTCGATCAATTATTTTGGTTTTTATTTTTGAGAATCATGTCCACATTGAAAGATAGTTTCAATTCGATTTAAATTGTCAATTTGCTTGATCGAAATTTGATCAGACCAGTTGGAAAATTTGAATTGATTGCTACCACATCAAGTGTAAATTAAATACTGTTCCAACCAATTGTGATTAGATCCAATCAATTAGCATACTGTTCTCTCTACTGGAAGGCAGAAAGGGATTGTATTGTATGTATGCCTTTTTTGACTGTAGTCAGACCACTATGATGACTCCGCATAGGTCAGGTTATCTTGAGGCTGCTGTTGCAGTAATGGAAATGTTTAAGATCAAACACACAATGTGGTGTTTCATTCAATTCAATTACAATCGATATACGATTCAATGGTCGAATACTTCGATCAAATTGATGATCGATTTGTTGCAAATTGAACCATGTATGGCTACCTTAAGTATTCTTAACCTTAGGGCAGAAGTACAGACAGAAATAATGAGAAGAAGGCACTTCTTGTTTGCTGCAAATGTTACATAAACGTCAAAATATCAAAAAATTGAAGTAGCTATTTACCAAGCAAAACAATCTAATTGCCATTTCTTGTAAATATAATTGTGAATTGCTAACCAAAACACAACTTTTTGATCATACAAATTTTTTAATTTTAACAAAGTAAAAATATTTGACACACCCTAGGTTAACACTAACACATGCATAGTGCAAAATGGAGAGTAGGCCTTAGTCAAATTAATTAAATATTATTCTTGGTGAGGCATTTGTAATAGTATTCCATTATGAAACTTAATTGTAGGTAGTCTACAATTCAAATTTTTGGAAATGTTGTAGGAAGTATAATCAACTGGTTCCACCAATTGTAAACCCATTTATAAGAAATATTTCCAATGTTTACATGCTTGTTTAATGACACATGGCATGTAAACCTTTGTATGCTTTGTTGGACAGCTGCCATTACATCATAGGGGACCTGGTAACCCCATTATCGCACCCTAAGGAGATTTGATTGTATATCCCCCATACGTTATCCTTGGGAAGAAACCAATAAATATCTGTTTATCTTTTTTATTGTTGGTAGATTTTGACTTGGTCATTTTAAAAGTAGCTGGCAAGACAAAAAAGTGAAGAAGTGTATGTGCATACATACTGTATTGTTCGGACCATAAGACACACTTTTTCACCCCCAAAATTGGGGGCAAAAAATGCCTGCGTCTTTTGGTCCAAATGCGTGAATGCCCGGTGGTCGTACCTTGTCTTCCCACCAGCACTCCCGGCACAGAGTCTAGCCGGGGAGCTGTCATATGTGAGATGCCAGCCGGTGTCCGGCTCTCCCATCTGAACTGTGTATTTCCATATGCCAGCAGAGCTCAGAGCTCTGCTACCATAGGCAATGAAGAGAGAGATATAGTACTGCTGCTAATGACACCTACTGGCTGAATTGAATATTGCATTCACTGAATTCATTGCATTAACCCAATTGATGTAAAAACGTATTAAATCTTTTTTTGTCTGATTTTCCTGCCCTAAAATCTGGGTGCGTCTTATAGTCCCAAAAATACGGTAATTAGTCAAGGATATATTAAATATTATTATTATAGCCTGCAAATCTATGGTAAAGATAACATTGGTTGAAGATTTCTCTGTTTTCTCTTTTTCTGTAAACCGTTCTCTTCTGGAAAATGTATCTTTTCTTGAATTTGCTGTAATGTTCCCACTATATCCAACTGCTTGGCTAAAGATAGGTTTTAAGTGTAAGAGAAAGTTCAGAATGTTGTTTTTCTCTATATAGGTTTCATCCTAATAACTTCATTCAGAGGATGGCCACTGCAGATGAACCAAGCTACAATGTAGATGATTCATCAACACATGACGATGGATCCGAAAGTGCGCAGTTTTCTGAAAATGAGTCAAAATCAAGAGCCAGGACATCCCCTTTGGATAGCACCGAGGAGTTTGAAATTATTGACAGTACTGGGGAAGATGATGATGATCTGAGTGATCTTCCACTTTTAGAAACTGTTAAGGCCCAAGAAAAGGGGAACACACAGAGTGAAGAAAAAGAGGCCCAAGACACACCTGAAAATGAACCAGAAGAAGATTGGATAGATGTTTTAGGCAAGTTATATCTTGTTATTTATCCAGTGCAATGCATTTAGTTATCATTTTCCAATTAAACCCTTTTTGCAGTTTATTAAACGTACAAGCTGTAGAGTCCCATGACATCTTTTCTAGGTACAAGGTTGTTTTCGTTTGAATATGGAGGAAAATCTGCTTCTCTTGTTTTCTAGCGATCACAATATTAGAAACTTCTTCATGTAAGTATTTGAAGGCTTATACAAAAAGGTCTAATCTAAAAATTGAATGCTTAAACTGGCCTTTTAGACACTTTTTGTGTTTGGTGATGGCCAAAGGAAAACAAGCCATGAATGAGTCATGTGAACTGACTGTGGGCGACACAAAATTCTATGCGAAATCTGGTTTTCAGTTAATTTTACTGTGTCCTTTTTTGGAGACCTTGCTGGCATAAGTTGAGACACATGCAACAAAAATAAAGAAAGATAAAATGAGTATATTGAGACACTTAAGAGGTTTAATGTGTACAGTCTTTGAGGAAAGAATTGCATAAGGGTTTTGATGAACACCTTTTTAATCCTCAGTGGAGTTAAATTGGAACAGTGTTTTAAACAAAAATCATTAGTAAAGTTAAAACTGACCTTATAAAGGCTCATCCCACTAGCAGAGGTGAATCCAGTAAAAAGTGAATTTTAACTTGCTTGGGGCAATACCCTATTTTGCACACAATAAGATGCAGATGGCTACACCCATGGTTTTGGGTAGGAAATTAAGAAAAAATAAAAAAGCATGTTACAGCAAAATATGCAGGGCTGAACATGTGCACAACATGATCCATGCCAAAAAAAAGGGCTTCAATTACCTTGGAGGTTCCAGGAACTTGGGACCAGAAGTCAAACCTACCCATCCAAGTACTTGAGACACTTGAGATACTTGAGACTAAACCACCTTTAAAACATGCAGAAGGATAAGGGGGAGTGTGAAACAATTAGCTGGCCGGCTATAAAAATTCCTCAGATGGTGCCAATAACCTAGCATCCTAGGAGGCAGGTACATTAAGAGTGCATAAGCTATCCATGACCTTGGTTCTATAAAGTAGTGGTCCTAGTCACTGTTGGTCCCTAGTCACAGTTTTCCCAGGGGCACAGATACCAAGGGCCCTATTTCCAGACCCCTGGCCAATCACAAGAAGGTATTAACAACAGGTCATATACCTGCCTGCAACTGGGGCCATATACAGTTTAAAGCGGGCAATACATCTTTAGATCTCTCTGTCAGATATCCTTTAGATCTACCAACAACTATGTAGTGTCGGGTCCTCTGCGATTGAACACAGGTAGACTTGATGGTTTATTACATGTTTTTGGTAAAAAAAAAAAAGGAGATCTAAAGGAAATCTGACAGAGAAATGTAAAGGTGTATGGAGGCCCTCTCTACCTGCTTGTTAATCTCATGGGTTTTACTCACCTGTATCTGATCCGACATACAGGTTTCCAATCCCATAGGAAACTGATAGGAACAGATGGTATACTTGATCCTGGCCAAAAGGTAGAGAAGTGAGATATTGGCTCTACTCCTAGTGAATACCAATGTGCAGTGTGCTCCAGCCCTGCACACCCTGTGCAACATGCTTTAGCCTTTCTCCTGTGTGGAGTCTCCTGCTCCAGGGGGTTTAGGGTAACGGTCTGCAGTCTCTTTGGCGATGTGACATACAGCAACACTCATTGCACTTTTGAACAGTTGTTCATTGAAGATAATGTGTGCAAACGCTTCAGTAATTAAAAAGAAATATAATGCTTTGATTAGTAAGTGACCATTTTTCTCCATAATTACATAATTGCGGTCACAATATGTTGTGAATAAAAAAAATTGCGCTGGCTAGGTAGAAAATTGTGCCAGGCTTGGATAAACAACCAGTATGACTTGGACATCAATTAAATAGTGCCTGAGTGCCGTAATAGACAGTTTAATAATCTGAAACCATTTTATTTATCTCTTAGTAATTTGACCTCAGGATTATGATGTTTTGGAAGGAGGTCTGCAGTAAGAGGTTGAATGCAGCAGATAATCAATTTTTCAGAATGTTCTCCTAATTGAGATTATGTTGGCAGAGAGGAAAGCATGATAAAGAAAAAAAACCTAAAGGCTTACCGTTTGATAAGCCTCTTTAGAATGGGAAGTGTTAGCTACAGGAGGAGAGAATGTGTCCTGTGTCCTTAGATTTGCAATACTTTTTCTATACCTGCAAGCTTTTCTCCCATAACGATCTATATTTTTGCAGTCTGTTATTCTTTAAGTGTTTTTCCTAATGAACTGGAGTTAAGTAATGTACAAATGCCCCAGTGTGCAGGTGAGCTTGATCCAGAGACACAAGGGGGAATAGGAGTCAATGATTATTTCTATTCAGAAAGTCATTAATAGTCAGCTTGCCACAGGTTTCAGCACTGAGCCATGACGCTGGGAATATATTAGCTGTCACCCAGGTGAAATATAGGAGGCCCAGAGTAAGCCATTACAGGCAACAAGCATGACTGGAGGAGGTGATTTATGAGATGCCATAATAGTCTTGCGAGCCAGTGAGGACAGACGGAATTTACAGGAGTAAGACAGCAGGATATGGGGAAATGATGCATGCTTAAGGACAGGTGAAACAAGTGGCTTGGGCAGCTTTAAATCTAGTTATTAGGCACAGTTGGAATAACAAAACTGGGGCTTAGGGATCCCTGAGCTGGGACCTCATTAGCAGCTCCACCAGTGTTTGGATAAATGGAATTAAGCTTGATACAGTGTCTTAGACCTGTGACCTCCAGATATATTCACTAACTTTGGCAAAGCATTATATACAACAAGCATGAAACATATATTTATTTAAATTGTACTTTTTGATGGGGAGGAAACAAAACAATTTAAGTGCATAGGGTTATGTGTGTATGTGTTTTGAGTTATACAATGCATGGATATGTGCCATACTTTTATATTTTTTTGTGATGTGTAGAAGCCACCTTTCCGATATGGCATCCAGATGTGCCCACTCTTGTGTTAATAAATAGGGGAATTGCTTAACAGTTTTAAATCCAGAATGCTGAACCAGTGGTATGGTTAATATCCTGGAGATAACCATTGGTTTAGGATCAGAGAGTAGCTTCAAAGAATACACCTGAGACATAAGAGGATCATTTTGGTCTCCCAGATCCCATTACATTTGTAGCCAAGAAAACACGGCAATGCACAGAAAAACGATCCCATCAAGAGTCAAACGTGATACTTGTGTTATTTTTTGAGCATAAGGTGTAATATGTTAACAGCATTTATTCTACACATCAACATTTTGTTGTTTTACAGCTGTTGTGTTAAAATCTAAAGCCTAAAGTAATCTAAATGTATATCTTTCTAGCTTTTTCAGGGGGCTGTGTCAAATATATGTTTTGAGCTATAAGTGCATGATAGATTGAGGTCTCCAGCAGTCTGATTTATGGAGAGGGACTTGGCCATTCCAGCACGAAGGGTGTGACGGGATTGTTTCTTTGATGGACTCTTGCAGTAGGTTAAGCTACCTGTTTGTTTGCACAGAAGTCTGGCATTCATTAATAATGTACACTACATTTTAAAAAAATTGGATGGGCCAAACAGATATATGGGCTTCTAAGGCTTTGTTTCCATTGTATGTCGGGAGCCCTCCGCTAAGCGTATACGCTAAGCAGGGGTCCCGACGTATCCCATAGACTCAGCCTGCCGGCGGATGGTCTGTTTAGACATCCGCGGGTGTACAGGCTGAACGTACTCGACTACGTTCAGCCTGACACCGGCGGATCGGGTCGGCGCAATGAAGACAGACCCGTCCGCCGAGCAGGTAAGTCTATCTGCTACGTCGGGGACCCCCGCTAAGCGTGTACGCTTAGCGGAGGGCTCCCGACGTAATGGAAACAAGCTCTAAGGCACAACAATTAATCTCTAAACCTAATCATTACAGTTAATAGAAGTCTTTATTATTACATATTTCAACCAATAACAATAACAAAATAACAATAGCAAATACATATTTAATAGTGCTAGGGCAATCCAGCAAATGCACTTGCTCAGGTAAGAGGTATATATACATTTATTTAAAAATCATTTTTTATGTGACTGTGCCTTTTGTAATAAAGATCAACTATATTATTATCAATTGTGAAATGTTCATTTACCTCAATATATTCTATCAAAGGAATGATGAACATGCTGTAACATTTTGCACTGATTGGGGGAATGTTGCTCTGCCATGATGGATTTGGTTTATGCTGACACACCCTTAATCTGATGTTTTTAATATTTATTCACTATGTCATTTCGTTAAATCGTGTAATAATAAAGACTTGTATTAACTGTGTTATTATCAGGTTTAAGCAGGGAACACACAGCTCGATATACAAGTTGATATACTTCCAGTCCTCATGCAACGCAAAGGACATCGACCGTGATTTACGGTTATGTCCGATATCCCTGTTTTCAAGTGGGATTGATTTGATCCCCCTCGAAACAGGGATTGGTCGCTATTAGATACGAGCCAGATAGATGGCTGTGAGCATGTTCGGCACTCAAAGCGGCTCTTGGTCTACTATATCTGTGCATGTGTTCCCTGCTTTAGAGATTTATTGTTGTGCGTTGAAAGCCCTTATATCTGTTTAGCCCAGTTTTATATGTTTTATATATTATCAGGGTGCGGCACAGTGTAATAATACCCACACAAAGTTAAGGAAGGGGTTGTAGCATCCTTTTATGTATTAGTTATAATAGTACATTTTAAATTGGATTACTTTATGCATTATGGCTATATTGTACAAGAAGTTCTGATAAATGATAACTTAAAAGGCCAGGATAGGCGTGTGTAACTTACTCAATGCAGTGTATGCCCCACTGTGCTTCCAGCATCTCATACTTTTTTTGTTCTTGTATTTAGTAGTATTTCTTGTTTTCAATGAATTTTACATTTGTTACCTTGCACAGTTCTAAAAACTACTAATAATGGAAATGTATTGTCTAGAATAGTAGCACATTGTGCAAGGTCAGTAATCCTATGTATTCATTATGTTGGATTTACATCCTTAGATGTTATGCAGTGTTTTACAGCGACCATAGTCATTTTAATAACTAACAGAGGAGTACAAAATCCTAAGAATGTTTTTCTTACTTATAAATGTAGCATATCGGCATTTAGTTAATTTACAGTATGTTTTTGAAATGTTAAACAAAACCAAGTTCTTTGAGGAAATCCATGCAGATATTGTTATGGTTACAACAATATAATGTTCACAATGGTGTACTACATTCTCTATAATATACTTTTCGTGTCCTAATCCACAGTCTAGACCCTAGGTGCCCAACCTGTGGCCCGGGGGCCGCATGCGGCCCTTTGGGCGTTCTTCGGCGGCCCCCCTTAGTCCTCCACTTGTGGCCTCCAAAACCTTACTGTTCATGCATAGGAACCCATATGACATCACATAACCTCTGAATCAAATGTGCATCACCATACTACAGGGTTACCCAATGCTTGAAGTATCATTTAAAATACATTTTGTTATTTAAAACTGAAAAATAATGTCTTCTAGCTATGCCTGCTGTCATTTCCACATTAAAAAATGTTATGTGCGGCCCTTTAGTGATGCCGAGGGCCGCACTTGTGGTCCTCCATATCAACTCAGTTGCCCACCACTGGTCTAGACTGTAAAAACTATACCTTTATAGTTTTACCTAAATGAACATGTAATTTAGTGATCAGATACGTAAAACTTATTTATAAGGCTTTTCATACTTCTTAAAGTACCAGTGAAATCCACAGTTCTCATTGAGACCAGAACAGGAGTAACACGTTAGAACGTAGGTGTTCGGGTATAGTAGACTGTAATTGGAATATGTCAGGGACACAGAGTTCAAGTAAGGAGAAAGTTTTTTGTGGCAATATAAAGGTGTTGCAGTGCAAGTGAGATGAGCCTTAATGCTTAAAAACTTCATGTAGCTGAATATACAGTTTGAGTTCACCATGTTTACACTATCTGTTAAACCATAACTGTTCCAGTTTTTATTCTAACTATATACAGTTTAATGTGCAGTGAATTACCTATGGGAAGCATTATTTAATATTTTAATATGGGGATGTGGAGGTTCAGAATGAGTGAAACGTTAGGGGTAGATATAGATGTTACGTTAGGGGTAAATATAGATGTTATTAACCTTGGAAATGTTAGGGTTGTACTACTACCTACTACAATTTAGGAGTTTTGAGTTCAAAGTATTTAGGGGCATGGTTGACAAATACAAAAGTAGCAAATTTGTGTTCTGTGTTACTAGACCCTGCTGTCAAAAAGGTTACTGACCAATGGTTTAGCATGTGGAAATGCATGTTTAAGGAATACCACTACTATGAATTACATGAGCATGAGATTTTACTTCTGAAAATTCTTCCTACAGGTAATGGATCCCTGAGGAAAAAAATTCTGATCAAGGGCCAAGGAGTGGAGAGTAGACCAAAGAAGGGACACGATGTCACAGTGAAACTGAAGACTAGTCTGGAGGATGGCAGTGTCACTGATGAACCTGTGGACCTCACTTTTACTTTGGGAGATGGTGATGTCATGCAGGTACATAAATGTTTAATTATTAAAAGAAGAATGGTCATCCATGGCTTTCAGAATGTTTCTAGGCTATGGAAGGTCTATATTGGCTTTTAAGTCATAAAAGGCAGAAATACAGATATAGATTTTAATCTTTTATTAACTTACAAGAAAAGTCATCTTTACATAGGACTGCCAAATTGCAGGATAAATTGTTGTTTCGAAGTGCATCAGAGAAAAACACATATCGTATTTTCCAGCTTATCAGACAGCGTATTTTTAAAACCCAGGAAAATCTTCTGAAATGTAGAGGGTCGTCTTATACACTGTCACATCCGCAGCTCCCCCTCATCTGCCTCCCTCTCTCCCTCCTCGATGCTTTGAGAGGAAGCCAATGTGCTCACTAGAGACTGTGTCCCCAGAATCAGGAGTCTGTCTTAGCCAGCCCTATCTACTGAAAACCTCCTGGAATTACATCAAGAGGAAGATGATTGGTCACAAATCTTGAGCAAAGCTGAGTCATTTGATTTTGTAGTATGAAGTAAAAAACTGGTGGCGAGCATGACAAAATGTATGAATCCTATGATTCAAATCAAGGTAATTGCATCAAATAGTTTACCTGATTTAAGTCCTAATCATACTCTGAAGAACAAGATTAGTATTTTGAAATTATGGGAGATATCAGCAGTTCTTAAAAACAAACTAAAACTAGGCCAATCTGTGCAGTTTAGAACTTGCACCTAAAAAATATAAAACCAGAAAAACTTATTTTTTCCCCAGAGCTGTATGTGCATGTAAAGGTTTCCAAAAATAAACATTTTAACTGAAATGTACTGTATATACTTGAGTATAAGCCATGTTTTTCAGCCCAAGAACCTTATACTCAGGTCAGGAGTCAGGGTTCCACTTACCTGTCTCCCTGCTGGTTTCCCTGCAGGCATCAGCAGCCTCTGTGGGTGGTCTGATGACTGCTCTTCTCCTGCAAGACTGCAGTATCCTCCTCTTGCTGCAGCTGGCGGTCTCCAGTGCAGGCAATGCGGCTTAAGAACCACTATAGTAGCCACTATGGGGTCTGTAGCTACAAGGGGGTCTGCCATTTTTGGCTGACTGTTCTTTCTTCTATATTCAATATTCTATCTGCCATATTCACAGGCTGGACTCTGTGACACTGGATGACAGTGCCATCTCGTGGTCATATTTTCTTTTTGATAACTCCACTATCTGACTTTGAAAGTATGTTCTGCATTTCCCTTGTCTAGGCTTATACTTGAGTCAGTAAGTTTTCCCAGGTTTTGTAGAAAAAATTAGGTACCTCAGCTTATACTTGAATATACAGTGCTGCTTGAAAGTATGTGAACCCAGTGTTCTCCCCAGAATTTTTTTTCAGCCCCGGTCCGGCGGCCTCTCTGATAGGCTGCCGGCCAGCGGCAGCACACAAGTCCTCTGACAGGTGGCGCCTCCCCATTCTTTAGGAGCGCGCCGCAGCCACTGAAAGACTCCGGCCCGCGGCTCCGGTAGTGTGCCGCGGGCCGGAGTCTTTCAGTGGCTGTGGCGCGCTCCTGAAGAATGGGAGGCGCCGCCTGTCAGGCTGCTCGCCGCGGAGGACTTGTGTGCCGGGCGGGGACTAAAATCGCCCGGCCAATCTGCTCTGGGGAGAACACTGTGAACCCCTCAAGTGGTGTAGATGTTTCTGTTGTTTAACCATGATTTTCTCATTCTATCATCACCAGTGTTTGTTCATGAAATGTCAGATATATGTTCATCAATTGCATGTACTTGTTTAGTAGGTTTTGTTTAAGTAGCCCAAAAACTACATGAAACATGGACTTAGTGTATGTGCAAAAGTAAGTGAACCCCCAGCTGCATTGGTTAAGTCGAGCAGGTAAAAGACGCAGGTGAAACACATTTGGGTGCTTAAAGCGGAAGTAAACTCAAGAAAAAAATCCCCCACATACATTACACGGACATATTACACACCTGTCAGCAGTATATGTGAGACTGCTTACACAGAGAAAAAAAAATAGGACGTACAATCGTCACTTCCTCATTCCTAAGGCACCATCTAAGTACTGGCGCCTGAATCTACTTCCGCCATTCTGTTGTAATTACTAAGGTGCTCCTCCCGTTGCAAGACTATTTACCATCCCAAGGTTTGGTATGGGAGGACAGTTTGGTCCTTCAGAGATCTATGTGTTGCAGTTTGTAGGAACAGGATTGAAGTGAAGGAGGACACGTAGGAGACTGAGAGATGGAGACTGAAGTTGTTTTGAGGGTTCAGTGTGGAGGTGATATATGGGTGACTGGATTTGGGTGACATGGATTTTGTAGGCTGAGTTATAAAATATCTTATTACCTCCTTGCTGCCAGTCCCAGCAATGTCTCCTCTACACTTCCTCCACATACCTCACAGATTACACTTCCATGTTCTGGGGAAAGTTATCATTCATCAGAGCATGGTTATTGAGGATGAGGACAGATACATTAATGGATACTGGGTGTTTATAAATATTTATTCCTCCTCTGCTGCCAGTCCCAGCAATGTCTCCTCTAAACTCACCCACATCACCTCGGATAGATGACACTCCGAGGCAGAGAAGGGGAGGGGGGTGAGGGGGGGAGAGCACACCGACCGGATGCACGCGATAGTGACGTTCACCAGGCAGAGCGATGCATTCGTGTCCCACTCAGAGCTGATTCCCGGCATTTAGCTGTCACTCTTAACAAGGGACTCGTGGCCGCGGCTCACGTCACAGCATGGGTTGTGCACGTCGGGAAAACGGTCTTTCCTGCTGTAAGATTTATTTTTTTTTCTTTTTTTTGGACAGTGATTTGCCTATCTTTTGTTTGGCAGCTTGATGCTAATAGTGCAAGTGCCTACTGTGGTACGTCCTTTTTTCAATATTGCAGAGACCAATGAATGAGACTCCTTGAAAAATTTTTTGGCCTGCAAATGAAGAGATGAAACCAACTGAACCACTGGGTGATACAATCAACAATGCAAAGCAAAAGGAATACCGAGACATAAGAAGAGGTAGTGCAGGCCCATGTTCAGTCTGGGAAAGGCTATAAGACCATCTCCAAAGACCATCTCATCCATCCACTGTATGCAGATATTTACAAATGGAGGGCCTTCAACATGACAGCAACTTTGCTGAGTGGACGCCCATCAATATCACCAGAAGCACCAGAAAAATTATAACCGGTAAAGGCCAACCCACACATCACCTCTGAGAGTTTTTGCAGTAGGCCCTCTGGTCAGCATTGGACAAATGTGCATGCGTCTACAATCAGACGAAAGTGAATAACCATGACATTCTGGAGGTTGCTAGAAGGAGCCTCTGTTCAAAATCACAAAATGCCCTTTTTAACTTTTTGCCAAGAGCACTGGACAACCAAGGCGTCTGGAAGTCCATGCTCTGTACAGACGAGTCTAAAAATGAATTATTTGGGTCACAATCAAAACGACAGGTTTGGAGAAAAATCAACACGGCATATGAAGAAAAGAACCTCCCTCCAACCGGTGAGTATTAGGCGGTGGAAATGTGAAAAGTCTGGGGCTGCTTTTTTTGGGCTGGCTTTAGACGTCCATATTGGTCAAGGAATCATGAATTCTTTGGGTTATCAACAGATTCTTGACCAGAATCTCCTGGCCATTAGTCAGGGAGTTGAAGTCTGGGAACGAAGATGGATTTGCAACAGACATATGACCAAATCATTCCACAAGAGTACAAAGGAATGGCTTTCAGAGAAAGAGGATTCGCATCTGATTGGCCAGTCAAGTTTCCGGACCTTACCCAATTGAAATGTTGTGGGAGACTGAAAAGTTTTTACAATGCAGATGTTCACCCAACGTCTTCAACTGGCTGAGTTTCTGCAAGGATGAGTGGGCAAAAATCCCCATAGCAGATGTGAGAGCTGGTTAGTGAGTGGTTTACAGGAGACGTTTAGTTGGAGTATGGCTGCAAAGAGGAGTAGCCACAAGTACTAATACAGGGTTCACATACTTATGCACATTTAGATTTCATTTTTGGACATAAACCTCCTTTGTTTTTTACTAAATGAAAAAAATATGGAATATATTCTCTTTTTGGTGTGTGTCTACTATTTGGGAATGTGTGTTTACAAATTGGGTTTAGATGTATGTCTACTAAGGTTTTTAAATAATGTTTTTTTGCACAAACGTGACATTTCTGGAGGGTTCACATACTTTCAGCGCACTGTATAGGTAAATGTTATGGTGGAAGCCAAGGGATTGAGGTGCATGAAAGCTCACCAGTTAGAAGACTGGTGTTACGATACCTAAATTTTTGTTAAAAATTACCGTGTATTTTTTGCCGTATAGACGCACGTTTTTTTAGGGCAGAAAAAACAGAAAAAAAAATTGATAATACGTTTTTCAATCAATTGGGTTTAATGCATGAATTTATGGATGCAATATTCAATGCACCAGAGGTTCCTAGCAAGCAGAACTCTCAGCTCTCATACGTTACAACTGATCTACAGGAAGGGAGGGGGGGGTCTGGGCTGTTTGCTCTCTCCTTGGGATGTCACTGATCTGGGGTCCGTGAGAGCAGCACGGGCATAGTGATTGCTGTTCCCACGGACAGGAGAGCTATAAATGCAAGTTCTAGCTCTGTTCATTGTTGCCCATGCGAGTTCAGTGTGCTGCATTGCAATTACAATTTCAGATGGAGAGCCGTACCGGCTCTCCATCGGAACTGACAGCCTCAAGCTCCTCTCCTTGCCGGGATAGCTGTGGCGAAAGCAAGGTGCAACCACCGGCGGCCAATACCGCGGGGGTCGCGCATATGGCGTAAAAGATGCAGGCACTTTTTTGCCCCCAATTGGCGTGAAAAAGTGCGTCTTATATGCGGAAAATACGGTATAATGTGTAAACAAATAAATATTCATACTTACCTACCTCTGCATTCGGGATTGACCCTTTATAATTCTAACAAGTTCACCATTTTAGATGTTTTTTTTTAAGAAATTAAACCTTTTTATCGGGCGTGTTTTAGGATTGTGGTACAGAATGTTTCCTAAAAGAATTACTTTTTAACCTCCCTAGCGATATGCCCGAACCAGTATCGGGCAAAACGAGCAGCTGCAACTATCGATACGCCCGACTGGGTTCGGGCACATCGTGGGAGCTCACCTGCTCCGCCGCCGCCGCCATCTTGCTTCTTCTGCGCTTCTTCCGGTTCCCGAGTGACGTGTGACGCACGGGAGGCGGGACCCGGTTCGCCGTTCTTTTTTTTAAATCTTTTTTTTTTAACTTTGTCTGGATTATAGAAATGTCTTTCTATAATCCAGCTCAAAGTTGATCCCGCTTCAGAAACCTCGCGCTGAGCGTTCCTGATAATTGGGATCTGTGTCCGGCTGACACGAGCCGTTCCGGAAATAGCCGAGGTCTCCGGCTATCTCCTTGAACAGCTCTCCTCTCCGTTGACTTCATCCTGCGGCGGAGATTAAAGGTACAGAAAACTTTTTTTTTTCTTAGATTTTTTTTTTGTCATTTTTTTTTCCTTTTTTTTTTTTATTTTTATTTTTTTTGATTGGATTGGGTAAATGTTTTATCCATCCAAATCAAAGAAACCAAGTGTAAACTTCTAAAAAAAAAAAAAAAAAAACAAATTTTTTTTTCTGTACTCTAAAGCCGCCATACGCTTTATTCTGATTTGTGCGATGATCACCATGCGCATAATCGGGTAATCGCTGGTGATCATTGCAAAATTAACGCGCCCCCTCTGAACAAGTACTGGCGCAGTCTGATCGTAAATCAAACGTCGCCCGTGCCGAATCAGGCGCAAACCGCTGGCTCTCTGTGTGCCTGCAGCATTTCTACAAAGCTGCAGGCACACAAAGCCTTTTCGCCCCTCGGCGTCACCGTGACGCCGATGGGGGCAAAGGCAAAACACTGTATCACTTTTGGTACAGAAATCTGCACCTCAGTGAACCGCCAGGGAGGTTAATGTCTTAATTGCATCTTGCACATGTGGTAATACCCATTTTAATGTGGCCAGACTTTATTCCTATACCAGTGCTCACCTCTACAAACAAGCTCTTGTCGTCTGTTGTTTTTAGAGCATGGATCTGTGTGTGCAGCTAATGGAGCTGGGAGAGACTGCGCTAGTTCAGGCAGATGCTAAATACTGCTATGGCAAGCAGGGAAGGTGAGTTGCTACCTAACCCTACCTCAATACGTATCTACATTTTTATTATCTATCTTGACAAGACCTACATACCTAGGCCGGTGTATAGATTTACCTACTCCTGATCTTCCAAAAGAAATTGTGAACTGGCTGTTGGAAGCTACAGTTTAGAATTTATAGAGTTTAATTACACTTTTCAGGATTCTCAGAAATTATCTGATAAGATTGTAAGGTGTATGGGGGCCTTTATGCCTGCCATACACACGCTGATGTGTGCAGGCAGACTACCCCCGATGTCGCTCCGGGAGGCTAACGTGATGACGTCATCACGTTAGCCTCCCATTGCATTCTGGGGCCCCACAATCGGCCAGGCACCCTTTGTGTGCCGGCCATAAGCAGCGATGGAGACGCCGTCTTCATTGCAGCTTATGGCAATCGGCTCCCATCGGCTCAGATTTTCCGACATGTCGGATCTCTGGCCGGCCGAGAAGTGGGGTGACAGGGATCTGTCGCCCCATGTGGGGACATGCCGATAAACGGCCGGATTTTAACCTGACCGACGGTGAGAGCGCGCACGCCCGTCGGTCAGATTAAAGTCCGGCCGTTTATCGGCATGTGTATGGCCAGCATAAGTGGCATTCTTACAAAGTAGAAGTCATTGTTTAACAAAGTTATATGATTGAATATAATGTGTATGTGGCTATTACATCATATGTTGGTTATTTCCTTTATTAGTTGATACAGGTTGTATCAATATACGTTAAGTTACCCTTTAAAATGTCAAAGATGTTTGTTTTATAGCATTTTATGGTGGCAAAGAAAAATTTAAGCGCCAGTCAAACTTGGGCCCTTGGGGATGTAATTATATTTAGCACACAATAATGTTTTTTTTCTTTTTTTTAAGACATTAGTAAAAAAAAAATCGAAATTCATGAGTGTCTTTTTATGCTGTTTTCCTGCTTTTTTCCATACTCATTTTTTCCCCATTCTTTTTAAGAAATCCAGATATTCCACCCAATGTGAGTCTTATTCTTGAGGTGTCACTTCTTAATGTTAAGGATGGGCCAGACCTTGAATGTCTTTCTGGAGAACAGAAACTGGATTTGGCTAACAAGAAGAGGGAACGGGGAAATTTCTACTATCAGCAAGCAGATTATGTATTTGCAATTAATTCCTATGACATAGCCCTGAAGATTGTGAACTCGAGCTCTAAAGGTGTGTATAGTTGAAGTTTGTGGGGTGGCTTGCATGAAGCTGCAATCAAATTGCATCTTTTTGACTTATGCTTTATTTTACAATAGGGGAATATCACACACATTATCACAATATGCCCACATTATGCACTATAATTACTTACTATATAGACCTTGTGAGCTTTGTACAGTTGAATGGCTTTTGATAAAGCAGGGAGCTATTTTAAACTATACATTTGCAATTAGTTGTGTTAAGACACGGCGACCGGTGCAGCCCTCAGCTGTAATGGGGGGCCGGTTCGGCCCTCAGCTGTGAGGGGGCTGGTTTGGCCCTCGGAGGCCGGTTTGGCCCTCAGCATGTGATCGTGGTGCGGTTCTGGCGATCGGGGGCTGGTCCGGCCCTCAGCTTTGATCGGGGGCCGGTTCTGGCCCTTGGGCCGATTCGGCCCTCAGCTTTGATCGGGGCTGGTTCTTGCCCTCAGGGGCCGGTT
>CM070032.1:127682673-127694553 GCA_036250615.1 Ptychadena robeensis | reverse complement strand
TACCTCTTCTGAAGTATTGAACGCCCTGGTCGCCCTTCCTTTTTCCGGTTCTACTGACCTAAAATGGCTGACCTTGAAGACAGCCTTTCTAGTGGCCATCACAACAGCATGGAGAATTAGTGAGCTGCACGCCCTCTCCATTGTCGAACCCTTTCTCCAGGTTTTTCCGGATAGGTTTTCATTAAGAACTGATCCTAATTTCCTTCCAAAGGTGGCTAGTTCCACAGGAACCAAGAAATGGTCTTGCCCTCCTTTTGTGACAATCCATCAAATGCGAAAGAACGATCCTTTCATGAGTTGAATGTGCGTAAAGTGGTGCTGGAATACCTGGAGGTGACGAAAAGTTTCCGTACGTCTCAAGCCCTTTTTGTCTTACACGCCGGCCCGAACAAAGGTGCAAAAGCCTCTAAGGCAACCATCGCCAGATGGCTTCGACAGGTGATCCAGGCGGCCTATGAATTCTCAAGTGTGCCGTGCACGCTCAAGGCACATTCAGTCAGGGCTGCTGCGACCTCGTGGGCAGAACGAGCGGGCGCCTCACCGGACCAAATTTGTCGGCCAGCAACCTGGTCATCGTTGTCCACCTTCTCCTGACACTACCGCTTGGACCTCTTAGCCGCACCAGCGCTTTCCTTCGGTCGAAAGGTCCTCCAAGCTGTAGTCCCACCCTAACTCGGTGAGTACTCGATTATCCTCTTGGTGTGCTGTCTTGGAAAGACGTTTTGGGAAAACCAGAGTTAGACTTACCGGTAACTCTTTTTCCAATAGTCTCTTCCAGGACAGCATGCCTACCTGCCCTTGGGCCTGGAGGGGTTTTCCTTTAATGGGGTTAACGATTTATGAGATGTTATTACTATCTTGTTTTTTTCTTTTAGTTCCTCTCTCGAGTCCTCTGGTATAGACTGAGTTGGGTGAGGGAGAGACGGCCCTTTAAACTTTAGATTCTTGGTGTTTCCTCCCTCCGGAGGCGGGTCCATCTCTCGGTGTGCTGTCCTGGAAGAGACTATTGGAAAAAGAGTTACCGGTAAGTCTAACTCTGGTTTTCTTCCACTTACACTAATTTTGAGTGTAAATCAAAATCCAGACTAAATGGGTTGATAAATTTGATTTCCATTGATAATTTGTGTGTGATTTTTGTTTTCCGCACATTCAACTAGGTAAAGAGCAAAGTATTTAATATGAATATTTCATTAATTGAGATCTAGGATGTCTTATTTTAGTGTTCCCTTTATTTTTTTGAACAGTGTATTTTACTGATGTACATGTACGGATACTGTGGTCATATGTTTACATTCTTAATTGTTTATCATACTATTTAAATGCAAAAACATTTGTCATTCATGGTTCGTGATTGTATAAAGTCATTTATTGTCAAACCGTGCTTACTCCAATCACAGTTGGAAGTCTTTTGTAGGAGTTGTGGATGAGGCTCTTTATCTTCTAAGATGATAAAGCTGCCTGTTCTTCCTGGCAAAAAGCCTCCAGTTCCTGTAAATTTTTGGGCTGTCATGTTATTGCCATGCTGGAATGTCCAAGTATTTCCCATTCTATTGTTTGGTGTTGTCTTATGTTTGGATAATATGTACTCGCATTTTACTTGCAGCCCTCCCTCATGTACAGATTTGTGAAAAATGTGAATATCGTCCAAAAGTTCCTGTATTTCCGTAATTCAACATAAAAGTGAATTTAATATATGAAATAGACTGCATGAAAAGTAAGATATATCAAGACTTTGTAATAATTTTGATGATTAGGCTCATGTGTCTGACTCTAATCAGCTATTTAATCCAAAACCCCTGCAAAGGGTTCCTAAACCTTTAAATGGTCTCTCAGTGTGGTTCAGTAGGATTCACAATCATGAGTTGTGCAGAAAGCTATCATTGATACCCTTCATAAGGAGGGAAAACCTCAAAAGGTAATTGCAAAAGATGTTCCCAAAGTGCTAAATCAAAGTACATTAATAGAAAGTTGACGTGTAAGGTATACAAGCAGCAGGGATGACAGCAGCCTATAGAAGGTTGTCAGGAAAAGGCAATTCAAAAGTGTTGTGGACTGAGGCTGGAGTTAGTGCATCAAGAACAGATCCTGGACATGGGCCTCAAATGTTGTATTCCTCTTGTAAAGCCACTCCTGAACAACAAACATCAGAAGTGTCTAAGTCAATGTTTCCACAGTGTTTAGGAATGGGCAGATAACCCCTGCGTAAATAGATTGCCTTGACGGAGATGTAAGCACATGTCTTCCTTTCCTGTCTGTTCACACGGCAGTCAGCGGAACCCAAGGAACGCTGTGTGAACAGCCGGGGAGGGAAGTTGTGCATTTGTATAGCATGTGCTGACATGCGATTATGCAGGGGTTATCGGAACATCCCTGAACACCATGGAAACATAGCCTTACCTGGAATGGTTACATTGGATGTCTATGTAAAAATGCGACAGATTTTGGAGCACATTAAGCTGCCTTCTGCAGACACCGAGTTTTAAGGAGATGCTGACTTCGTTTTTGGCACCTGCCCTCACTGCCAGTACCAAAACCTGGTTCAATGACCATGGGAATACTGTGCTTGATTGGCCAGCTTACTTGTCTGATCTGAACCCCATAAAGAACGGGGCATTGCCAAGAGAAAGATGAGACCTGAAACCGAACAAGCAGAAGAGCTGAAGGCTGCTATTGAAGCATCCTGGTCCATAACACCTCAGAAGTGCCACAGGCTGATTCCATCCATGCCATGCCACATTGAGGCAGTAATAGGTGAAAAAGTGGCCCAAACCAAGTGCATAGTTATGCAAACTATGCATAGTTATGCAAACTATGCATAGTTATATAAAGTTCTGACATTTTAAAATGTTAGTTTTGTTTTATTGATTTCATGTAATATTCACATTTTCTGAGATTTTGGGGTTTTCATAAGCTGTCAGCCATAATCCTCAAAATGATAATAAATGAAGGCTTGAAATATCTGTTTGCATGTAATCACTCTATCTCATATAGTCCCCTTTTTAAGTTGAGTTACTGAAATACAGTAACTTTTGGACAACATTTGAATTTTTTGCAGATCACCTGTATGTTTTGGCCCTCTGTTTACAAAATTGCTTCAGTTCAGGAGGTTTGTTGATTCACAGGTTTGAGGGCAGCAAAAATGTTTCTCTAAATCTTCATACACTCATTCTATAATGGTCATTGTGAATAATTTTGGGTGATTGTTGCCAGTGACTTGGTAACATAATGTGCACATAATGCCCGTTCTGTGCAGTTAGTAATATAAATAACAATATTAATCTATACAATGGTTATATGCAAATCACAGACTAATGTTGAAGCAATCAGACTCTGCAGCTGCTATGTTTGATTTGCTTCTCTTTAGTCTGCATCCATTTTTAATAGGCGAGTGAGAAGTAGTAGGAATGAGAGGGACAACTACTGTGTTCTGCTCCATTGGAATGTATTGGTAGGGTTTTTTTGTCCCAGACCAGACATGTCCAAAGCCAGACCCGGCAGCCAAATGTGTCCCATGTGCAAGTTACCACTGGCCTGCAGAGACCATCCACACTGGGATGACACCATTTCACTACTAAAGGAGGGGTGGCTTTCCAACCATTCTATATATATTGGGGAGGCGGTGGGAAATTTGAAAGGGAATAGCACGAAATCCGTTTTCTATGAAGGATACTGCTTTCAATGTGCTGCTATGTACTAAATCTCACCCAAATAAAGTCTCTGGTGCCCCAGATGTGCCCATTTGCAGTAACCCTCTGTTCCCTGGTGTGATTTTACCACATCCATCACACCAGGTTAGAGAGGGTTAACAGATGTCCATGAATAAGGAACTTTGTGTATTAATGCAATTTTTAGTACAGGGCAGTGGTCTGTACAGTTGTGCAAGGGTTTTTGTTAAAATAGTTATGAAAATATATTTTAGTATAGATGCGAGTCTCAAAAAACAGAATTGTATTAATCTTGAAGGGATTTGATACCGCCTGAAAGCTTGCCTTTTCAATGGCTTCCGTTGGCCTATAAGCAGGATCATTGATCTCCGAATTCTCTGTATCCATCGATGGCATCCATGGCTTACACGGTACAAACCTCTAAAATTCTAGTGGAAATGGGATATGGGTCACTTTTTTTTTTTTTGCCAGTGTGAAAGTTCAGGCTGTGTGTTGAATGACTTTCAATTGATGTAGTTGATCAGTAGCCCCTGGGCTTGTTTTTGCATATCATAAGATGGGTCTTAACTTGATATTCTTGTATACCTTCCATTCTTGTAGTATTACTATTTACTTCTGGTTTCTCAACTTCTATCATGTCATTTATCAGGCTGTGGTGTTTGTGAATGCTTTTGCATGGTTGTCTGGTAATAAATGGTAAATAAAAGCGCCTGGCTGGACTTGAATTTTTTTTTTCTTCAGAGTAATTTTTTTATTAAAAACCGAATGTGAAAGGTTCAACTAGGCAACCCTGCTAGACCACTCATAAAAGCTTCTCTCCCTCTACTGGTGCTTTTCAAGCTTCTAAACGTCTAAGCTTTCAACTGACCTGGCTTTTTTTTGTTTATTATTTAGACATTTTTATGAACAACTTTTAAAAGCCTGACAAATGCTCAAGAACGCTTCCAGCCACCAGAGAGCACCTGCAGCAACTCTTTGTGGGGTGTGCTGGTCAAAGCACTAAGTTTAGTCAGGGATTATTGTTAAGTTGTTAAATGACCAAGAACGTTGGTAACCCCTGTAAAATTTCATGTCGAAGACACTTTTATTTCAGCTGCACTAATCTGATGGCAGAGATAGACTGTAGCATGTGGTGTATGCACATTCTATATATATCTCAAGGTGGTAGAAATGTAAATGTGTCAGCAATGTTTTGGCATCTTAATATCTGTTGAAAAGCATTTCACTGCTTACAACATACCCAATACCCCAAAACAAATTTGTACTTAATTTGTAAAACCAACTCATTTTGGTTTGGTTCCTTTTTAATATATATGGCCCTTGCATTTATTATGAATTTATTATTATGAATTGGGTATTTTACACCCCAGATTAGTAATGCTTTAGTCAAGCCCTATGACACTATCCCCTCTGACATATGGGCCTTGATTGTTGTTCTTCTCTATGCTCTACGAGTAAAGTGAATGCAAGTTTACCTTCCATGGACATCTCTATATGTCCATGGAAGCTAGGGGGGCCCGAAGGTCAGTACATAGGGGCCTGACGTGCTGCCTGATCGGCAGTACTCTGCTCACTGTGTTCCTGGACTGCCACTGTGTACAATGTGCTGCCGGCAGTCCGGGAACTTTGGGGGGGGGGGGGGGGGGGGGGGGGGGTGCGAGATGGTAATTTTTTCTGGTAGCGTGCTTTTTGCTGTACTGGGGCCCCATGATTTCTGACGGCTGCCCTGTATATGCCTAACAAAAATCTGCCAGGAATTGTGATTCACTGTTCTGAAATAAGACCTCTTGCTTTGCATTCAATATTTGGTAAATACTGTGGATATTTGTAATTGTTTAAGTTATATGTAGATGTATAATTCTATATAGTTTAGACTATGACTATGAGACTTAGGCTGGATCTACACTACAAATGAGGTGGCCATCTCTCCGAGGTGTTCATAGTGCCCGCCTGCAGTTTGCCTGCTGTTCTGGTGCCATTTGGGTGAGTTTAGGGTGTGTTTTTGTTCACGTCATGTAACATGCCCATTGTTTATCAGTGGGCGTGTTATAGGACTGCTGTAACTCAGCATGATGCCGATGGACCCACAATGCCTTGTGGGCTTTGTGAATGTGTGTCATTTGGAACAAATAGAGGAAAGCCAGAGGTAACTGCACAGCATGGTTCGAACAGTGTTGCAAGCCTTATAATTTGTATCCGTCTGTCTCTTACTAATACTGCTGATGCCTACTTCCTACTTACCATATTTCTCACTCACACCCCATACTTCTGTAGAGGAAACTAGAAAAATAAAGAATCCAAGGCACAGCCATCCACATATAAAGTAAGTATTCAAACATATTAGAAAGCACTGCACCATGCAATATTCACTCAAGATTCCTCCAGCCATGCCAAAAAAGCCAGTGCCAGAAGGCAAGGCTTTGTTCTACTCCCGGCAGCCAAGCCAAAAGGCCAATGCCAGGAGGGGAGGTCTTGTGCAGGGCTGGAACTTTAATCATATGTCTATACACCAGATGTATCCACTCTAAATCCTCTGACCAACTAATAGAGGGATGCATTTAACAATGAAGCGCCTATTTACAAATGGAAGGAGAGACAAGTCTGTGTCACTTTTTTTTATTATTGCAAAGCAGAAAGCATAAGTTGTAGATTTACAATCACAACAGACTGAGCTCACAACAGTTAAGCTAAGTGAGTTGATGCTATTCTGATGGCATGAGTTGTATTTACATTACCATTCTGCATTGCAGCAATACAATTATGTGACGCAGACTCATCTCTTGGAGATTTTGTATCCAATGGTTCTGTGCGCATGCTCCATAGTACCGGCAAAAGGAATGGATCGGTAAAGAATTGATCGCACTGTGCGGTGATATGATTGATCGTTTTTAGACAGTGACAGTAAATATTTTATTAATACAGGCCGATCACATAAAATAAATTGATTAAATTTTTTTTCTTATGTGACTTGGCAGCGTGACTTGTCCCTATCTCATGTCCTGATGATTGAAATCTCTCCAAAGCATCACTCTAATGTGATATCACCCTTTTTTGTTTTTAATGTTTTTAATATGTTTGTATTATAGGGCTTTATTTAAAGTATATCATTTATGACAACAACATCATTCAGAGGCACATTCCGCCCTTATGCCGCGCAGATGCACAACATCAGTACAGCCTATCAGCACATAAATATATATATATATATATCATGTGTCTCTCTGTTGTTATTATTATTATTATTATTATTATTAACATTTATATAGCGCCAGCATATTACGCAGCGCTGTACAATACATTAGAGTGGAGATACAACACAATATAACACACAGGTACAGGTAATGACACAGGAGGAGTAGAGGACCCTGCCCGGACGGGCTTACAATCTAATAGGTTGGGGAACAAGGTATACAATAGGTGGGGGGGATGGGACTGGCATGATTGTGATGTTAGGAAGAAGATGGGTAGGAGAGACTGAAGAGGTGGGTTTGTAGAGCTTTTTTGAAGGTGGCAAAGGTAGGAGCAAGTCTGATGGGGTGAGGGAGGGAGTTCCAGAGAGTAGGAGCAGCCCTAGAGAAGTCTTGGAGCCGTGCATGTGATGAGGTTATGAGTGGGGATGTCATTAGTAAGTCACTGGAGGAGCGGACTCTCGGACCCTCTACAGCTATGTGGACCATAAGGGCCCACTGACTGAGGTGAAATGCCTGACGTGCAGGGCCAGAGAAATCTCCAGTCCCGTCACTCTCCCACATGATTCAATACACCTTACTATAACGTCATCTATACATCACATCTATGCACCAAACTTTTAAACGGTACCATGAACAAGTAACGGGTGTGATAGGGAAGGAGAGTGCAGGGAATGGGGATAGACAGGCCTGACGCTTTATTTATGGACAAAATCACATTGGGAGAAAGGTTGGTACACTAGGGCATTCACTATCTTGTTGACATATTGATGCCACAGGGAAAGTTGACTGGCGAGATAACTAGTTGATTTCTTCATGTCAAAAGATAAAAAACATAGCATACGTACCCAAGCTAACACCACAAACAGCATCTTGGGTAGTATGAACCGGGGGGGATTCGCTTCCCCTTAGTCAAGACCCCCAGGGAACCTGCAGGGAACATTAACAATCAACTTCCATGATGTCAATATATTCATTAGAGTAGCTCATTGTAGCTAGAGACTTGCCCCATGTAGAAGGGTTTTTTATTTTTAATCTTCACTAATTTGAAACAGTATTTCAAAGCAGAGATGACTCCTGTTTAATCTAACGATTGACCAGCTGATCCCCCTATAAAGAGTAAAACATAAGCCT
The DNA here is from genome assembly GCA_036250615.1 of Ptychadena robeensis. Taxonomy (NCBI): domain Eukaryota; kingdom Metazoa; phylum Chordata; class Amphibia; order Anura; family Ptychadenidae; genus Ptychadena; species Ptychadena robeensis. The sequence continues at coordinate 127,686,566 of CM070032.1, read as the reverse complement.
CTGTCATTGCTATATTTCAGCCAAATACATGCATCCCGAACAGTAGCCCTTTATTCAAAGTGCCTACCTTGTATTTCCATGGGTCCTCCGTAAGAGTGTCCATTCAGGACTGCGGAACCATCGCTACCATGTGCCCTAAAGAAGTCTGTCCATTTATATCTCTGGATGGATGGGGAATGGACACCACCTGATCCTGAATGGCCCTATATCCGGGTGTCCCCACGGGCCATCCGCCCGTGCATGTCATTTTCCTCCCGGGCCCCATGCGCTCCACGGGTCCCAGAAGTCAGGTCAACACTAGTCCCTTCACCCGCCCAGTGAGGCCGGCACAAGTCCTGTGCGCCTCACCAGCTCAGAACGGGGAGGAGCCCATCCTCCCCTTGGAGCGCATCCCCAGCCTATTGGGGAGGAGGAGGAGAAACAAAATCCTCCCCCTCAACGGCCGAGTTCAGGCTAATAGATCCCGCTCGAAGGAAGGCATACACTGATAGATTTGTAAATGGATTAGACCACAATCGAGCATCGTGAGAGTGCACGGTGCTCGATTGTACTCAAATCTATTAACAAATCTACCTGTGTATGCCCAGCTTTTCGATTAAAGTCAAATCCACCCTCTAACCAACTTTCTGTTTTACACTTGAATTTACCAGAAAATTTGAGGTATTGGCCTATTTTGTATTCTAGTTGTTAGCTCTGTGATGAGATCACAGTGGTCTTGAATAAGAATAGTTACTGAATCTTAAAGCCCCCCCATGCACATTTAGATTGTGGCCCAACTTTTTGGACAATCAAACGTGCTTGATGACGTTATCACACGTGGTCAATCGGCTGAAAAATCTGATCAAAATCTGTTGGGCTGTTGGGTGTGCCAGCGCTTAGGGTATGTCCATCGGATACGCTCTGAATTTCCACCCAATTTTTCAGATTGGAAGAAATATTGGCTGAAAATCTAAGTGTGTAAGTCAGTAATGCCCAATGTTAGTAATGTAGACATTACATATTTGGTTTTTAAACTTCTTTTTTTTTTTTTTTTTCTCCAGTAAAGATTGATCTTGGACATTCTGTCTTCCGGTAAACCAGTGTGTAGTTCCTGGAAATTGTTAGATTTTAAAACCGATGTATATTTAAAAATTTATTTCTGAGGGCACCAAGAACTTTTTCAATTCTTATCTAACTTTACATATTTTTTTTTACTTTATTCTTTTTTTCATTGTAGGGCTCCATAAGCATGAAGCCAGCTATTCGTTTCCAAGGCAGTGAAGGGGTATGTTATGTTGATTATCTTAATGATGAATAAATCTGTCATATTTTCATATTTTTTTAGTGTTTCGGAAATAAATGATTGTATTTGCCAAAGGTTACATAAGTTCAGAAAAAGCTTAAAATGTGCAGTGCCCTTTTACATAATTTTCAAGTGTCAAGATAAAAATAATGGTTTGTTAAATTATGACTTTTGTTAGCCAATAAAGCGATCACTTGAACTCCATACTTTCTGTATTCATTAATGGCTTACACTCTACTACTACTACTTCTACTACAAATATCTTTTGCAAAACGTGGGGTTGAGCCTAGTAAGGTTCAACCTCCTATGGTGGCACCAATCTGTCAATTTATATTGGCAGATAACCAGGGACTTTTTAATGGTCAAGAAGTAGATAAAAAACAAATTGAGTAATATTGGAAATGAGAAACTTTTACTGTTTCACGTACAAATTTAGTACGAGACAAGATCCAATTACAACCACATAAGTGTTGGATCCTATCCCGTTAAAATAAAAGAATATACAGTACAATCATTTAATTTGTACAATTGCCTCTCGTGTCTCGTACTAAATTTGTGCGTGAAACAGAAAGTTTCTCATTTCCAATATTACTCAATTTGTTTTTTATCTACTTCTTGACCATTAAAAAGTCCCTGGTTATCTGCCAATATAAATTGACAGATTGGTGCCACCATAGGATGTTGAACCTTACTAGGCTCAACCCCACGTTTTGCGAATTGTATTTATTGGGACTTTGGTCACTACTAGTGATGGCCGAACATCGGCCAGGACTGTCCGCGAACGGGCGGGTCAGACTTCTAAAGACGTCCGCCTGTTCGCGGACAGATTAAAATTCAAAAATCGGAATTAAAATTTGAATCGGAAAAAACGGACGTGACGTCAGATCCGGTTCCTGGAACGCATAGTTCCTGGTTTAGGGAGCCGGATGTGACGTCACTGACGTCACTTCCTGCTCCGACCCGGTTTTTTCACTAGGAGACTGGCTTTATGCCCGGTCTTCTAGTGAAAAGATCGTCCTCCGGCACGTGCCGGAGGAAGAATAGAGATCATCTTCTCGCTGGCGAACGGAGCGGGTCCAACACCCGCACTGCTCGCCGGTGAGAAGATGGGCGAACATCCATGTTCGCCGCCCAACTGTCCGCCTTGCGGACAGTTCGGCCATCACTAGTCACTACTTTTGGGACTCGGTATATATATACCCATACTACAAATATCTTACCCCAAATACATTGCGTTAGGAGGTGGTGCTAGACTGGATTCACAACGCCAGGCCACACATTGGGGATCCGGGGGCATTCCTCAGACACACCGGAAACTAGTGTGTGATGCATGCAAACAATGCCTGATGTGGTTTGCTAATAGAAATGAATAGTGTATGTTTTATATGTAGGATAAACAAGCTTGTCGGGGGGGGGAAATAAAATGCAGGGTTTCCCCAAAGACACTTTGGCCAGCTAAGCAGAAAGAAGCCACCATGCCAACATTTCATGGGAGGTAGGGCTGGGAACATGAATACTGAGCCTGAAGGACACAAACTTTCATATAGAAAGGTGCTAAAATGGTGATGAATGTACACCATTAAATCAATACACTATATTTTGTGAGTAGGTCCACTTCTCAGTGGTAGATGCCACGAGTCAAAAACTTTTAAACCTTTTTTCTATTTATTTAGTGGACCTACCACCACTGCATCTGCCTTCAATTTTCGGCCAAAAAAAACCAACCACCAAAAAAATTTAAAGGTAAATTTACACTGATGGTTTTCAACCGCCAGGTAAACGACCCTTTAACGTGAGCGACCAGCGGATGCCACATTAGGCGTCCGCCAGATGTTTTTCTGGCTGCCGTGCCATAGGACCTCTGTGGGGTCCTTAATTAGATGCCCTGTAATCGCCTGCACTGTTTTGCAGCCGATCACAGGGAGCTGTTTCTCTGCGGGAGCGCGCTGTCGGTTCTTGAGCTGAAAGCAGCTTGAGAACTGACAGTCTAAACTTAGCCTAAGTGTAAAAATGCAGCAACTCTAAAGGGGAGTTGGGAAGGTAGATGTCACTGCTGACTCCTAAGTCCTCTTGCATCGGGCAGCCAGCTACATCTGAATGCGGTGACCCTGGAGGGGTGGCACATATTTCTTCACATCTGCTTTAACTTTTTTGTCTTTTATCTTATTGCAGAAAATAACAATTCCTCGGCCGGAGTGCCCCACAGAAGTGCGGACATTCAGTTTCTATCTATCAAATGTGGGCAGGGATAGCCCTCAGGGGAGCTTTGACTGCATTCAGCAGTACATTCAAAGGTGAGCACTAACATATCAAAAGTGTTTTTCTCAAAATTCAGTTTTCTGCTAAGCGTCCTCCGAACCTGAGAAATGATGGCTAGGCAGAAATGGGGCCATTATTGAAGAGCGAGGAGGTGATCCAGAAAAAAGCAGTATGACTAGATCCCCCCCATACACCTTTCGATCTCTGTCAGATATCCTTTAGATCTACTAACAACTATGTAGTATAGGGCCCTCTGCCATTGAACACGGGTAGACTTGATGGTTTAGAAAGTCCCTCATACAGGGAGTGCAGAATTATTAGGCAAGTGGTATTTTTGAGGAATAATTTTATT
>CM070032.1:127636796-127667173 GCA_036250615.1 Ptychadena robeensis | reverse complement strand
GATCAATCACAGCGTGGTGCCTAGCTTAAGGAAAAAGCAGCAGCATCTTCTGCCTACCTCTTTTTCTCTGCTTTAATTGGCCATTACTGTGTTGGTTTCCTAGCCAGTAGTTCTATGGTTAATGTATGATGCCTTCCTTTCCTTCAATGGATGGATACAATACATTAGCATATTACATACAGAGGAGTTGGAGTCGGAAGAATCTGAAACTGAGGAGTCGGAGTCGGGGAATTTATCGACCGACTCCACAGCCCTGGAAGAAATTCCAGTTCAACTGGGGATTGCCACTTTAAGTCCAGTTCAGGGTGATAAAACGTACTGAAAGTGATCATACATCATAACGCATAATAAACTACTTCAATTCCATACAGCAGTAGTCTTCTCAGCAGGAGCAGCTGTGTCTCCCATGCAGCTATGGCCAGTCTGTTGTGAGATGAGGCAGGAGCCCAATCCTGATGGCAGGGAACTGGCACCTCTCATGACAGAAAGCCGGAGGATCATGGAGCTCTCAGAGGCTGCAGGTGACAGGGTGACGCCTCCTCCCTCCAGATGGATGGTACCTGCCGTAACCAGTTATCTCCCAAATTAACAGACACAGACCTATATATTGCTGTTCTATTAACAGGACATTTTGTAGATTATGGTTTTAAACGCCACTAATGGGGCACGGGGTGTGAGTTATTTAAAACAAAATGCTGTTTGGTGATGAAACACAATTGGCCAGGATTTGATCTGACTTTTTTTCTTTGTGGGAAGATTTTGTGTGTGAGAACTGTCCAATTCACTTGGCTTTAAAGTGACGACTGACAACCATCTATGGGGAAACTTCTAGGCGATCGTGGCTCTGGGGCATTTCTGACTGCCCATGTGAATGGGAACAAATGCTTACAAGCCAGTAGCACTTTTTGGTTAGAGCTACAAAAAATATGTGCAAGTTGCTTTTAAACATCTTCCCAAACAGATGGTTTAAATGTCTACGGCTAGCATAGTTGTAGCTGCTGAAAACTAGGAGTCATTTAAACAATTTGTTTCTTTTTAAAGCTTTACCGATATTTAACATTAATATAATGTTCAACAAACTATATATTGCAATTAAAAGCAAGTATGATTTTTCTGGTCATTTCTAGCTCTTAAATCTTAACCTGAAGAATTTTCCACGCAGATGACCCATAACGAGTCCCAGGCCTTAATTCAAATGACATAGTACCCACTCGAAATGGCTATTTAATTTGCAAATAGGAATAAGGTGTGACTGATGATCCCATTGTTGTGGCCTATATCCCATACTCTTCCTATTGATAGTCAATGATCCAAAGCAAATTGGGCATTAAAGGTGTATATTGTGCAAATACGAAGTATGACCCTAATCAAACCACCATTTATGTGTTCTTGTATATCATTTACTATTATCATTATTAAAACATTTGCTTTTGAAATTCCATAACCCTCTTCAGAGGATAAGAGCTGCTTTGTTTTTAACTTGCTATATCAGAAGAATGACCATTTATACAGTGCAGAGAACTATAACTGATGCAGCTTGTGTATATTGCTTCTTCCAGCTTCTCCAGTCCTTAGAAAGAGTTTGTGTAAATATCAAGTTTCAGATTAAAGCGGACCTACCACCAGGAATCTATGTTTTCATTAATGGCACTAGAAGTGCCAATAATAGGGAGGAATGCAGTGAAAAACCCCAAAAACGTACTTGTAATGAGCAATTTAGTAATATAATCAGGCATTCCTGTTCACTTCCTGGTTAATGGAGAAAGCAGGACCCGGCAGAACGTCACAGCAGCACGTGATTTTTCAGTGTAAATCCAACACATGGTGGTGCAATATCCTGCTTTCTCCATTAACCAGGAAGTGAACAGGAAAGCCTGATTATATTACTAAATTGCTCATTACAGGTACGTTTTTAGGGTTTTTCACTGCATTCCTCCCTATTATTGGCACTTCTAGTGCCATTCATGAAAACATAGATTCCTGGTGGTAGGTCCGCTTTAAGCATGCATGTCTTTTCTGACCTTTATGGTTAAACTTAATTTTTTGTCTTTCACTAGATTTACCAGCAGCTTGCAGTAATTCCAGTATTCCAACATCGACATCAGAGTTGCCAGATTACTTATTGTAAGTATTTGAAACACTTTTTTTGCATGAAATGTTACTTGGGTGTTTTGCTAAGCTAATTTTTTTGATGTGTTTTAGGAAGTATACAGCAATCTTATCTCAGGAACAGCGTCAGACATACAAGACTGACTTCAACGCAGAATACAATGAATACAGAGATTTACATGCTAGGATAGAGAGGATAACCAGCAGATTTACACAGTTGGACTCCCAGCTAAAGCAGCTCTGCACTGGTTCAGAGGAATACAAGGTATATCGGACATCTACACCATGTAGCTTCTTTTTTGGAAAAATTAAGACAGGTGCATCTCCAAGTTTAATGTAAACTGTACACTAGCCACTGTGTTGTACAGAATCAGGGAATTTTGCCACCTTCAAAAGGATTGGATACTGGTTTTGGGGTAAAAAAAAAAAGCCCTGTATGCTAGTCGTTTCTATTTGAGCTCTTTTTTTTCTGCTCTAATGTATAAGGCTAACCTGGCAGAATTTATTTTAAGGATTTGACAACAGCTGCGTGTAGAGCTCCGGCGAGATGCCGGAAACTACAGGCAGTGTACTCAGTGTAAACGGCGCGATACGGGCGGTGCGCTCAGAAGGTTAGAATCCGGTTTCCCCATCAGTGAAAGTGACAGTAGGGCCCCCATACAACTTTAAGGTAGCCATACACAAGGTGATTCTCCCTCAATAGGCGAGGGGTCGGCTGCAGCTGGATGATGTCATCACGCTGCAGCCGACCCCTCAGCTGATCGGTGGGCACCCTTCTTAGTTGGTCGTTCCCAATGGAGACGCACTCACAGACCAAGACATTTTCCAAATATATACTTTGATCTATTGAAGCGATGTGAAAATACATTGTCACCCCCAAGCCAGAGGGGGGGGGGGTGACGTGATGCATATCTTTTCACATCGCTTCAATAGATCTAAGTATATACCAGCTACTGTGCGATCCGACATGCGGTAGATTCCTGGTCGATCTCAACAGGTGGGCCCATCCGGGTGGTTGGTGGGAGCATGGGCGGCGGTCGATCAGACGAAAAATCGTGTAAATATCGGGCCATGTACAGCTACTTTGTTTTCTCTGTCAGGTTTCCTTTAGATCTCCTTTTTTGTTTTCCCAAAACCATGTAATATGAGGGAATTTCTTAACTATTAATTCTACCTGTGTCTTATCGCAGAGGACCCTATACTACATAGTTGTTGGTAGATCTAAAGGATGTCTGACAGAGATCTAAAGGTGTATGGCCAGCTTTAGAAATCAATTTCACAGAAAACACTAACTGTCCACCCTGTTAATGTTCATGCTGTTGGTACACAGCTAATGCATGTGGGCAGTTGCATGTGTGTTCTGTGCTTGCTTAGTTTTTATTTAGCGTTGCCATTGTCTAGTTCTCCTGTAGGGGGCAGTATGACACCACGTTTACAATCATCCTGTGTCTTAATTCGCTCTTTAGTTCAGATTTCCTGTGAATCTGGAGACATGTAATATGTTTATGTATATGGGATATATGTAGTATATTCCATTTTTCCCCAAAAAATCTCAACAAAAGTGTGGTGATTAAAATGTCAGTTTTTAATTGTTTGGGCCTTGCAGTTTAAATTTAAATATGCCAAATTGCTGTGGAGCAAATTGCCATGACAATGTTAAAGATTTAGACATTTACATTGTTAAGGACAAATTTGACAATCTTGTGATTAAGACTTTCTTGGTGGCTACTTAAGCTAGACATACACGGCTAGTTTTGTATTAGTTTTGATGCTTGGGGAAAAAAAAGCATGAAGTTGCTTTCAGGTATACTTTCAGGTTTTATCAACACCAATGCTATTACATACGTTTTCATCTTTTTCTACGTTCTTCACAGCGGGTGGTTTAAGGCTGGAATGTCATTTACAAAAGGTCTTGTAGTGCACTGCATGATGTCTGACATGTATCCAACTGAGCAGCGGTGAGTTTATTTAGCTCAGATTCTGCTGCAGTCTGAGATTACCTGTTGAGCGCATAGCTCAAGTTAATGACATAGAACACATGTTGAAGATATGTTTGACACAACATTACCTGAATTAAATGTAAAAATGCAGATGCAGTGACATTGGCAAAGTTTGCTTACCCTTTTTCTTGTAATTTTTTATCTCTGTACTGCTTTTTGTTTTTGAACACACAAATGTATGAATGTCTTGTAAATGTGTTTTCTTGGTTAGCGTACATTGCTAACTTTCTACATTTCAGAATTTTACATATGCTTTATCTGTAGAGGTCAGAATTGTACATTATCTGCTTCATCGATTTTGTTTGTGTTTTTTTTATATTTTTTTTTTATTTTTATATCTTTTTTGGTTAATAATATTTACATTTGTAAATCTGCTCTTCTTTTAGACCATTCATGATCAAATCTTACAAGAGTATCGTAAAATTAAAAAAGTAAGTAATTGGAAGGGACCAAGACCTTCATGTCTTGACATCATAATTGGTGTATTGTGCAAGTTGCATTTGTAAAAGCAGCATTAAAATGCTAGTAATATCTGAGCTTTTACTTATTGCTGAGAAAAGTTCAACTATATGGTGAATGGGGCAGCTAGCATGACAGGCTGTCACTTGAATTATTCTGTATTCCATGCAGGGGCCAGCTATACAGCAGTACATTTACAAATGTCCTCTAGACTCATTTTTCCTGACATTCTTTAACAGTGTCTTAGAGCATTCAAAAGTATTGATCTAGAAAAACAATAAATGCTTGCATCTTTTGTATTGGGAAGAATTGCAAACAACTGTGTTCAGGGGCAGGGAGGGGATTACTAAAGAAGCTGTTAGCAACATGGACTATAATGTTTTCTTTTTTTTTTTAAATTTTCTTTTTCCTCACTTACAGTCTAACCCAAACTACAGTGAAGAGAAGAACCGTTGTGAATATCTCCACAATAAACTGGCTCATATTAAAAAACTGATTGCACAATATGACCAACAGGTTGTACCATGGCATTAGTGCCCATGTTCGGGTAGCAGTATCTGTGCACTTCTCATGTACAGCTGTGTCTGTCCTTCTCTTTTTGGTTTTTGCCATTACCCTCGCTATCATCCCAGTGGAAGAGGAACTACTTGCTAAATGGAATACATTGTAAAATCGAATGATTGGTTCTTAATAAACCAAGTAGTGGAAGCTGCACTTGGTTCAAGCTCTCTCCCTACAAAAAATTTTTTATTTTTTTTATTTTATTTTTTTTTGCTCTGTTTTAATATTGGATGGACAAGTATAGTCAACTGATGCCAAAATGGGTTATGCTTTTTTTTCTTTAATCGTTACTGGAATCCAATAATAAACAAATAATGCAGTAAAAGTATTATTGAGAATCTTGTGTTTTAGAGTCTTGGGCCTGATTCCATTGAGGGCTTGTACACACCATAATGCACACTTTTCGGTGTGCTGTGTTTACATGTATTTTGGGGTCTTTTACACATTTTACCTTTTTTCCCCTGAGTGGCATACCTCAAAATATTGTCAACAGATTCTTGGATTTGCTCCAGTGCATCTGGCATGAACAAGCTTGTATTAAAGACTATATTTAATATTTAAACTGAAAATATCAGCCTTTGGCCAAAGTAATATTTTTAACGATCGTATTGAGGAATCCGTTTGTCTGAATCATATTCAGTAAATGCTTTTGAAAAGGTGAATTTTCAAAAAAGGAGCCATCGCAATTACTGACTGCTTCTATTTTAAACTGTTGACATGAACTGTTCACCAAAGTGTTATTAGGATGTAAGATAATTGAAATAGAGTAAATGGGTTTTTATTTATACTGCATGCCTGTCTCGCTGATTTTAATCTGGCAGTGTTCTAAAAAAAAAAAAAAAAAAAAAAAAAAACATTTGGACATTTCCTTCAAACATACACTCCCCCATAAAATTTTTGCCCGGGATTCTACATTGTTTGCATGGACGCACTACTAAATATCTAGAAAAATTGTGGACTGTTGCTAGATTGCTTTTTGTTTGGTTGCATCTTATTTCACAGGGACAAAATTGCAACTAACTCAGATGTACAGTATATTGTAGAACTGGAACATAGAGCAGTCGTAACTTTGTAGTATTGGGTAATAGAAGTATTAGGAAAATTCAGTCTTATGTATTATCAATAAGTAGCTATATTTTGTTACCTTTTAAACAATTTTGCACACTTATACAGTATTTAGTTACAAAACAAAGGACAGAAAGCAAAGAGTTTCTTATGCCAAATCAATATTTGAGAATCTAAACCCATTGGTCTACATTACCTTACCTATTTTTGTTTCTGCCTCCTCTTGTCCGCAGAAGTGATACTGATTTTCGTCTTGTGTTCAATACCTAGTTGACCAATATGCTACTTGGTCCCAGAAAAATAAAAACTAAGCTATGCAAGCAAGCTTGTACTTTTGCACAGGTATGTCAACTGTTCCAGAGTAGGTCTCTCATCAGTCCGGCCTAAGATGCATTTACCCATGATTGAACAAATGGGTTACAGCAAGCCTTCAGTGCCATGTGTTTAATTCCTATGATATTTTTATTCTTATTACTACTATCAAAAAAACCAGGTTAAGAATATTGTCTTGATGTAAGTCTGAATTAGCTGACTAATTGAAGACCATTTACTATTTTTGGGTTGGTTTATGAAAGGACCTGTATAAGCTTCTTAGTTACAACTGTTGAAAACCATTTTAAACCAGAATAGCTTGGTAGGTGCAGCTACTTACAGTTGAGTGTTAATCACCTACTGACCTGCTTAAAGCAGACTTATGCTTGAAGTTGTCAAAAAGTCCACTGGCACAGAGTAGATTTCAGAGTTTTAGGTTTGTGATTTTTAATTTGTGTGTAAAAACAAAAAAAAAAAACAGGTCAATCTGTTCACTTTGAACACATTTTTATTTATTTATAAACAGGTAAAGTAATCAATCTCTTCTCTGCTAACCTTTTCATACCTTTATTAAAAGACCACCATATTTTTGTATAATTGCGCTTTGCCAGTGTTTTGTGTGTATGTGTGTTTGTCCAACCCTGCACAGTCAATTCAGCAGCCAGCTTCTCCGGTAATGGTTTCTGCAGCACTATACAATGCTGTGTGTAAGCCAAACGTTGTGGTTGCCTTCTGAAGTCCTGCGGGGAGGCAAACTTAATAGTACATGCTAAAATGGCAAACTGGACTGGGGCGATTTGGCAAGAAACAGTCTGTGCTGCCAGGCTCAACCATTGGCTCAGATTGCTTGCTGAAGGAGGTATTTTTCTATGTTCAAAAAGAGTTTGGGTAAAGGGGGAAAAAAGTTACTTAGTGTTTTTTTAATTTAAAAATAATTCATTGTGGACGATTAAGCTTGCAGAAAATGTGATATGTCATATATTGAGGCTAGATCTGTAAATATCTTGCACAGTTGAGTGGAGTAATTACATTTATTTAAATTGTTTGTTGGACAGGTACTGGAGTTTATTTATTTTAAAAGCGAACTTGTTAATATTGCCTGCTGGCTACTTTTTTATGTTTATTTTAGCTATAATTAGGCTGACATTTTCAGCCACTACTGCACTGCTTTTTATGAAAGGGGCAGCGGGGAGAAACCAACATGTTGCATCTCACCCACAGTCTGTGGTTCCCAGGAGAGCTGTCACTGTGTGTAGCTCCTCATGCTTCTAAGGCACAGAAACACAAATCTGCTAAATAAAAACATCTAAAAACAAAAGCACGTTTACTGTAAGTTAATTAAAAAGCCCCTGAACATGATATCATCACTGATATTGCCTAAGATGTAGAGAAGGATTGTGGAAACATTTTGAAAAAACAAATATTGCACTAGCTCATGTAGTTATTGCACAAAAGAAGTTCAAATTAAGTCAACTTAAAAACTTCACTTAATTTGAACCAAATTTATGCAAAAACTACATGTGCTAGAGCAATAATTTTGTTCTTTTTTTGCAAATGTTCACACAACCCTTCTCTAAATATCCAGCAAACTTGGTGGTGATAGCATGTTCATGGGCTTTCCAATTCACTCATAAAGTCAGCTACAAAATGCCGCGATTTTCATTTCTTGACCCGAGTATAAGCCGAACGTAATTTTTTAAGCACATTTCAGGTGCTGACAATTTCGGCTTATATTTGGGTATATACGGTGATATGTGATGTATTAGAGTAACAAGTCTAACAGTACATGTTTTGGCATTGGTATGTGTTTGTTTTAGGTTCAAGCCCTGTTACTGCTTTCACTCTTCAAGTCACTGATTCATTGTGTATATTTGACGTTCCAACACGTGCTTTTATGGGACTGTAGAATCGAATATAATCCACGCCTAGGAGTTTGAAAGCACAGAATACACAAAGCTGCAAATAACAGAGCGCACTATGGCTACTCTTGATTTCATAGTATGCTATACTTGGATAATACCCATAAGTGCCACATAACAAGTACTACAGTCAGGTCCATAAATATTGGGACATCGTGCTTTAACTGCAGACTTTATTTGAGGGTATTTACATCCAAATCAGGTGAATGATGTTAAGGGACCAAAACTAATGGGACAATTGCCTTCTCAGCTGTTCAACGGCCATGTGTTATTTTCCCTCATTATCCCAATTACAATGTGCAGATAAAAGGTCCAGAGTTTATTTAAAGTGTGTTATTTGCAATTGTCTAGTGGATTTTGAATAATGTGACATCTAATATGTAGTTATTAATATTATCATTTATTTATATAGCGCCAACATTTTACACAGCGCTGTATAATGCATTAGAGTGGAGTTGCAAAACAATATAAAACACACAGGTGCAGGTTATGAGTAGAGATGGTCACATTTTTAAAAACAAATTCGACCATTTTGATTTCAAGTAAATTGCAAAGCCCCTGAACTTGCTGTAGATGTACAAAAGGATTGGGGTTATACTACAAAATAAAGTATGTCTCTAAGGCACATAGATTTTGCACAAATTAAGTTCAAAGTCAAGTCAAAATTTAGAAAATCGGAATTTCAACTTTAATTTTGAACTTAATTTGTGCAAAAACTACATGTGCTAGAGCAAAAATGTTCCCACAACCCTTTTCTACATCTCCAACAATTTTGGCGATACCATTTTCAGAGGCTTTGCAATCAGCTCACAAAGTTAGCAAGTCTAGTTATGAGGCAGGAGGAGTAGAGGACCCTACCCGATCAGGCTTACAATCAATTACATTGAGATCTAAATTGTGTGTTCCCTGTTTAAAAATAAAAACATTATACATATTTTATTAAAAAACATACATTTTAAATGTTCATTAAAAGTCCAAGAGTTGAGCCTCCATCCTAGAGAGGATGGATGAGGGTAGTTATTTAGCTCCCCACTTCCCTCTGTGTGGTGTGTTTTTTTTTTTTTTTTTTTTTTTTTTTTTTTTTTTTTTTTTTTTTTTTGGTAGAGTAAATTTGTGGATGTTGGCACACTATGTTTGAACAATGCTTCTTAAAATATTTGCATTTGGATCTCATCTTTAAAGTGTTGACAGCAACAGATTCCAATAGCTGTCACTATCAGTGAAGCAAGCCATCATTAGGCTGAAATAAACTGAACAAACCCATCAGAGAAATGGCAAAAAATTTAGGCGTGGCCAAAACAACTGTTTGGTACGTTACTTCTTTTAAAGGATGTTCCAGTCAGCTCAGCAACACCAAAGGACCCAGAAGACTGACAGAAAGTAAACTGGTGGATGACCAAATAATTCTATCCGTGGTGAAGAAAACGCCCTTTACAACACTTGGCCAGATCAACTCTCCAGAACCTTCTTCAGGTGGTAGGTGTATGTGTCAGTCAACAATCAAGAGAAGACTTCACCAGAGTGAATGCAGAGGGTTCACCACAAGATGTAAACCATTGGTAAACCTCAAACACAGGAAGGCCAGATTGGAGTTTGCCAAATGACATCTTAAAAAGCCTTCACAGTTCTGGCACAACATCCTATGGACAGATGAGACCAAGATCAACTTACCAGAGTGATGGGAAGAGAAGAGTTTGGAGAAGGAAAGGAAATGCTCATGATCCTAAGCATACCACCTTATCAGTGAAGCATGGTGGTGGTAGTGTCATGGCGGGGGCATGTATGGCTGCCAATGGAACTGGTTCTCTTGTATTTATTGATGATGTGACTGACAATTCAGCAGGATACATTCTGAAGCTTTTCGGTCAATATTATCTGCTTATAATCGGCCAAAGAACTTCAGAACTAATTGGACCGCGCTTCACAGTGCAGCTGGACAATGACCCAAAGCGTACTGCAAAAGCAACCAAAGAATTTTAGAAGGAAAAGGAATGTTCTGCAATGGCCGAGTCATTCACCTGACCTGAATCCAATTGAGCATGCGTTTCACTTGCTGAAGACAACTGAAGGGAAAATGCCCCAAGAACAAGCAGGAACTGAAGACCGTTGCAGAAGAGGCCTAGCAGAGCATCACCAAAGAATAAACCCAGCGTCTGATTTATGATTTTCATTTTGTCCCATTACTTTTGGTCCCTTAACAAGTGGGAGGCACATATGCAAACTGTTGTAAATTCTGCACTGTTCACCTGATTTAGATGTAAATAGTCTCAAATTAAAGCTGACAGTCTGCAGTTAAGGAACTTTGTGTTTTTTTTTTTCATTTCAAATCCACTGTGGCTGTGTATTGAGACAAACATTTTAGAATTGTGTCGATGTCCCATTATTCATGGACCTGACTGTCGGAGTTGATTAACCACAATTTCCTACAGCTAGCAATTGGACCATGCAAGGATGCAAGCAATAGGCTGGGATGAAGGCACACACTTTCACTCTGTCAATCTTGGATTTGATCAACTTGTGCGATTGATATTCAACTGGCAGTTGCTATTTAAATTGATATAGTATGGTACCACACAGTGTGGTTGAAGCAAAACCAATCAATTCCTTTCCTAAGGCCTGTTGGAGGCTCTTTTTTAAGTAGCTGGCAGTAGTTAGATTTTTCTGTTTTCCATGGTGTTTTAGCTGGCATCATGCTAAGGCAACTCAGTATTTTTTATGGGGATGCTAATGCACCACAACACAGCCTGGGTAGACATGCATTTCTTAACATAGAAAAGTGACAGCAGAAAGGCATTGTCCAAGTCTGCCCACATACACTGCATCTGGCAAGTATTCACAGCACATCACTTTTTACACATTTTGTTTTGTTACAGCCTTGTTCCAAGATTTTACTTGAGGTTTTGGCCGAATTGTTAAGTGCAGCTCTTTAGCAATGCCGAGGGCCACACTTATTATTAACTCTGTTACCAACCACTGTTCTAGAAGGTTCTCCTCTCTTTACAGAGGACCTCTGGAGTTCTTGGTCACCTCCCTGACTAAGGCCCTTCTCCCCCAATCGCTCAGTTAAGATGGCAGGCCAGCTGTAAGAATAGATTCATTGGAAAAGCAAACATGCTTGGTTTGTGCTCTGACATGAACTATGTAGGCCCCTGTATAGACTGGAATGTGTCTTTCCAAATCATGTCCAATCAACTGAATTACCACAGGTTGGCTCCAGTTAAACTGCAGAAACATCTATTGGATGATCAGGGGAAACAGAATGCACCTGTCATTTTTCACGTCATTATGGGGTGTTGGGTTTAGAATGCTGAGAAAACTAATGTAATCCATTTTGGAGAAAGGTTTTAACATTATTTAAGAGCTATTATTTTCCATGCAGTACACTTAAGAAATTATACTTGTCACTTATGGTGCCACCTTTTTAATTAATTTTAAATAAATCTGTATTTGTGTGAATTGTTTGAAAACTTAATTAGAAACCCAATAGGTATCGCATCACACCTGCTTCTTGCCAAAAGAAATGTAAACCAATAAATGAATAACCTGTTAAAAACCTGAGGTTTTTGTATGCATTTGGCCCCAAAATAAATTATGGTTTCAAGCTTTATAACCAATCTTGGGGAAATTTTTTTAGGTTATTGCAAATTTCCATTTTGAGGGAGTTGGACAAATTATTAAATGCAAATTAATTAGTTCACTTCGTGGGGTCCAAGGGCTGTGTCACATCAGTGTTGTGATCCGATATGGACTTTTGCATGGTTTTACTTTTGCAGTGTGATTATAAGTTGTTACCCCAAACTTGCCACACCAAAAGTAGCAGTGCACCGCAATGAGCTAAAATGCAGTTGTGTACATTTTGCAAAATGCGTTCTCCAGTGCCCTCTCAATCAATTTCAATGGCTGAGAAATAGGAACACACTTCGACCAACTTCTTTAAAATATGAATACCCACTGTCCATGGCAAAAGAAAATGTTGGATCCTTCTTGGATCTACATTTTATATCAATCATGTTTGGTCAATAAACATATAAATATTGCAATGTTTTTTTTTCTTTCAATTCAAATATTTTATTAGTTTTTACAAAAACTAGACATACATTAGAAATAAAATATGTCTATACTGCACAGACATGTGTATTTTGGTGGCAAACAGCATAACCATGAGTGACTTTATTAGAAAATACAACAATCGACAAACATTGGATAGAACCAGCATCCCTCTCAACCCAATTTACATGGAGATACACATAAAGAGCATACATGTTGGCCCCATAGAGACCATGTAAGGTCCTCCATCTGGGAGACTGTTTTCTTGTATCTTCGGAGGGGGATCGTGTTGTTACGCAACAAGTAAGCGGAAGGCTCCTAATCCAGATCCACCTCCGTAAGTTTGCAAGTCACCTCCTTCACCAGACGCCAGAACCCCTGAACCATGGGTTTTGGTTTTTTTCAAATATGTGCAACAATGTTTGAGGGAGCTGTCGCATCTCCAGCACCTCTATTTGGGTAGGACAGTGGTAGGCAAACTTATTCGACCAAGGAGCCAGATGGCAACAATGCAACCCTTTAAATATATTGAGAGCCGGAGATCTTTTGCCTCTCTGCTCTGATCACTCCCTGCTCTCTTTCTTCCCTCCAGTCAATAGACGGCACCCAGGAGGAGTGAGAGCGGGGAGTGATTAGAGCAAAGAGACACGCAGCGCCTGCTTACAGCCAATGTCTCTCAGGAACAGGGGGGTTGGTTGAAATTTACAACAATTTAAATTGCATCCTTTTTCTCTAAAACATTTCCTAAAATTTACTTAATAAAATGAATAAGTCTTAGTTAAACGTGAAACTTCTAAAACTTGATATCGTCCGTAATTATTTATGAAAAGATTACAATTTACTGTGACAATGACCCACAACCACTAATGTGAGCAATAGCATTGCATGTTGTTGGTTTTAATTTTAGTCACAAAGCCCCCTTTATATATAGCCAGAGAGCCCCATACATATTTGTAGCAGCAAAGCCCCCTTGTAGGTAGCCATTGAGCCCCTAACTTAATGTTAAACAGAGAGCCTCCACGTATAAGTAGTCACAAAGCCCCCCCCCCCCCCCTTACTGGCAGCCACAGTCCTCCTCTCACTGTATTTTCCGTCCTTCACAGATCTCTAGTGCTCTTCAGGACACTTCAGGACTCTTCACTTGCACCCATAGGATAGAAGGGGGCACAGTACATGACCGGCGCTAACAATTCGCTGTTGGGACCAGAGATTTATTTACTGAACAAAATAGTCCCAGCTCTGCTGCGAGCCCTTCACTGCTGGTTGGGGGTGGGTAGCTGAGGTGTGTTGGTGGTAGCGCTGGGGTTTTGCTGTTGGGGGTTAATTGTAGCGCGGGGGATTTTCTGTTCAGGGTTGGTGGTAGCGTGGGGGTTTTGTTGTTGGTGGTAGTGCGGGGGTTTTGCTGTTGGAGGTTGCCCAGACATGAATGAAAAAAAATAAAGAACAGGTAGCCTGGAAGCCAGGCTGAAGGGGCTAAAAGCCACATATGGCTCCCTAAGGGTAGGATAAATCTTGAGGTTTTGTACCAATGCGTCAAGAGTTTATACCCTGTCTCCAATATTTTACTGGAGATCGAGGATTTATGCGCCAGACTGGGCCATGGTGAAGCTGCGCCCTAGATCCAGCTCCCATTTGCGTAGGAATGGGGGAGAGGATTGGGGCCCTGGCAGAGACTTGGACCAATTGTACCAATGACAGAGCATGTCTCGCAGGGTCCTTCTGGGTCGCTCAAGGTGTTCAATGAGCCTTCCCCTGTAAAATTTGAAATCCACGAGAATCCCTCTGCAGTGAGGCCCTGAAAGACAGGATCCGTATAGCCTTCTGGAAATGTCGCACTCCCCAATACTGGGGAGATTGGCAAGGCCAAGAAGGAGATCCCCCAACCTCTGGAAGGCATTAAGAGCCATTCTTAGGGTGGTCCCCACTAAAGGGTCAGAGCCTACCCTAGTCGGTAATGGTCTGGGGCCCCATGGCAATCCAGAAAGGGGAAGACCAAATTGTGGCTCCAGTTGGAACAGGTAGCAATTGGAGTCTCCCTGTTCTCCACTCCAAAACCCTAGTAAGATAGAACGCCATGTGATAGCGTAGCAGGTCCAGAAATTTCAGACCTCTCCTGACTTTGGGTAGTCTAAGTACAGAGAATTTAACCTGGCCCTACCTCCCCCAAGTCAAACCCCCAAAACAAGGACCGTAGCCACGTAAGAAAGGAGTTGGTGGACATGAATGGGCAGGGCCTGAAGAAGGTAAAGCACTCTGCAGGTAACTCACATACCTGGTTTTTTCAGGTATGCAGTACGTGCACTCAAAACCAGGTATGTGAGTTACCTGGTACCTGCAGTGAGTGTAGGAAATTAAGCGAGAAACACTTTTGAGAGAACCGATGGAATCGGAGTTCCTAGATACTTGATATGTAAAGAGCATTTACAGGGAGAGGCATACACGCAGAGCTTCAGACTTATTTTAGAAAGCGCACTGAATAACTCCAGCTTCATCAAGAACTACACCCAGCATGCAGCCCTGATACAGGAGCTGCTGTGCGATGTGAATCGGAAGGAGGGGTAAAGGAAGGTGAAATGGGGCCCCAGTCAGCAAACGGTTTTTGACTTTCTAAAAGAATGCCTAAGGACTGCCCCTGAGCTGGCCTTCGCTGATTTCATTTTGTCCTTCCAGCTGAGGACTGGCACAAGCAACCAGGGTCTGGGCGCCATTCTCTTCCAATTTCAGAATGGGGAGGATTGTGTCATCGCTTATGCAAGCTGGAGTCTGTACAAGAGTGAAAAGAACCCAGCGAACTACAGCTCGTTTAAGTTATTCGCTCTGGTTTGGGCTCTCACTGACAAGTTTGCCAAATATTTGACAGGAACCAAGTTTGAAGTGTGGACTGACCGCAATCCCCTAGTACATTTGGCCAAATATAGGTTCTGAAACAACGGTGGGCCGCCAAGTTTGACTACACCATACAATACCACGAGTAACTTGGCAGCGGACACTCTATCCAGGCACCTGAAGACTTCACCACGGAAAGTCCCTGATGAGGAGGAGTGAACTGCCAAAAGGTCTGCACCCCAAGGATAAGGTGCAGGTTGGATTTGTTCATGTGCTGAGGGACTTCGATGGGAAGACGTGCAACTGGAGGATCCAGTAGTGGCTCCACTACATAGTCGTGCTTTCTGGTCCCTTCCAGACCCCCAAAGAAAGGGAAAAGTTGGCCAGAGAGACAGTACAGCTGTTGGAAGAGTAGTCAAAGTTGATTGTCCACCAGATTTCAGTTCCTCTATGAAGCTCAAGTCACCTGGCAGGTGAGCCTGTCACGCGCTCAGGCTATGGCAGAACGTATCCATGCTGATTCAGGCCACTGGGGGATTCACAAGGCTTTCTACAGCCTGCGACTCAAAGTAATGTGCATAGGAATGTAAGCGGTGGTGGAAGAGACCTACCAGCAATGCTTCACTTGCCAAGGGGGGGCCAAGCCAAGGTACCCCTGCTGACCTGGACTACATGCAGCCCACTCAAAGTGTTGACACTTGGATTCCTCACTTCGGACGATGGTTGCCAGCATGTGTTAGTCGTGGTCGACTCCTTCATCAAGTTCGCTGTTGCCACTCGGGACCAGATACTAGAGGATGCCCTTCTGGGTAGTCAGACTCAGTAGACCCCTTCGCAGAGCTTGAAAAGGTCCCAGCCACCCATCCTGGGTCGACCCTCTCCAGGGGCAGTGCTCCGTGCAAGGGACCAGGAAGAAGACTGGCAGCAGCTTGACGCCAGCTCCCCTGAGGCTTTCGCTTCTGGCCTGTGTAATCTGGCATGCGAGCCGCCAGAGAGCGAAATAGCACGCGCTACTGTACTATGCCACAGTATATGCATAACACCAATGCTCACGGCTGCTGCGAGTGCTGCCATTCTGGTGGGGTGGACTTCATCCCTTGCCTATTGGGCACCGCCAGGATCTGTGAGTAGCCCCTGTCATTGCAACCACAACAATCCGCCATCCTACTTCACTGGCCCCACGAACATCCGCTGCGCATCCTTCCGCGGACCCTGCCCATACGTGGTGAAACTACACCCTGTGCAGTGGGAACTACTAGCGGTTTGGACTAATTGATCTGGACTTTGTCAGTATAGCTAACCATTTTATTTGGTTGATCGTTTTGTGAGATCCTTGCTGGGCCTTGGTTGTTAAGTTAAAGTTCAGGAATCAACCAGACTACAGAGGTGGCTGTATTGGTTTGAACGCAACGATAAGTTGAAAGGTCTTTTGCGTTTTCTACATTCTTTGAGTTGAGGAATGGGTTACTGAACATCATTTTATCACTGATGCTGTATTGTAACTGCTCACGTATTTATAATCTGCAATGATAATACCACCCTAATCCTGGATGTGCAATGGGAGACTAATCTCTTCAAATTCTCATGGCACAAGTGTCAATGTATTACCTGGAATTTTCCATTATGTGAGAGGGTCTTGCATCACCATTTCCTTATGTTATTTTAGTAAAGCAGGTTGCTATTGACTGCAGCCTGTTCTATAAATACCTTACCAGACTATAAATGGCAATGTTTCCTCTTTAGAATCCATGGCAAAATATCTGTGTGTCTTATATAGTTATATTCTTTTCTTTTTTGGGGGGGGGGGGGCTCTGCCATGATTGCCTGCCTGGCCGAAGGTTAAGAGCATATATCCGGCATCACTGGAGACGCCGGAGTTATGCTGTAAAAAGGCGGCATAGTCCTCCCCATAATGAGGAAGCCATCACTTGACCCCTTTTTTCCCACTAGCTACTCTCCAATCTCTCTTCTATTTGCTTGAACACCTTGTTTACAAAAGACTCATTGACTATCTGACTGTGAGATCCCTCCTTGACCCCTTCCAATTTGGCTTCCGATCTCATTCCACTGAAACAGCCATCACTAAAGTTGCTAACTACTTGCTCACAACCAAGGCCCAAGGAAACGTTTTCATGTTCCTTCTGCTGGATTTCCCCTCTGCTTTTGACAGTGTAGATCACCCTCTTCTTCTGCAGCCCCGGAACGCTCTGTATTAGTGACTCCTCACTTTCCTGGTTCTCCTCCTACTTTACTGACTGCTCTTTTGGCAAACTCATGTCATCCTTTGGCCTGCACTACCATGATGCTGACACCCCAATTTACCAATCTATTTACCTGGGCCTTAACTCCCTCCTGTCCTGGACAATATCTTGCATTGTCTGTTGCCCATCTCTTCATGAATGACTAACCGATTCCTTAAACACAAGAACAGTGGTGTCACTTTTGAGTCTGCACTCTTTTTGATCCCCACATACAGAACATTACTAGCACCCGGAATTTCCATCACCGCAACATCTCCTAGATACGGCCATTCCTATCTCCGGAGACCACCAAAATCCTTGTACACGCTCTCATCATTTCTCGTCTGGACTACTGCAACATCATCCTCTCTGGTCTCCCTCTAATGAGAATGTCACCTCTTCAGTCCATTATGAATGCTGCTGCTAGACTCCCTTACTCCTCTAATCTGCTGTCGCTCTCTGCAAATCTCTTCACTAACTGACACTACACTATGCCTTGTTTTGAAATCACTCCACACCTCCAGTCCCACTTACATTTCCAACTTGGGTACATAAATACACCCCAAACCGCCCCCTCCGCTCCTCCAGTGACATATTAATGACATCCCCACTCATAACATCGTCACATGCGCGGCTTCAAGACTTCTACTCTCTGGAAGTCCCTTCCTTGTCCCTGATCGGTACTCCTCTTGTGCCATAACCTGTACCTGTGTGTTATCTTGTGTTGCATCTCAATAATAATATTATTATATTTATGTCATTTTAACTGACACACCCTCTGGGGTCACATCATACATTCTCCTAATTTGGGGGCAAGGAGAGGGGTGCGTACATTACAAGAATTCAGAGCTTTTTTAGACCTTGTCTGTACCATTTACTGACACATAATGCATGTTATACTCAATGGAGTGGTGGGGACAGAAGGAGGAGCAGCAAAGACATCTTTCCCAATTACTTCTTTTTCAGGACAGCAAACATGAGAGATAGGACTCCACCCCAGAGGGAGGAAACACAACACCCGCCAAAACTTTAAATAGTCCGCCTCCCGATCTCTAGGCAGTCTTTGTGTTTCCTTCCTCTGGAGGGGAACCAACACCCGGTACTCCCACGGGGCACCGGAGTGAGGTGTTTGCTGCCCTGTCCGGTCCTGAAGGACGAAAAGTATAGAGCTTGCCTACCGTACAGCCGGTGGTGAACTTGGCCAGGGATGGGGTCCCCTTTCACTGCGCTCTGCTCTGCGAGAGTCAAGCTGCAGGTCGGGCGGGATCTTTTCCTCCACCCTCCTCCTCCTCGCCGGTTCTGCTGCAGCTCAGTGGCGGTAGGCGGGGGGGGGGGGCAGCAGCCCACGAGTCCTGAAGCGCGGCGAGCGCCTCTCCTAGAGGCGGGGCGCGCTCTGATGGCGTCGGGCTGTAGAGTCCAGCCCTGATGACGCGGGTGGAAGGGGACGGGGCGGCCGCATGCTGACACGCTTTCGGATCCGGCCGGGAGCCCGGAAAAATCGGAAGCAGGCTGCAGGTTTCAAAAGCAGCTCTGCTATGGCTCGAGCAGGACCTTTGCCAGCGGTGTGGGCTGACAGCATGGAGCCAGCAGGTACACCAGAGCAGGCTATGAGCAGCAGCGGCGGGCAGGTAAGGGACCTTCGGCTTATGTGTCCCCCTTACCTGTGGGTGACCCAGGGAGGACAGATCTAGCCTAGGTGGCTGGATTTTTTTCGGTGAGCCCCTCTCCTGGGTCCCCCTAGCTTAGACCATGCCAGGCTACAGTGCCCTAGTCCTGGGTATGGGTCTCTTCCCTTGGAATTTGGGATGGTTGGGTTAAGGGGTTATTGTTCTGACCCTTATGTTTTTTTTGGTAGGCCAAGACTTCAGCAAATGCGGACAAGGCAGGCTCATCTACGAAAAAGTGTGCCGCCTGTAGCGCCCGACTGGCTGATGTTACCAAATCCCTCTGCCCCAAGTGCCTAGATGCCTTAGCCAGAGGGGAGGGGGCCTCAGCAGCTGCTGCGGCAGGGAAGGAGCTATTGTCCATGTTTAGAGAGGAGCTGGCCACTACCTTTTCATCTCTTTAACAAGACCTGCAGGTTCTCCCTTCCCATAGAACCCCAGGACCCTCCTCAGTCGTTTCCGTTAGGGAGAGGTGAGGATAGAGACTCACTGGCTGAGTTGTCAGCAGCGGAGTCAGGGGTGGAGGAATGTGGTGACCACAGTGCAGCCCCCAGGTACAAACTGTCGCAGGAGGGGGTAGATGAGCTCCTTAAAGCTCCATGATAGAATGTACCAGGGGTTGGGAACCCACAAGGGTAGAGTTTTCCCGGTTCATTCCCTACTGACAGATGCCATTCAGAGGGAATGGCAGCTCCCGGAGCGCAAAACCTTTCTTCAGGAACAGTCTGAGGAAGAGGTTTCCATTTGAATCCGGCCCTGAGCTGCCATGGAATAAAAGTCCTAAACTAGACGCTGCCTTCTCGCAGGTGTCCAAGTCTACAGACCTCTCCTTTGAGGACATGGGAGTCCTTAGGGATCCCATGGACAAACTCATGGACATCCTCCTCAAAAGAGGTTGGGACGCCAGCCTGTGTGGTCTTAAGCCTGCTTTGGCCTCTTCCTGTGTAGCTCGCAATCTTGATTTCTGGCTAACTCAGGTACAAGCGCACCTGGAAGCAGGGACTGCCAGAGATCAGTTATTGGAAGGTATGCCGACTTTATTCAAAGCGGCTAACTTTCTGGCAGACGCGTCCGTAGAGCCGGCGGATCTAGCGGTGGCCCTGGAGTTCCTCCAGGGGTTAGGATGGTTGGTGAACTGGGGCAAATCAAACTTACAACCAGTTCAGTCTATCCAGTTCTTAGGTTACCAACTAGATTCGGTTTCCCAGAAGATCTTTCTCCCGGAGGAGAAAAGGAGGAAGCTGACCTCAGCGGTGGTCCATCTGCAGAGGGCAGACCAGGTTACCATCAGCCAGGCGATTGGGGGTTGTAGGCCTCATGGTCTCGGCCATACCAGCCATTCAGTGGGCCAAAGCGCATATGCGGGCTCTGCAGGCTCAGGTCCTAGCGGTCTGGGATGGAAGTCAGTCAGCCCTGGAGGAGGCTTTTTCTCCATCACCCAAGGTGATCAGATCCCTTTGGTGGTGGAGACAGGATACGATCTTCGCCCAGGGTCTTCTATGGACCTTTCCCGACCCATGCCCCGTAGTGACAGACGCCAGTGGGTGGGGTTGGGGGCCCATTTGGGAACTGCCTTTTCACAAGGAAAGTGGTCCAAAAGGGATGCCAAGCGATCCTCAAATTTCCGGGAACTCCCGGCGGTGCTCTGCGCACTAAGGTCATTTCAGGCAGCCTTAGCAGGCAAGCACGTGCGGGTGTTGTTGGACAATGTCACGACAGTGGCGTACGTGGCCAAACAGGGGGGCACCCGAAGCCGGTCCCTGTTACGGCTAGCAGATCAGATCTGTCGGTGGGCAGAAAGACAGGAAGTTTCCCTCACAGCCGTTCACCTGAAAGGCGTCCTGAACATCCAGGCAGACTACCTCAGCAGGCACGAGGTGACAGAGGCAAAGTGGAGTCTGAATCCACTAGTGTATCAGTCTCTGGTAGACAGGTGGGGATCACCAGAGGTGGACCTTTTCGCCAACAAGGAAAACGCCAAATGTCCTCTATACTTTTCAATTACAAGGGAGGATCGGGCTTTAGGGCTGGATGCTCTAGCTCATCCCTGGCCATTTCGTCTAGCCTTTGCCTTTCCTCCTCTGGTCCTTCTCCCAAGGGTTCTGCAAAAATTCAGGTACGAGACGGGGTCCCTCATCCTGATAGCCCCTTATTGGCCCAAACGGGCATGGTTCTCCAGACTGCTGGAATGGGCAGTCGAACCACCTATTCGGCTCCCGGACCGCCCAGACCTGTTAACCGAGGGCCCAGTTCAGGCCAGGCAGAACAGGGCATGGCACCTGATGGCCTGGATACTGATGAGCTGATCCAGGGGTTTTCCACCAAGGTCATTGCCACCATCTTGGCTAGTCATAAGGCATCCACTAGACGCATTTACCAGAAGGTCTGGAGGGTCTTCCGTAGGCACTGCAGGAGTCCATCAGGTGGGATACGGTTTGCAAGCCATACTGGACTTCCTACAGCAGGGCGTTGATCTGGGGCTATCAGTAAGCACCCTAAAGGTACAAATCTCGGCCCATAAGCAGCTTTTTGGGCAACAGACTGGCGGACCAACCTCTAGTGGCTAGGTTCTTGATGGGGGTAGCTCGGTCCCGGTCGCCTCCGGGAGCTCCGTTCCCTCAGTGGGATCTGTCAGTAGTACTAGGTTCCCTGACCAAGACTCCATTTGTCCATCCCTCGGACTTGACCTTACTCACGCTCAGGACGGTTTTCCTAACAGCCATTACTTCTGCCAGGAGAGTGAGCGAACTCCAAGCACTTTCAGTCCGACATCCTTACCTCCAGATCTTCCCGGATAGATTAGTGTTGCGTACTGACCCCGGTTTCCTTCCCAAGGTGGCGTCCAACCTCAACAGGTCACAGGAGATAGTGCTCCCATCTTTCTGTGCCAATCCCTCTAACCCGGGGGAGTCAGTCTGTTGGATATCAGGGGATCGGTCCTGGAGTATATAGAACGTACCAAGTCCTTTAGGTCCTCATCGTCCCTTTTTGTCCTTCACTCGGGGGCCAGGAAGGGTAAAGCGGCCTCTAAGGCCACCATCAGTCGATGGTTACGACAAGCCATCTCGAGGGCCTACGTAGAAGCGGCCTTACCGTGTCCCCTCAATATCAGGGCACATTCCACTAGGGCTTGGGCCACCTCTGGGGCAGAGAGGGCTGGGGCATCGCCGGAGCAGATTTGCAAGGCCGCCACATGGTCGTCCTACGGCACATTCCTGCAGCACTACAGACTGGACCTGCTGTCAGCCCAGGATGAAGCCTTCGGCAGGAAGGTCCTGCAAGCAATAGTCCCACCCTTAGTCTGGTGAGTGCTCGATTTATGTTTGCTGTCCTGTAAAAGACGTAATTGGGAAAACTAGAGTTAGACTTACTGGTAACTCTCTTTCCATAAGTCTTTTCCAGGACAGCAGACTTCCCACCCTATTTTATTGCATTTTATTGATGTGATTGGTGGTGTGATATATGCTGGTGCATGGTTTCCTCTCCTGAGTACTCTTCTTTAGACTGCCTAGAGATCGGAAGGCGGACTATTTAAAGTTTTGGCGGGTGTTGTGTTTTTCCGCCCTTTGGGTTGGAGTCCTATCTCTTATGTTTGCTGTCCTGGAAAAGACTTATGGGAAAAAGAGTTACCGGTAAGTCTAACTCTATTTTTTTTTTTCATTACTGGATGCAATTTATTTTATCAAAACTTCATCCTGAAGGTGTACTTTTATCTGTTTTCCACTTAAACTGTGAAACTAATGTAGCAAACATTCCCGCAAACGCAGGTCAAGCCTTGTGTGAATATAATATGCACACAAATTCAAAGAATTTCTGGTTGGTAGATCTGTGTATAAAAATGTTCAGGGATTAGTAAACTGGATAAGGAATTAGAGAGATGAGGGATACGATATCTGCTTGCACTATTCTGCAACCAGTGCTTTGTGCTGATAATACAAAGCAGAGGATGCTTGGCAGGCTTCAGTGCTGGAAATTTCCACTGCTACTGGTCCTGGAAATTTCCACCAGCATCTTCCTTCCAGCTTCTCATTAGCAATTCTCACAGCTTCCAAAACAACAGTATCGGAGTTCTCTAGAATCTAATCCCAGCCTGGCCAGAGCTAGAAGCTGTGTCTTTAAATCGAAATATATTTCATTGTTACACAGAATGCAGAATGCTAATGATTAGCTCAATTATTGCACACATTGCTCTTTGTATCCAGGTGGCATTACCATTGTCTGCAAAGGAATGAATTGCTACTACGACTTGATTTCTTTTCATAACAAAGTAGACCTTTCATACTTGGGATATAGGTTGCCTGGAAGATAAAGAAAGTGCATCAGTGATGGAAAACATGGTAAATAAAAAAGATGTATATTATTTGGTTTTGTCTATTGTCTAGAAACCTCCTTGTAACGCAAGGGTACCAACATCCCTGCTAAAATCTAACCATTGTCCATAAAACATAAACAACAAATGACACGCATCTTGTAAATGTCATACAGGACAAATAATTGGTATAAAACAGGCATGGACAAAGTACGACTTGCGGGCCATTTCTATACTGTTTATACTTTTAATCCGACCCTTTGGAGCCAGAGCATCTTGACACCAAGGTAACACTCTACACTATCTGAAATAAGTGGAGATAATGCCTAAAGCCCCCCATACACCTTTAGATCACTCCATCCAATTTCCATTAGATCTACTGACAACTGTGTAGCGCCTAGTCCTCCCTGATAAAATACATAGTGATTGGAAATTTTAGAAAGATCCTCATATTACATGGTTTTGGTAGAAGAAAAGTTAATTGTATGGTGAGATTGTAAAGTGTATGGGGGTCTTAAATGATTGATATGGTATCCTTCTAGAGGCAGTAGTTGTATGCAATAGAATGTTTAGATTTACTTGAATTTTTTTTTAAAGCAGCACAGAAAATGTATTAATTTATCAACGAAATCTCTCACAGAGACTGGGAGAACTTGGGGCCAGGCAGCCTTTATAAGTTATTTGTCTGTCCCTCTGCCAAATTGAAGAAACCATTGTGGCCCACTAGAAGAAGTTTTCCCACCCCTGGTATAGAACCATAGTATTGAGCTATTTTTGTGACTGCACTTTGCATTTCCAATGAAAGTAGGCAACACAATTTTTACTGCACTGTTCTTTAGAGGGCTTAAGTGTAAATGGTACACTGGAGTTCCATGCAGATCGCTACCACCGCACAGTGATGCACACATTGTTATATAGCCCTTGTGGCCTTTTTTCACTAGCAGAGTTTCATTGTGTACCGGTATTAACACTAACGTGCTTAGTGCTGGTACATAAAACACCTGGTTGCCACAATGCACTGCATTATACCTCACAAGTGTGCATGGTACTATGGGAAACTTTACTACTGTGCGATGGTGGTAACACAACAGAGCGAGTATGGAAGGGCCCTTCAATTCTGGGAATTGGGTATGTGGAGGAAGCCCTGCTCCCACTACACCTCACATCATCTGGGAAAGATTGAAGCTCCTGCAGGACATGGACTGTATTCTGCCATGTCTGTCCTCTTTCTTCCTGTGCCCGCCATGCTCCAGAAATACATCTCAGCTGTCAAATTGTAGTGTAAGATCACAATGTAAATGTATGGACGTCTCTAATCTCACACAGAAGGGGTATGATGCTGGAAGATCACAATGTTAATGTATGGAACCTCATACACGAGGGGTATAAGGCTGGAAAATCACAATGTAAATGTATGGACGTCTCTGATCTCATACAGAAGGGGTATAAGGCTGGAAGATAACAATGTAAATGTATGGGACATCATGCAGAAGGGGTATAAGGCTGGAAGATCACAATGTGAATGTATGGGACATCACTGATCTCATACAGAAGGTGTATAAGGCTGGAAGATCACAATGTGAATGTATGGAACCTCATACAGAAAGGGTATAAGGCTGGAAGATTACAATGTAAATGTAGGGATGTCACTGTCCTCTTCCAGCCTCATACCCCTTCTGTATGAGATCAGTGACGTCCCATACATTCACATTGTGATCATCCAGCCTTATACACCTTTCTGTATGAGATCAGTGATGTCCCATACATTCACATTGTGATCTTCCAGCCTTATACACCTTTCTGTATGAGATCGGTGACGTCCCATACATTAACATTGTGATCTTCCAGCCTTATACACCTTCTGTGTGAGGTCGATGACCACTCATACATTTACAGTGTCCTCTTCCAGCCTCATTCCCCTTCTGTATGAGATCAATGTGAATGTATGGATGTCAATCTCACACAGAAGGGGAATGAGGCTGGAAGATTACACTGTAAATGAGATAAGAAGTTGGCAGTGTCACGGCTGTGATCGGAGCCCGCCACGGTAGCGGCACCTTTGGCCCACTGAAATTCCGCAGCATCAGGTGACACATGTGTCTGTCAGCAGTGGACACGTGAAGGTTCCTCCCAGCTTTGTATAACGGGATGGGGCGTGTCGGGGGCGTGGCCGAGCAGTGGAGAGATGGGAGGGGGATCGGAAGCTGATATGTAGCTGTGAGCCGGAGATTCTATTACTGAGTAGAGCTGCAGCCCGTCTGGTATCTTCCTGCGCTGACATCCACCCACACCCGGGTAAGTGAGAAGGCGGCGGCAGCTGACGTGTGCTGGTACATGTAGTGCGGGTGTTGCTCTGTGTGTGATAGGAGATCAGACGGTTTTATACAGGGATCATTGTCACAGTGTACGGCCGGGAGCTCGGCGTGGCACTTGTTCATTCATTTCTCCGGATCTCCAGCCACCCAATGATCGTTCAGCCCCTCCCAGAGCGGATCCGGCTCTCCTGCCGTCACCACTGAGCGAGCGAGTGTGTGTGTGTATATATTTCCTTATGATAACAGCTCACCCTTCTTAATCATATTTTGAGGTTCCAGTATAGGGTAAAGTTTGAGGTGTACTGGTGTCTTGTCACCTCCGTGTCCCAGGACGAAACACCTCATGCTCCTGCTGGGTAGATCCTATTAGAATATATAGGAATCTTGAGAGATCTCTTCTCAGACTGATCAGAAGGTAGGTGATTGTGTTTTCCCCTAGGTGACAGATGGCTGGTAAGGTAAGTATGTGTTTAATAGGTGACCAGTACAGGGGTCTCTGTTAGCAGCCCTCCTACAGCTGCCTAGGACGCAGACAATTGAAAGAAGTCAAATGTCACCAAGATCCTTTGAATATATGGGGGTAGTGGTCACCTAAACCCAACAACACTTAGACTCTGGTCTTCTGCACTGGTTGCAAATATCACCAACATCTGTATTAATTGCTCAGGTGACACAACATCTGCAGTCTCTCCAAGCTTGGGACTCTCTTTTCGGAGGGGTGCCCACCATGTCCCTAGTACTCGGGAGACCTGGCTCCGGTCAAGGTCACCTGGGGAACGAGACACTCGAGGGTCAGATGCCTTCGGCTATCTTACTCACTAGGTCCTTCGCCCCTTCAGGGTGGACATTTGAGAAACCCATGCAGTTGCTGTCACTAACCATTTATGCAAATTCCTTGTGTGTGTGTGTATATAGTACATGTGTGTGTGTGTGTTGGATGCACATGATCTGCTACCATGTGATTACCATTCATGCGAATGCGCTGCATTGAGCGGGGTGTCTTGGCATTGAGAAATAAAAGTTTATTGTCTCCTCACCTCTTGTTCTGCTGAAGTGGCAGGAGCTTGCTGTCATGACCCAATTAGCCTATAAAGTCAAAGTCAGTGTTCTAAAATGTAACGGTGAAATGTTTGCATTGTAAGTTACTGCACAAGATGAGAAGCCTCCCAGAGAACCAGAATTGTCTAGGGCAGGGGTGGGAAAACCTATAACTCGTGGGACACAATGGGTTCCTAACTTCCACAGAGGGGCTTGACCAAAAAGCTGTTATAGCCACCCGGCATAAGTTACCAAGTTCTTGCATCCCCAATCCCCATTGCAAAAAATAATTTGGTGACAAGGCACTTTGGGTACCCTCCCTGCCCACAGTATCATCACCTGATCCCAGCACTGCTCTGTCCCCATGGTTATGTCCGCACTCCCCTAGGCATATATCACTGCAGGGAACGAGTGGAGGGGAGCCAGAGTGCCTTGGCAACCACAGGCAGTAGTTTGCTTATGTCTGCTCTAGCAGATTGTCCAAGTTTAGGTCAGCTGACAATTTAGGATTCCAGCACATTATCATACTTTTCTATCTGAAGTTCCAAAGCGGTGCACACATGTATGAGAGTCTGCCCTTTTAGTTTTCTCAAAAAGATTAAAATGCATATTTCATTCAGTCAATCACACACAACACAGTTTGTGTACTTTTTTGCTGAATTCCCTTGAGTTTCAGATTGAACATTCCTCTCACTATGTAATGCTGGGCAGTTTTGTGGTGGTGCCCATCAAGCAGTTCCCATCTTTTATTGTCCTCCTTGACTGCATAGAACTGGTACACTGATGTGCCAAGCAGCAGTCTCAGGAGGAACTAACTACCTTTTCCATGTCTAATCACATGTTTTCAATGACAAAGTAAACAAATGCAGAAAAATGATTCATTAGGCGCCATTCACACAGGCACTTTCCATGCTCGCAGGCATTCAAATATGCAAACGTCATGAAAACTTAAGGCATGAAATATCTTTTGCTTTGTTGGGTCATTCTGATTAGTACAATGTACTTAAATCAGCTCCTATTTACTACACCCCAATATGTGCCTCGTGTCATGCTGAGACTAGTTTTCTGTGATATGTGCGCAGTCTTTTTTAGTGCAGTATCTATTACACTATTATTCTGCAACAGAGTTTATTATAAGGTCAGTGGACACTGTTCAGTACTCTAGTTCAGCCTTCTTTTCTGGTTTAGTCATGAATTTTGGATCCCCGCAAAATAGAGTGGTGCATCATTGCCATTAGATTTCCATGACATATTAGATCTGTATTTTATATTTGTAACCCGGACAATTCTTTCTGCTGTTAGATCACAAAACGCTGTGGAGACATATCCTTAGACATTCAGCCACTCTGTCGGGCCCCTACATTAAGCGCATGTGTCCCAATGGATAACATACACATTACCTGCCTGGCTGATGCTTTGTTCTCTCAGCGCTGAGCGGATCAGCCAATGCAGGGGTTAACGCAGTGCAGTACATTAACCTCTGCATTGGCGGATGTCTGAACAGAGCATCCTCTGGGCAGGTACGGTGTATGTGATCCATCGGGCCAAGCACTGCGCTTAAGGTATTGGTCCCAATGGATCACAAAACGATGTAGAGACCTAGCGTAACTGTTAAATAAACCCTAACTAGCCATAACCTATACCTCCACTCTACGAAACCATGGCAGCCAGCCCTTACCTGCTAGTAAATGTAAGGGCTTCAAATGTATTTAGTTCTTCTTTTGTACATGTAATTCATAAAACCTTATCTTCTTTTCGCCATAGTTTAATCATGGCTGAGAAATTCAAGGTTGAGAGTCCCAATGTACGCTATTTGAAGGATTTTATTGAAGCCGATTACAACTACAGCACCACGCAAGTTTGTGAAGAGAACGGTGTTACTAAGGTATAGTATTGATAAATGTAAAAAAATCTTGGGTTTGTTTTTGTAATTTAGTTATATTGTACTAAATATTGTTCTGTGAAAGAGTTCCTATTACAGTTTTCTGACTTGCAGAACACCCATCCAGCACTGTATTACTTTAATAAGGCCCCAGAACTTCCTAAACATTTTAAGAAGTCCTTGTAAGATAAAGGTGTGAGCCAGGGCCACTAGTGGGTGGATGCGTAAATTGTTTTAGATCTCCTTTTGCGATTTAGATATAGGTTGTCAGTCTAACATCGATCAATTGTAACACCACACAGTGTGTTTTTTTCCTTTACTTGCTCCATAGTAGGACCGTATACAAATTGGTCGAAATACACTGCTCAAAAATAATAAAGGGAACCCAAAAATAGGACATCCTAGATCTGAAAAAAATTTATTACTTTGTTCTTTACATAGTTTTTGTGTGATTTTTGTGGTCAGCACATTCAACTATCGATGGAAATTAAATTTATCAACCCATGGAAGTCTGGATTTGGACTCAAAATTAAAGTGGAAAAAAACACTACAGGCGGATCCAACTTAAAAGAAGTCAAGATGGTCAGTAGTGTGTGTGGCCTCCACATGCCTGTGTGACCTCCCTACAACGCCTGGGCCTGCTCCTGATGAGGTGGCAGATGGTCTTCTGAGGGTTCTCCTCCCACACCTGGGCTGAACCATCCCCCAACTCCTGGTCTGTAGTGCAACATGGTGTTGGATGGAGCGAGACATGATGTCCCAGATGTGCTTAATGGGATTCAAGTCTGGGGAATGAGCTGGCCAGTCCATAGCATCAATGCCTTTGTCTTGCAGGGACTGCTGACGCACTTCAGCCACATGAGGTCTAGCATTGTATTGCATTATCTTCCATCAGGAGGAATCCAGGGCCATCTGCGTCTCACAAAGGGTTTGACTATCTCATCTTGGTACCTAATGGCAGTCAGGCTACATCTACATCTGTCAGGCCTCCCAGAGAAATGCCACCCACACCATTTCTGACTTACTGCCAATCCGGTCATGCTGGAGGATGTTGCTGGCAGCAGAACATTCTCCATGGTGTCTCCAGACTCTTGTGCTCCATGTGAACCTGCTTTTATCTGTGAAAAGCACAGGGTGCCAGTGAAGAATTTGCTAATCCTGGTGCTCTCTGGCAAATGCCAAACGTCCTGCACAGTGTTGGGCTGTGTATGCACAACCCCCACCTGTGGACATCAGACCCTCATGGAGGTAGCGGTCCTGATGCTGGGTTGTTGCCCTCCTAAGGCCTCCTCCACATCTCCTGATGTACTGGCCTGTCTCCTGGTAGCCCCTCCATGCCCAGGTCACTACTCAGATAGATGCAGCAAACCTTGCCACAGCTTGCATTGAGCCATTCTGAATGAGCTGCACTACCTAAAACCACTTGTGTGGGTTGTAGACTCTGTCTCTTACTACCACTAAAGTGAAAGCACCACCAGCCTTCAAAAATGACCATAATTTCCACCTGTTGTTGTCTATTCCATTTGCACAGAAGCATGTAAAATTGATTGTCAACCAGTGTTGCTACCTAAGTGGAACATTTGATTTAACAGAAGTGTGATTGACTTGGATTTACATTGTGTTGATTTTAG
>CM070032.1:127617763-127628800 GCA_036250615.1 Ptychadena robeensis | reverse complement strand
TAGGATTGCATGTTTTTCTTTGAATATAATGACTCTAGCCATTGTTAAACTAACATGATCGCTTGGTTTTTATCCACTGCTCGCTCATCCTCAATTTGCCCACACTTATAGCTTTTCTTAATATCCTGGAACCATCTATGGAACACAGACAATTCCGGGCAGATTGCCGTGGACACACCCCCCAATTTCTAATTGCCTCCTTCTCTCACTCCCTTATCCTCATCCTGCACTTCTCTCCATACATCACACACACCACCACTTAGTTCCCTGCTTTCCCAGCCCCCTTATTCTTTCTTCCTCACACCTCACTCACACACTCCCCATAACACACTCTATGTACATAATTATTCCACATACACCATAATATATGTCTTCACATACACATATACTTCACACTCTTACATCCCATCACTTCACTCATTCACTTCCCACTATTTTTCTTGCACACACTTTATTCCCCAACATACACTCCCCCATACACATACACATTTCTTATTCCTTTCCTATTGATCACTGTTATCACACATTGTTGTACTTCAAACCTATACAGTCCATCACCCCCATTTCTTTCATTTCCCCCACTTATTCCTTTTTTCACTTTTTGTCTATTTGTAACCAGCATCTACTGGAATTTGATTCCTCCAGTTTTTCTAAGACTTTACACTAAAGATGGGAAACTATTCTCTTTATCTATTCTGTCCCTCATGCTGCCTATGCAAGTTCCAGACTTCAGTTCCCTTTTCCTGCTTGTTTTAATGTTGATTCTCTTCCCTGTATTCTGTGCATATCATACCCAGACTACCATGGAGTACGTTTTCCATCTGTCCACCCCTCTCCCTCCTGCACCCCTGTGTCTCCGCTCCTAGTGACATCAGGATATACGGGTGCCTCCCCCAATCCAGCGGGGTACCCTCCAATTGGTTGGGATGGATGTGATACGCGGGGATTCCCCGCGAGGAGGGACAGATCATCTCCATCCAACACCGATCCCAACCCTCACCTGTCATTTTGACAGAGGATGGTGGGTATGTTACGATCTGATCACCTGACTGCAAAGACTGAGAGAGCGCATGCGCGCACTTCCGGTTGTAGTTTGCGTGTCAGGCTGACCACCAGGGCACCCACGCAGGGCGATGTCATCAATGTGGGCGACCGGCGTACACTGGGGTTACGCCATACCCTTCCTCCCCAGCTTACCGCTCGCCCCAGATGGGATTAATCTCCCTGATTTTCAGGGACCTTACAAATATCCACACCCTAGATAGATCCATCTTGGTCTCAGCAGGAAGGGTTTCCAAGCACGGCTTTTACAGATGAATTTCCCCATGAGGCTAACAGGAAACTAGGTAAGACTACTCGTATATATGTTTACAATTCTGACAGGCTCCTCGGAGCAGCTCGGTTTTTCTACCAGAGAACCTTGACATATATACCCTTTTTAATATAATTTTAATATAAAATCAATATAACAGTAATCTAATCTGTATACTACGTCCCTATCCTGGGTCACAAAGGGACGACCATAGGTGTTTTGCAAGAGTCTGAGGGACTGGTTGTATCTGGAATGTGGGC
Organism: Ptychadena robeensis; assembly: GCA_036250615.1. Classification (NCBI taxonomy): domain Eukaryota; kingdom Metazoa; phylum Chordata; class Amphibia; order Anura; family Ptychadenidae; genus Ptychadena; species Ptychadena robeensis. Next base: position 127,627,228 of record CM070032.1, on the reverse strand, counting down.
GCACTAATATTTGTGGATGTGATTATTGACCCCTGGTCTCTGTCTTTCTAACCATCCTGACCTTCTTCTATATCTCCTTTCCTTCCCTTTGCCTCCCTCCTCTCTTTCCTTTTCCTTTCTTTTTTCTGTCCATACTCTCCCCCCTTTTTCTTTCTCTGCTTCTTTCCACCCCCTTCTTTTTCCTTACCCTCCTGGTAAGCCTTGTGAGTTACAAGGGATATATTTACTATACTCATTATAATGGAACATATATCAAATCCTTTTAGACAATTAACTACTAAAATACTAGTGGGGCACTAACTGAATGAGCGGCACTGGTTTTTTAAAACTAAGCATGAGATGTATATACCACTGTATTTGACTGTCCATTACAAGCATAGTTTATACTGTGATTTTACCGTAGAATTTGTGACTGCATACTTGTCGATCCTGAAGAAGCCCGTTAATCGGGTTTTGTGCCTAAAAAAACCAATAGTTCCTGTATTTAATTTGTTTGCTATAAGTACATTCTCATGGTCGTATTCATTAAAAAAGTGTATATTCCTTTGTGTGAACCAATGGATTAAGTTATCATTATGTGTATTTAAACTAGGAAATTATGAAAGCTGTTCATGTTAGAGAATGCTATTTGCCTGGATGTCTTTTTTGGCATGGCATCTTTTGTGACACATCGGAAACAAGCATCCAGCTAACCACAGGACAAGTTGTGTAGCGATTAGCTGAAAACATGAGCCGTGTACTAATTCAGTGATTCAGAAAGTTTTAGGCAGAGAATCACGTCGTCAACTAGGCAAGGAGTGTGTGCTTGTGTGTATATGTATTTTAGACCCAGTTCAGCAATGGCACCTTCCTTAAACTCAATTTCTCAGGTCTATGTAAATATTTCCTGTAATGCAAAGCTTTTTGATGAAGGCCCTTGTCACAAACCACTATGGTTCTCGAACAAGCATATCTCTCTAGCGGCACAATATAATTGGCCTTTTATTAACCAACTGGGTGTGAAAAAGGTGAAAGCTCAGTAGCAGACATTTTAAACAGAATGGCTACAGACTACATGCAAATAGTAGCTGGGTGCGCTGTTGCCAAATGACGCTTACCCTTGGAATAATTTTTAGATACACATATATTTTCTATAAATAGAGAGGGATAGGGAGAATCACAATGTCCACAGCTTGGATAAGCAGGGTGTTGTGGAGGGTGACTTCATTCTAATTTTTTTCACAGCAGGTCATACAGATTATGGTGAAAAGGGAATAAAGGAATCAAAAAGCCAGCCAACCGAATCAATGCATAGCACAGTAAAGCCTTCTTAAAACGGAAGGTAATCACATGTCTCATTCCATCACATATCCCAGAAACAGGAAGGTTTATTTATCGCTAATGACAGTTGGACTCTTAGTGTTCAAATATAGCCTGAAGGTTTATGAATCCATTCCATCCTCCAGCTCCACTGAACTGTATCTGTGGAGGAACAACGTTATTTACCAGATCACCCCGTATTGTGTGATATTTCAGATTGAGTTTAGTTACATAGTATTATTGTGCAGAATAGGCTGCTTGTGTAATATACAATTCTAACTAGTAATTGGTAATATTATGCTGAATTGCTAGACTAGACTTGAGTACTGGGTAATTTGTGATGCAAAAGGCAATGTATGAGCAATTTAGCCCATCCCTCCCCCTTTTTATGGGTTTCAGTCACTTTGTTGGTTCACAGATGACACCATACAGTGACTTATTTATCTGGGCTTCCTCTTACAAGATAAGGTTTATCTAAGGACGGACTATGAACTCCTCTTCCTATATTATACCAGCAAACTATGTTCAGCTTAGTCATGCAAGGGTATTGGGTTTAGGATGGCAGACCTTTTTAAACCACATCAAACTATTTCTATCTAGCAATAACTTCTAGTAAGTATGATCATGCTGTGGATGCAAAATTAACATCAGTACCATAAATATATACATTATGTAGAATATTATCTCAAGCACTTACTTTGTGCACCTGCACACTTATTCATAGTGGTATGGTCAAATAGAAAACTACAATAGAATTATAAGTAAGCAGCCGGACTTCCAAAGCAGTCCTTTAAATAGCAGGAAGCTTTGTAGGTTTAATGGCAACTCATTTTAATGTTTCAAAAGGTGCCTAGAGAAGTCTCCATTCTACTTCAACCTAAATAAGAGCTTCATCACTTTGTTTCATAAGTGTCTCCATCCTCCATGTAACTAAATTTTTTTTAAATCTGTAAGCACTGGTGTTGAAGAGGAGCCTGCAGGGGGAAAATATGCTTTTTGGGGTTGTATGCAGGTACACAGGGCATTTAGTCACTGTATATTAACAATATAAACTTGGCATATAATCAGAATATATTGGAGGTAAGTTTGCATCAGCCTGAACCCGAGAAACACATGTATTTTCCCAATATGACAATACCCTGAAATATACAGCCAAATTAATCCAAGTATAGATTACTTGTACAATATAGAGGACTATACAATATTATGTCCTCCACTCTTGTGATCTCAAACGTGATTGTTGGCAAGGAATTAAATATACTGAGGGCTTTTACCATAAGCAAAAATGTTAGGCCCTATTTTTCCAATTTCCAATGTAAAAAATCAGAAAACTGTCATTTATGGTGAAGGTCACAGTACACAATATTTTGGATATGCAACTTCTAAAGAAGAATATAAAATGCTATACATCATTTTTGGGTTGATTTAAACGTTTTAATGTTCTTAAAAATATAATTGATGTCAAATGGTTAAGTTTCATGTGTTTTACCTACACAGCTTGGGCTTGAAGTGTCTCCATCCACAATGTTTGCGGTGGCCAGCATCTTGGAGGGCTGTGCTTACATCAATGGATCACCTCAGAATACCTTCGTCCCTGGAGCTATAGAACTGGCCACAAGACATTCTGTGTTCATTGGAGGGGATGACTTTAAATCCGGACAGACCAAGATCAAGTCGGTCCTTGTGGATTTCCTTATCGGAGCTGGCTTGAAGGTACTAAATGACCAATGATCTGTTTTCTTGATAATGATGCTGGAGTATACATGTACTATAATGTATTATGGGCAAAATGTAATAAATAATGCATAAATACATAAATGTATCCTATTTGCAGTAGTAAGTCTTGGAAAGAATTTTGCACAAGTCATTCTGAATTCAAAAAGCTAATTGGACAACTTGCAAAGTGGTTTTAAGAAAACTCCAACAATATATTTTTTAGTTTTTATGAATTTTATCAATGCAACTCAATTTCAGTATATTTATTTTTTCACAGACTGTTTCCATTGTGAGCTATAATCACCTTGGTAATAATGATGGGAAGAACCTTTCTGCTCCTCAACAATTTCGCTCCAAAGAGATCTCAAAGAGTAACGTGGTAGATGACATGGTTCAGTCTAACCCTATTCTTTATGGACCGAATGAGAAACCCGACCACTGTGTAAGTTGTATTGTAGACCTTTTCTTCATTGGCTCTGTAAATAAAAGTATACTTGAGCTTTTATAGCATTGCAGCTATTATGCACAGTATAACATACAACATTTATTTACAGCATTAAAATGATAGCTACTTAATACTTACCCTACTCAAACTACAGTTCTTTGTAGTTGCTTGCCTACTTTATTGACCCTGTAACTTCAACATTTTGCTAGATCATATTATAAGTTTGCTCAAAATTCTTCTCCGATATTGAATAAAAATAATCTTGCATTCGATAATTGAACAAACAATATTCAAAAATGACATCGAACAAAATATAGAATTGGCAGTTGATTGAAGAAAAAATCTACACAATTTGACCCACCTTTAAGTTTAGTTATCGTGCTTCATATGCGGGAAAATTCAAACCATGAGTTTTGTTCTAAACATGACATGCTGCTTCTACTGCTCTCTATCCTTAAGCTGGCCATACACCTTTAAATCTCTGTCAGATATCCTTTAGATCTACCAACAACTAATGTAGTGCCGGGTCCTCTGCGATTCTAAACCATCAAGTCTACCTGTGTTCAAAGTCCCTCATACTACAAGGTTTTGGTAAAACACCTTTAGTTTTTTTTGGTCAGATTTCCTTTAGATCTCCTTTTGGATGGGGACCCTTAAGGTAGGAATAGAAGCATAGATTTTTGCACAATCGGCAATGTTCGATCAGGATGTTCGATATTTTGATCAAATAGATTGTGCCTATATCGAATGTATATACACTGTGTTTTCATTTGATTTTTGAACAAGGAATAACTTCATTCAAATGTAAAAGAACGATCAAACCATTGTTTTATTAGATAATTTTGGATTTACATTCCTTATTACAAAATAGATGAAAATTCACTAACATGTCCGATCAGCTTTTAAAAGATTTTTTTGTTCGAGATCGGTTTTAGATTTCGTTAGATCAACATTGAACAAAAGTGAATGAACGATTAAAAAAAATCTATCTTTTGGAGTCTATCAAATAAAAAATAGACTCGTGTATTCCCACCTTTACATTTGAAATCCTGATTTGATGATCATTTTGGCTTTAAAAAAAAAATCCTGCTCTGGTTACTTTTGTTTTTTCTTTTTTTGTTTGTTTGTGATAACTTTATGTATCCTTGGATTGTATCCCCTATTATACAAACTTAAGAAAAGTAGATTTCTTTGTTGTGCACATCATATTGTAATAACAGTTTTATACATTTTAGGTGGTTATTAAATATGTCCCATATGTGGGGGACAGTAAAAGAGCTATGGATGAGTACACTTCAGAAATCATGATGGGAGGAACAAACACAATAGTGATTCATAACACATGTGAGGTAAGCCTGCATATTAAGCAAGTTCTTTATTGGCCCTTTCTAAAAAGCCAATGTTACCAGTACATAGCTATGTAATATATGAATAAGAAAGAAAAATTTCCTCAGTGTATGGGTTTACAGCCGGCATCCCAAAATTATATCAAAACATTAGAACACACAGGAATTTCCCCTGTAATAGTAACAGGAGCAAGGGGACTTTAAAGGCTTAAACAATATACTGATATAATATATATGATATTCAATACATAAGATAGGTAATAATATATATAATATATATGATATTCAATACATAAGATAGGTAAAATTTAATAAGTTAGCAATAATTCAGTTCAGAACATACAAATATCCAAAAGATTAATAATCATCACATATGGATACAGCAATCCATTGACAGTCAGATAGCCAACAGCCTATGCCAGGCATCACAATCTCAATTGGCCCGTTAAATTGGTCAGAGTTCGTAATAAAAGACCACACAGCAAGGTCCTCAGTTGCAAGACGAGACCCCCACGTGCGTTTTGTTGCTAAGCGACTTCCTCAGGGGGCAGAGGTGAGTCCAACCGACTGAGATGTGAGATCTATTTGAAAAAAGGGAGGGGATATTTAAAGTGAGTGGACAGCTAAGGTATGAGTGGTTTGAACAATTTAGGACAAAATGTCCCCTTAGAGATACTCACTGATGTAAGCCAAAAGAATCAAAAATAGGTTGAGGGTGCAGGGCTTGGGTTCTCCCAAAAGACCGGAGAGCCTATACGGACACCACAACGTCAGAGCCAGAGACCGGTAGCCATCTGTCAAGTTTAGAGAAATTGGCGAATATTGAAGGTTGAAAATTTATAATATACGTTTGTTTGGGTGGGGTCAGAGGGGTGTTTATGTGTGGGGATAGAGGGACTGACCCCCAATAAGGTGCATGACAGGGTGCTAAACAGTGTTTAGGTGTGCATGCGTGCATGGTCAAGGATTGGGCAGTGGTGAGTCTAGAGGGGGTATGAGGGTAGGCTGGGTGCTTAGGGGTGCTGAAAATAAGTGAGAAAAGCAAACTAGAAAGTGAACAAACTCAAAGTGTAATCAAAAGGGTTAAACCGGTGATCCAGAGAAACCAAGTTCCCATAGAGATAAGAGTGAAGGTGGTGTTCATCCAAGGTGGTGAAGAAGTAGAAGTGCCAAATTGGCAAGTGAAAGTGAAGGAGATTAAGTTTAGGGGTGAGAAAAACAGATAATGGGTGTTAAAGGTGGGTGATCGAAATGGTTAAACTAATAGAAAGTACGAAGTGACCCTAAACAGGGGAGGTAATGTACCAAGTGAAGGTGGTGTAAAGAGGCATTGACCACAAATAGCCAGGTTGAAACTCACAAATTGCAGGTAATTGGTTAGAATCAAGCAAAGATTAAGGTCCAAAGGCTAAAATGAGTAAATACAAAAAAAGGGGGGGATCAGATCAATATATATCCCAGAACCATGGCTGATAAAGAGTGGACAAGCACAGAGCCACTTACTTAGGCAAGTAGAGGATATGGTCGTCGCTGGTGGCCGGTTAGGTCCTGGACGGCGTGCACAGTACTCTCTGCCGCCGGATGGGCGGGCCCGCACCGGCCAAGCCGCCAGCACGGGCGCAGTGGCGCACAAACCATGCGTCCTCGACGACGTCATCGACGAGGGCCCGTCCACCCGGCGTGCGGACATCCTTGCCGTCCTCTGAGGGAGAGCGAGACAACCCATAATGACTGCCCAACCAAGAAAGAGGAGGTGGGCAGTTGGCTGCCAAATGAGCAGCCGATTGATGTCCGCAACTTGAGGGAGAGAAACCCCTACAATACGTATAACAGTTCCCCTGGGCAAGGTCAACAGGGGGTAAGATAAGAGAGGCCGAGTGCCAGCAGGGGCCAGTAAGGAGTATAATAGTGTTCAAAGCGCTGTCTCACACAAACCACCAATCCCAATGACCAATAGATACAGGTGAATCCCGACATAGGCATAAACAGGCATAAACATGATATATAGGCATTAAATCTACAGATACAAAGTATGCAGGGTGCTGTAGATCACTCAGATCAAAGTGTAACTTTATAATGAATGAAGAATTAGTACACGTATACAGGTTAATTAATAAATGTGCCAAAGGGCATGCATTGACTGGGCAATAAGAAGATTTAACAAAGGATTAGAAACCAAAAGGTGTGTATAGTAGAAAGGAGGATGGAGGAGGTACATAGTTAGACCATTATAGGTGGGTCATTAGCCCATAAGAGCCCATAAGGGGCTTACTGGAGACTTAAGACATGAAGATAGATCGAGATTGTACTGGAGAGGGTAGTCTAAAGGTTTATGGTGATCGGAAGCCACTGTAAAGGGGTTTGACTTTATCTTTTGATCTCTAAGAAAACATTTGAAATTCTGATGGTCGTTAAGACCTGGTTTACGGGTGGCATTTAGGGTGTAGATCCACCGGGCTTCCTTTTGCAGTAGGAGCTGATCAATGCTCCCCCCTCTCGTTTGAACATGTACTCGATCCAAAATCATAAATTTTAGGCAATCCACTCGGTAGCGATGGCATTGGGCTGTATGTCGGCCTATTGGGGTCGACAGATCCCCTATCGTTCCCGATCGTATATGCTCAGAAAAACCCTGCCGGAGTTCTCTTTTCGTTTTTCCGACATAGAATGCCGTGCAACTACATAGGATTAGATATACTACACCTTCAGTTCGGCAATTAGCAAAGTGTCTCGGAGTGAATCTTGTACCGTTTGGCAGAGTTGGGTTTTGGTCCGGGTATATAAACTTGCAACATGCGCACTTCCAGGATAGGCAAGGGAAAGTGCCCCTTTGTTTACATTTGTCGCCTCTTTTATCCCCCACATAATGGCTCTGGGTTAGCGTGTCCCTCAAAGAAGTAGACTTTCGATATGTAATTTGCGGGTAGCGGCCTATGAATTTGTTGATTTTATTGTCATTCGTCAGAATGGGCCAATATTTCGTCATTATTCGTTTAAACTCATTGCTTTGGGCTGTATAGGTTGTTATAACTCTGGTCATTAGGGTATTGTCCACGGTCTTGATCCCGAATAAGAGATCATCTCTTTTCTTGGACTTAGCCTTGATATAAGCTTTTTTGAGTATCTTTTTGCTATAACCGTGTTTTAGAAGTCGATTGCGTAGTTTGAGGGCTTCATTCTCAAAGTCCATAGATGTAGAGCAATTCCTCATCAAACGGATGTACTGTCCGTATGGGATGCTTCTGATGAGGGGGATAGAGTGCGAGCTGGAGGCGTGAAGTATTGTGTTACCCGCTGTAGTTTTACGGTACAGTGTCGTTCTTAGTTTGTTATTAGATTCACGTATGATGGTTAGGTGTGCTCCCTCTTTACTATTAGACCATCTGGTGCGCTAACTCGTCTTCAATTGTGCATTTCAATAAATATGTGTGCTAGTAGATGTCATTAGATAATTGCATACTTGCGATGAAATCAAAGACACATCTGAAGTCATTTCCCGTCCGGACCTCATACCTGCTTTGATAGCGCGCAGTGACGCTTGGCCGGCGCTGGGGCGCCCGCCTTATCCGGCGGCAGAGAGTAATTTGGACCACGCCGCTCGACCAGCTGGACGCGCGGTGTGGGTGTGCACGCGCCGTCCAGGACCTAACCGGCAATCTGACGACCGTGTATCCTCTACTTGCCTAAGTAAGTGGCTCTGTTGCTGTCCACTCTTTATCAGCCATGGTTCTGGGGATATATTATTGATCTGATCCCCCCCCTTTTTTTGTATTTACTCATTTTAGCCCCTTTGGACCCTTAATCTTTGCTTGATTCTAACCAATTACCTGCAATTTGTGAGTTTTCAACCTGGCTATTTGTGGTCAATGCCTCTTTACCAACTTCACTTGGTACATTACCTCCCCTCCACCTGGTTAGGGTCACGTTCGTACTTTCCTTAGTTTAACCACTTTCGATCACCCACCTTTTAACACCCATTATCTGTTTTCCCCACCCACCCCTAAACTAATCTCCTTCACTTTCACTGCCAATTTGGCACTTCTACTTCTTCACCACCCCTTGGATGAACACCACCTCACTCTTATCGCCTATGGGAACTTGGTTTCTCTGGATCACCAGTTTAACCCCTTTTGATTACACTTTGAGTTTGTTCACTTTCTAGTTTGCTTTTCTCACTTATTTTCAGCACCCTAAGCACCCAGCCTACCCTCATACCCCCTCTAGACTCACCATGCCCATCCTGACCATGCACGCATGCACACCCTGACAACACAACCTGCTTAGCCAACCCTGTACCCACACCTTATGGGGTCCCTAGTCCCATACCTTATCGGTCGCTCCCTCCATTCCCCCTCATCCCCCCCCCAACAACAAACGTAATATTAATAATTTCAACCTTAATATTCGCCAATTTTTCTCAACTTGACAGATGGCTACGGTCTCTGGCTCTGAACGTTGTGTGCCCCTATAGGCTCTCCGGTCTTTTGGGAGAACCAAGCCCTGCACCCTCAACTCTTTTGATTCTTTTGGCTTACCATTCCAGTTGAGTACTCTATTAAGGGACATTTTGTCCTAAATTGTTTAAAACCACTCAACTCCTAGCTGGTCCCCCTCCACTTTAAATATCCCCCCCCCTCCCTTTTTTCAAATAAGATTCTC
>CM070032.1:127590492-127603196 GCA_036250615.1 Ptychadena robeensis | reverse complement strand
CAAATGCATGTAACTAACATCTTTAGCTGTGAAGGGCTGGATAACCGTAAGCGTACCTTTAGTTACAGGTCATTCTTCTATAAGAGCTGCCATTGTGCCTTGATGTGTGAAATATAAGATATATATATTGTAATATAAGAATGTACATACATTTTGTAAGTATGTTACATTTTATGCGTTTGTTTAGGTAGAATCAGTGAGAGTAATGTAATAAAAAATACAATGTTGACTTACCGGAACAGTGTTATATAGGAGGTTGTGCTTAGTATCGCCAATTTTCTGTGCACCCCATCATTGAGATTGAGATAATTGTAGTTCTTTGTTAAACAAATCATCTTTATTGTAGCCAATTAATCAAAAAACACATTTGAAGTGGTGTTTTTAGTTTATTCTGCTAACCACCATCCAATACACCTGTGAAAGACTAAGATCAGAGATAAACCATGGCATGTTACCCACATAGATGCCTGCATATAATAGGTATCAACAAGAGTGCTCATACTTCTGATAATTTGCTTGCATTTGAAGGTCTAGTAGGTGCAATATCATTTTTTCAGGCACTTTAGGCTGCTCTTGAGGGTTGTTGGTGCTCATGACCATGATCTTCTGTGTCAACATCATGAGACCACGGTGTTTTTTTTTTGTTTTTTTTCATCAAAACTGCAACAGTCTCTCCCTGAATGTACCTGGGAGCTATAGCGTTTGCTATGCAGGAGCACAAAAGTTAAAGGAGTATGCTACTAATGTAAACCCACCAACACTTAAAGTCTCTTTATTCTTACAAGCAACTTGTGCAAAAAGAGTCATCTGTACTTAGATAAAAAAGAAATACAATGCAGATGTATGAAAAAAATCAAATTACATTTATTGATGCATTTTTTTTGTTTTAATAAGCAACTTTTGCTCTAAAGATTTTTTTACAATATAAAGAACATACAAATGACAATTTATATATATATATATATATATATATATATATATATATATATATATATATATATATATATATATATATATCCTACACAGAACAACTAAAATCTAGGACTGAATTCTAACCCTACAAGCAAAATACAAAGCAGGCTCTGTAAGAGAATGCTTTATATTGCAAATACTGTCATATCATATAAAGAACAAATAGCGGTACATTTTTAACTTTTTGTCTTTTAAATCCTGTCCTAATGTTACATTATTTTACATCACACTAGAATTACGCAGACATTGCAGGAGAAAAAAAAACATAAAGAGTATAAAAATTAATAATAGGAAGGATGTGGGTTTTGTTATTAGCATAATCCTGTACAAAGTTGCTTTGGGATACAATAGAAAAAAATAATCAAATCAAATAACAAAACAAGCACAAATTTGCAATGAGGTCCTTTATGTTTAGAAAAAAAAATCCTTCGTCAGACAGTTAAATTCAGTCCTCTGTTTATGGGACAGTTTGTGATCCCCCTACAATGTCCCTTGTCCCTGCAGGCTCTGAGAATTTGTGACAAGTGTATATTTAATTCCTTAGCTTTTAGGCCTCTATGTTTGCAGTTCGTGTTTAGGAGTTAACATGCCCAGTTTAAACATTTCACAGTGGTATTATAGAAATAAAAAATACTAGACTTGTGATAACCTCAACCATAAAACACAATGGGGCTTTGGCCCTATGTTCATGCTGTTCCTCCAGCTCTTCATGTTGTTTGAAACCACATTTACCAACCAACATGCCATAGAAAATGCTGGGATAGTCAACAATAATCAATGATACCACCAAAACATATAGTTATGTGGTCCATGTATTAGGCTTTAGGAGCAGATACAACCTCGAGAGTACGGCAAAAATGGGGTTGCAACAGTTCTGTTATGGCTATTGTTGCCTCCTCTTTATGCACTAAGATTTAAAATTTAATAGCAGGGACAGCTCAAAAGGATGGGTTAGGTTAGAGTTTTAAAAATGCAAATAAAGTTTAGCTGGTTGGTAAGGTATGTAGCAACTATTACCAATTCTATGATATCTTTAGTATCACAGTATGTCTTATGAAACACCATGGCCTGCATGAGATGTTTTGCTTATGAAACACTAACATTTTCAGTATTTTTCTATATACACCTGATAATTTGCTAAAGATTTAACTATAATGTAGTCATTTCTGAGAGTTCCTAATACTTTACCACTTTTCGAACAACATTTATTGCAGAGATCACTTTAGTTCACTGATCTTATTGCAGTGCATAATGTCAACTCACATGACCTATGGTGGGGGTTCGTGTCTTAAAATACTGCTATCTCTTGGATGGTCATATTTGTGAGGTATTTTTTTATGAGGAGTGCTGAAAGAAACCATTTTTGCAGAAATACAGGAATTCAAGTGTGTGGATGTTAGAACATGTTACCTATGGAAAGCTGCCTACCATGTGGTATGAGCATAAACTTGTGAAATTGGAATGTGAGCTCTGCGGTGAGTTGATTCTAAAACCAAAACAGTTTGCAGAGAGTAAAAGATTGCAGGCAGATCAGTGACAATCACTGTGGCCATTTAGTACTAGGGTCCTAGGTCAGAATTAAGGAAAGGACACTATATGCGAGTTGTATGTTTAACTGCATGGGTTTTCTCTGGGTACCATGGTTTCCTCACTCACTACAAAGACATGTTTCCCCACACAAATTGTCCTTAAGCAGGGAACACACATGTAGAGCAGCACTATATCCAATTATGATAATGTAGGACCCGACTGCCAATAGAACCCTGGTTGGAGATAAATGGAGGCCCCATGGAATTAGAAAAATATCTTTCTTTTATAAAATTGAGAAAATGTGTTCAAAATGTCCTGATAATTATGCTCAATTTGATGTAGAGAGACTCAAACTATTTTTTTTTCTCCATAGCTAGTTTCATGCCATGTTGTTTGGTTCACATTACCAGGTATGTCTATTCTAGTTACATAATGGGACTTTATGGCAGGGTTAGTTCAGTAAATGAATGTATATTTATATGTAATATATGTTACTGATTTCATTATACATGGTTCCTTGTTAGTACTAACTCACAATGGAAAACAAGCGATTCAACCAAGTCACAACACAAGCAGATGTGACCGCCTGGAAGACACAAGCATAAATATTACAGAGATAGTAACATTTTCCAACATAAGTACAAACTAGTGATAGAAAAAAATGGGAACAAGATATCAACTTAATATTTTGAAAATATTACCACATAAATCCTCTATTTTCATTTCCTTATTATCCTTTCTAGTATTATAACAAACACAGCATACTTCATGTTATATTGTTGCTGGCAGAATGTATTAATGCTACAAATTCATTGCAGTGATGTAGGATAAGAGCATCTTCATCTGCTACCCAAAACATTCACTTATACATGGTTGAATTATTAGCCACCTTCCTATGTAATGTTTATACTTCTGCTGCGACAATTCTTAATGTGGTTTCTGTTTCAAATTGTATTTAAAGTGCACCCCAACTCACCAGATAAACTTTTGTCCTGCACTGGCCAACCCCCTATTGGGGCAATCTGTAAAAAAATAAATTCTTACTTGTAATGAGATATTTGTGTATTTTCCCTGTCGCTCCTACTCTCTCCTATCCTCTTCCTTTACTCCATTGCTGCAGTGCCAGGCTGACAGTCTGCTTGTCCTTAATCTTCTCCCACTGAAAGCAATTGCATCTGGTGGCCTCCAGTGGCGACTTCCACAGAAGAGAGAGGAGCAGGTAAGTATTTATTTGTTGGGTTTTGAGTTGACTTTGAGCCATTGGAATAGCTCAAATGTAAGTAAAAATAAATTTATAAAATATTTAGGAGTTTTTTTTTCCTGAGTTAAGGTGCGCTTTAAGGTAAATTCATTGGAAAATGTATTGCTGTTATATGGCCATATAAAGGCCCTACACAAATGATGGCATGTAATATATACCATAATGTGATACATGGCAAGGGTCAACTACAATGCAAGACTGAAGTAACTGTTTTGGGTGGTGTTGACCTTTAATTCTAGTTTAGTTATTTTGTATAGATGCAAGGATATTGCCAGAAATTAGTCAAAGACTTAGCTGAGCTATGATCAAAAGTTCACTGCTACAAAACTGATGCTATGACATGGCTCTTTCCATTTATTGTAAAACTAGAACAAATGAAATGTAGAGAATATATTGTTGCTCCATGCTCCATTTGCAGTATGAATAGAGACAAAGTGTATGTTTATAATTTTGTTTTAACTATTGCATACTGGATTGAAATATTGCTTCAGATTTGCTGAGTTATTACAAGGATACTGTTTTTTTGATATGTATCCTTTGCAAACCTTATTTTTTTTCTACAGTAAAGAGAGATTATGTTTCTTTATTTTTTCTGATGAGGTCTGCATTCTTAAGTACCATATTGAAATATACATGTGTAGGTTTTAACAATACCTGACACTATTATAACTTTAAATGGTCCAAAAGACACTACAGATTTTTTTTAAATCTGGTCCTTGTGGGGAAAAATAGATTCCTTTCATTGTGTACATAAAAAAAATACACAAAATGACAAAATCCATCTGAGATGCACAAGACCTTTTGAGCACACAGCAATGTTAAATTAGTTTTTTTTTTATCTTACTTTTCTATAGAATTGTATATTATGGTAGTTCCCAGAATGTACTTGCCAAGTTAAATGGTAGATTACAGAGGTCCATTTTGGTTTAGGGGTTCTACATGGCAGGTTTTTGGGGCCTGCAGGGATGCCACAGGACAATCATATGAAGGTTTTCTTCTTATGGACACAAACATTTTTGAGTACTTTTCACACTAAAACGGAGGTAAGACAACAGGAGTTTGAGTATCCTTATGATCCAGTATTTATTCTTAATAAATAAAATTCAAAACTTGCATGTTTGTGGCTTTAACCTCTTCAATGTTAGAAGAACATATCTCTCCCGAAGCAAAAGAATTTCCGATTATATTGTTGAAATCTTCTAATGCTCCTCCTTGGAAGCAGAGCTGTCTTTCTTGGTCAGTTTTAATGTGCAGCTAAATGGTCATTTCAAAAGTAGGCTTCACACATTGTGTTAGTAAAGGCCCTCTTGTCACTGCAGTCTGGGATTTGGCAGAAAAGTAACAAAGAATGTCACAGAAGTGTGGTGAAGCTTCCTCTGCGCTGTTCAACAGGTAAAGTCACTGTAAAAGTGTATCCATTTGCTCTGTACAGTATGCAGAGGAGCCTCTGAGTAAGTACTTTCCTGCTTTTAAATATACAGCTAATTTGTAATCCTTGCTGCTTGGACAGTGATAGTCCTGCGCTAGAGAGGCATAATCCATTAGTGTTTATCACACGCTCATTGTCATGCTGGGTGAGTACTGCAGAAAGAAAAAGGAAAAATAGACTAAATGTAACATTTGCATCTGGAAATGGCAAATACAGAGAAAACATCTGTTTAACAAAGCAAAATTGATTAAATTGATTCACATGGCAATACTGAGGAACTCTAATTAAAAGGCTGAGAGGATTTATCAGCAATGATTTCATTTATTCATTCATTCATTCATTCATTCATTCATTCATTCATTCATTTCTTTTTGCTAAAAAGTTAATTTATAAAAGTGTCTGCACATTTTATACATTGGGCTGGTCTTTAATTCTATCTAAAACCAAGAATCAAAACTAAAATAGTACACTTTAAGCCCCCATACACCTTAAGGTCGATCCATACAATCTCCATTAGATCTACCAACAACTGTGTAGTATAGTGGCCTCCCTGATAGAATACATAGTGATTGGAAGGATTAGAAAGATCCTCATATTACAATATTTGTACAATCAATTTTGTTCTACCAAACCATGTATGAAAAGATTGTAAGGTGTATGGGGGCCTTTAGGTGGGTACACTTACCGCACTTTACCCACGGAGCAAAAATGACCACCCTTGAACAGCAGCATTGTCAATTAACAACTGTATTTTGTGAAGAATGTGGTTTGGTATTATTTTGTTGTAATACGAATGAAATAATAATTCTGCATTAAAGGTCCTTTGCTTAATATGTAAACTGTCCATGCCATGGCTAGTTGGTCTTTTTTTTACAGCTTCCCTTTAGATCACAGGACAGTTTTTTACTTTGGTTCAGTCCATTTTAAATTTGCTCAGTTCCAGAGGAAATACTTCTGTTGCTGTTTGTTTCAGAATCCTTTGTTTAATCTTGTGCCACAAAAGAACCTATAGACCGTGGTGCTCCAACATTGTATTTTGGCTTTGTCCAAAGTACAAAGATATCTATGGATACATTGTTAAAAAAAAACTATAAAATGGGGTTGTTTCAGCTCTGCAAGAAATAGTCATTATATTTTTGACCAGGCAGTGTGACAAATACTGAGGCATGGTTACATACTCATGTTACTATTACTGTGAATAATGCTTAAATTGTCAAATAGTAAATTCTCAAAGCCTCCAGATAGAAATATCAAATCCTTACGCTTTCACTTTGGAAGGGGTTTAAGAAGTTCCCGGCCATCTCTCCATCATCGCGAGGCGTTCCTGGAGGGTTGTTCATCCCTGCCATGTTATTTGGAGAGTTCTACAAGGGGTACAGAAAGTATTTATGAAGAATATAAGCTTTTGTGTAGTCAAATCTTTATTAGATTTACAAATATATAAAAAATTGGGGTTTTAAGCACTTTTCATTAATTATGTCAATATTTTTGGACTTTGTACAAAACCCAATGCTTTCACTTTATAGCATATATTATACGTCTCCTGTAGTAACTTTTCTTTCGATCCTTTACACACCAAGACAAATATCTATAACTTGTGAAAATGGATAAGCATACATTTGACATTACAATGTCTGGTGTTTAATTGGGGGCTCCAAAAGTCTTTATTTTACCTCCTTGGCGTTATGCCCAAAGCGCCGCCACACAGTGTACAGTGTACAGCATACTTCGCCGCGATTGCCGGGGAAACGGCATTTCGTGCCATATAAAATGGCGCGAAAAGCCTGTAACTCCCAGGAGGTTAAGGGGTGGGAGGTAGGAGTGAGATTATTGCATTGCTTGTTTGTTTGGTTTCATACATCATCATTTTGTATACTCTATACGCTGTCTATTTGGCTGTTGACACTAATATTTTCACACTGAGACATTTTGTATGGAATATATTCAGATTTTAAATGATTGGTCCAATGTATTAAATAAAGACCTTTTAATGCTAAATTGATGTTATGTTTGATGTTGTGCCCGTTTAGATTTGCTGAGGATCTCCCAGCAGACGTCATCATGCACGGCTGGTCCTGCCCTTTGTGTGCCGGCACTTACTTTGGTTAGGTTATGAAAACGATCTAAGAATTACGGACATGTCCATAATGGATAAGATCGATTTCACGGCAGATTAAAAGCTTAAGCTTTCGATTTGCACCTGATTTCACAATTTGGAAAAATCTGGTGGAATTCTAAGCGTGTATGAGGGGCTTAACTGTTTACAAGTGTATAAAAAAAAAACCTTCAGAGAACACTGACCAATATTTATGCAGAAGTTAGTTTGATCATGCTATGTGTGTCTAAAATGTTGAATGCAGAATGCTTACTGTATCGACTAGCAAACCCATTACTTTGTTTTTATAGACATTACAGATTACTTTCGTCTGTATAGAAAAGCTAACTTGAGCTAGCAATTACTAACACTGAAAATACATCAGGATTATTAGGAAGGAGAGGCACTATAGTATATTGACAGCACTGCCAGCTTTTTATCCTTGTCTAAGTACAAAAAGAAAAGTAGCATGCATTTTGGGCAACAAATCTTACTCTGATGATGATAGAAATATGTAGAGTTTGTTGCCATTGAATAATCTTACTATAAATGTTTGTTGCTTGGTAGTCTATGGCTTCGTGCTACTGTGAGTCTCTAAAATGTAGCATATAGCTAGATGGAAGCTTTTTCAGCTTTTGGGCATCCACCAACGTCCCTTTATGTGTGCTCAATCGATCAGAAAACACCAACAGTTTGGTTCTCTGGCCCATCCGATTTGGGGGCCATGTCGATCGGGCGGGGTCGATCAGGCAAGGTGGGCTGCACTTGATTCCTCGTCGATCCATCAGCGTGCACGCGCCTGGTGATCGTTTGGCCAGGAATCAAGTGTGAAATCGACCTGTGTATGGCTACCTTTATACATTTTTCATTGTGACCAATTGTACATATGCTTTAGCACTTCCTTGCACAATTTGTTTCCAATCTTACAACAAACTAGTCACCCCCCTACATATTTTGTTTTTCAATCTCTTAGATTGTAAGGTTGTGTCCTCAAATCCTCCTATGTCATAACCTGTACTTGTGTGTTAGCTTGTGTTACATCTCAACTCTTATTTCCAGTACAGTGCTGTGACATTTGTTGGTGCTATAGAAGTAAACGTTAATAATAATATGTCATGAAAAGGGCCAGAGCAATGGTCAGCCTTAAATTAGCATCTACCATATGATATGGGATTTCTGCCCGATTTTTCAGCCGATTGAACATTCCTACCAAACTGCCGGCGGTCGGAAAATTGGGTGTGCCCACTTTGCAAGAGCCACCATGAATCTGCTGCATGTCGGATCGCACAGTGATGCGACATGCCAGTAAATTCCCAGCCGATCCCATTATTTTGGATGGGGACAGAAGTTTCTCTGCGCAACTTTGATGACGTCATCACGCAGAGTTGATCTGCAGCGGCATCGGGCAGAAAACAGCCCGTTCATGCACGGCTTAAGAGATATTATTCTGAAGGGTTTATATGAGCACTAGCAGTTGTATATTTGTCTTTGGAGAATTTCTTTAAAAAATATTTTAGAAAAGACAATACTAAAATGTTGACATTTTCATTACCTTTGGCAACACATCCATGTCTCCAGAACCTGAAATTTAATGATAAATATATTAGATGATTATAGTAGAAGAAATGTTTAAGAAATGTGTTTGAATTTTGTAGATGCTAAATAAATGATTTTGAATGTGTCACTAATATCATTGTTATTTAGCTGTAATTAGACTGGATACCACTAGGTGTCACACTAATACCACATTGTTGGAGTTTGCAGTTACTTTCTTTTTTTTATTCCTTCTACAAACTGATCTCATATGGTTATCTTATTGTTGCTTGTCCCTCGACCCTACCTTCGCTATATGACAGAGTTCTAGGAATATTGTAGAATATGGACCATGGCTAAGGGTGGTTAAGGGCAGAGGTAACCTCCCTTAAAAAGACCAATCTGAATAGCCCTCTTCAAACTTCAGTAACAGATTGTCATGCTAATTTACAATAAAGGCTATATATATGGTATAACTATGTAAATAAATGTAACATGAGTCAAGGTTTTGCTTTAATCTTTGAAGTTTTAGAAAGTTACCCCCCCCCCCCCCCCCCCCCCCCTCCATAACATGGGTTGCTTTATTTGGCAAGAAATAAACAAGTAAAACATACTATATGAACACTGAATTCTTGTTTTTCATTGGCGCTTACCTAGTGATCCGTTCATGTGATGAGGTTCCATGGCACCCATTGCTCCCATTGGGCCATCAGGACCAGGACCCATTGGAAACTAATTAAAAAAAAGTATGTGTGTTTAGAGAAAAATACACTTTTGGGCCATGCTTGGTTGAGACTTAATGACTTAACTCACATTTGGTCTGCTTCCACCGGGTCCTATGGGGTTCATCATTGTGTACATGTTCTCACTTGAGTTTGTTGAATCTAAGCAGAAGTAAAGGGATAATATACTGATTTTAGCATTGATCATTCTCAATAAATTCTGGTATTTTTACTGCTGCAGGGTAACCCATAGTTGATTTATTATCACAAACAGAATGTTACGCAAACAAGCAATATTTAAATGCATGTTTTAGGTATGGTTATTCACAGTGCTAACAGTCTAAATACCCAGACAGTAGTTAAATGGACAATGGAAGTTAGGAATTCAGTTGGTTATCGCTTCAACAAACACTTTCACATTATCTATGTCATATATTAATGCATTGCCCACAATAAATAATTAATAGCAGATTTTCCAATACACTTTTTTTTTTGCTTAACCTCTTTGGCTATTGGCCAAAATACCAGGGATACTGATCACAAACTCCCGTTAGTGGGATAATAAGGTGTCTTTGCAAAAGGAAAAGAAGTAGGATTATTTTTATTGTAACCTTGTACTTTCTAGCCTGATCCAATCTTCCAGCTTGTGAAACAAGTTCAGTTATAACCTGAAACTTTGCCACACACTCCTTCCAAACTGAGCTTTGCCACATCAACAACCAGGAAGTAAATTACCTGTTCCTAATGGAAACTCAGCAACAAAAGATTTTGAACTCTCCCCCAAAAAATCTACATTACTGGTGCTAATTACTATTTGCGTTTTATTACCTCCTGGGCTTGGCATTATGGGTGTTCCTGGAGGCCCCCCTCCACCTGGAGGTCCCTAAATAAAAGAAATATAACACGTTGTCATTTAAAAATAATAACGCATATGCTGATGCTGTTAGGTTGTGGTTATACTTTAATGAAAAAATACATAAAACTCCTAGTGAAACAAAAAGAAAGTTCTTACCACATAGTTTCCTGGTGATGACGATGAATATGCTATCTAAAGATAGAAAATAGATGAAAACATTACATCTTACAGTGAATATATAGTGTTATATATATAGTCTCCTTATCTATATTCAGGGTATACAATATATTTTTACAAATATTTTGTTTTTGTTTTCTGGTACAAAATATTGTATATAAATATTTGACATTGATATTCAGCCAGCAGGTGCAGCTATAGGCTCCTTTTAGATACTTTAGATCCTTTCATACTGTTTCACACAGGCTTGAGAGTTTGATACTCTGAAAGCAAACACTCTACATGACTTTTTGGAAATAGCCCACTATTGTACGTTATAATTGTGTGCCTTTTCTTCATGCAAACTGAGATTATGGCAGTTGCTGCAGATGTGTTGTCTGAACATCATTAATGCCAATCACTTGTCCTATGCCCATTGGATTGAGATCTGGTGATTTAGGGGCTAATTGAGTATTATAACTAATGATTAACTGTGCTCAAACAGGTTTTCTGAATATAACTAAGTCTAAGTATGTTTGCAACTGCAGTATGTACATCAAACTTTGGCTTTTAACCCTCTTTTTCATGGCACAAAAACCTCATATCACTGGCAATCGCAGCGGAGTACACTGTACTCCGCCGTGCTTGTCAGCTCTTCGCCCAGCTCACCTCACACCGCCGGCGTCAAATAGACGCCGGCGGCGTGTGGAGAGGAGAGCGGCGCCCCCCCGCCCCCTTCAGCGTCACAGATGACGCCGAAGACACGGTGCCGGAAGGGCTCCGTGTGTCGGCAGCTCTACAGAGCCGCCAGCACACAGGGAGACGGCGGTTTTGCCCGATCCCGGTGCGAGGGAGGTTAAAGTAGTCAGTTGGAACAAGGTGGTATTAAGTGTCCCTTGAAAATATCCCTTACACAATCACCAGCAGCCTAAAAAATGTATACAACACAGAATGAATTAATGCCTTTATATAGTTGATGCCAATTTCTGTCTTTAGCATACACATGTTAAAGGAGAAATCAAGACTTGGCAACCCATTTATTATTAAAATCAATGGGAAAGTGCCCCTGCATCTTATAGTCCGAATATGTAAAAAAAACAAAAATTTTTTTTTACTCCCAATCATCCTGGGAGCAATAGCTATGCATCACAGTAGACAGAAATGTGTTCCATTCCCTCCAGCCAAGTCAAAAAGCCACTGCCAGGAAGAGATCTTATCTGCATTAGCACTAGCAGTACCCATTCTCTGAACACCCTGACCAACTTATGGAAAGACACATTTTACAATGAGATATCATGAGTTGTGTATTTAAATTAATATTCTGCATCACAATAAATACATTTTGTGACACAGACTGATATTTCCTCACATTTGTAAATAGCTGCTCAAGTTATTAGTGCCAGGTTGTAAAATGTGTTTTCAGAGAATGGGTATATGTATAGACACATTAGCCATGACACATTGCTGCAGTGAAGACCTCCCTCCTGGCACTGGCCTATTGGCTGGAGGAATATAGAGTAAATACTGCATGGTCCAGTCCTGCCTACTTTGCTGGAACATTCTGTATATTTACTTACTAAGACCTGTCCGTCTGGCTCCAACAACAATTGCTGCTGGCCTGAATGCATTTGATTTGATGATTTTATATTAGCAATAATATACTATTAAACAGGTGCCAGTGAACAGACTGGTGTGTGTGATTTACACTTCCAGTGTGATTGGATCAACAAAAGCTTTGCAAAAAATGACCTATTTCAGTGTCTTATATATAAATATACAATGTAGTTCCTTACTGAATTAGCGTTGGGGGTTGGCCAAGGACCTCTCCCTCCAGGACCCCTGTGAAGAGAAAAGAAAGGTTTCATTTCAATGTGTATTTATTTGTGTGCATATAATGTACATTTAAGTGTATTTGAAATCTAATAACACATTATAAATCAATGTTGCATAGGGATCTATAAAATTTATTTTTATATATTATGAACGGAATAGAGTGAATAAACTACCAACGCCTAAATGAAGATAAGCCAATTCATTAACTACAGTAAGATACTTGATTAACAAATAAATGAAATAATTAACAGAACATGCATACAGGGAGTGCAGAATTATTAGGCAAGTGGTATTTTTCAGGAATAATTTTATTATTG
>CM070032.1:127553788-127568870 GCA_036250615.1 Ptychadena robeensis | reverse complement strand
TGCACTTTTGGTACAGAAATCTGGACCTCAGCAGTGCGCTAGGGAGGTTAAATTCCCCTGTGTATATGCAACAAAAGGCTTTCTCACATACATAAAAACACATGGCTGAAGAAGGGACAGCAATATTAACCTCCCTAGCACTCTGCTGAGGTCCAGATTTCTGTACCAAAACCACCATAGACTTAAATAAAAAAAAATTTATGTTGTAGGCCTGTAACTTTCTAAAATATGTCCGTACAAGGGTCTAGTAGACATCCTGATTATAATAATGTTTGAAACACAATTATGAAAAAATTTATATATATATAATAAAAGCTATAATTTGAATGATAAAATCTCTAAAATACTTATTTTGTATGATAGATTTCAAAACAGTATGTATTCATATTTATGTTTTTTTTACATTCATAATAAAAAAAATTATTCAATTGGAAATGTGTTATGCATGTTTTTTTTTTTACTTTGGCACACCAGGGGAGAAAGGGTTAACTGCAAAGAGCACTTATCCGAAAATCACAGAAGACTGTTCTGGTGTGATTTCCATTTGATTCTACCGCTGCCCCCCCCCCATGTGACATCATCATGTCACTTGGGGAGTGGTTCGTTCTCCTCCTCCAGCTTTTTTTTCAGATCGGAGCCCCATAGCAGCACAGAATAGTAAATCTGCGCTGCCGGGGCTCTGATCTACTGACCTGAAGGCTCCATCTCGTCCATTGCTATACTGACAAGTCAGTGCTGGACAAGATGGATCCGTCAGGAACGGCAGGGGGGTTAATTATAAATGGTACCATTCTATCAAACAGGATAAAACTGCACATTCTACTTTAAGAATAGTCTGTAATAGGATAATGTACACTTTAAATACAAACCATGTGAATTCAATACTGTGCCTGAAGTTTTTGCCTTTGTAATTTCCAGCTCCACAGAACAGATCACTTTAAGAGTTGAGCTGCACATACCTTTTTTTCTCTGGATTCTTCTATACCACAATTTGTTCCCTTAGGACAGTAAGCCAGAGTGTTCCAAGCCTCTAGCCTATTTCCAAGTTCACTCCTCTTGCAGCATGCTGGCTTCTGACCCACGCTTAAGCTGATACAGCTGTGACTTCTCTAGTCCTGTTCAACTCGAATGCTTCCATATAAAACACCAAAAACTAAATTGAAAAACTGTAAAAGTGCCCCTGTTTAGGAGAAGGTCTCAAAAAGCAACATGCCAAGTGAAGATGTTGATGTTACAATTGAGGGTTTTAAGCTCATCTTAAAAAACAATAATTAACCCCCACACAACTTTCATTTCTCTTGTACTCTTCTAATATATGATGAAGCTTGATATATTCGCCAAAATTTTCCATCCATTGGTATTTCCATGTGGTAAACTGCCAACAATGTACTCAAGCTTGCTCATGCTGGCTTGACCCTCACGTTCCCTATTAAAACTGATGTTACATCTGATCAGGCCACTCTGACCAGGCAAGCAGTGCTGGCACAATGATCCCTACAAAAAAATAGCAGAATGGCAGAGGGAAGGAAAACTGAAAATTTAATGCTGGAAAACAGTATCCTGTGATGAGATGGAAACTTATTTTTTGATAAAATGTACCTATGCTTCATAGATGAAATAATTAAGCAAAATCTTAACTACCAGAATGGAAGGTTCCAGTCAGATTGTCAGAAAATGTACACCAAAGCATGGTAGGTTAAAGATCTGCCACAGGACCTGTTTATGGACACTTCAATGTACATTATTTTTTTTAAGGGATGGTTTCTTTGTTTTATTGCAAAACTCAATGAAAGTTTTTTCCGAAAAAAAAAAAAAGATCTGCCACAGGAAACCCACAAGCAATATTTCTCTGAGAAGATTTTTAAACATTGCTTTCCCAGTTCAGGCGCCATTCAAGCGATTTGACCATTATAGCTGCAGATTAATTGGTGGAAATTATCTTCACACATTGTGGCAGAAGCACAGAAACAAGCCAACTTCGCTCACTCTGCAACAGTCTTTCAGAGTGCCTGCTTTACTAGGAACCTGTGCTTCTAGTTGTATCTACATGAAAGACTGAAAAGTACACTAGCCAGTGCTAGGATGGGGAAAATTACTTTACAGCTTCCACAGTGAAAATCACATATACACATTTACTCAACTGCTGAGAATATTGCAGATGGAATTTTTTTAAAAATGAATACCGTAAATACACAAAAATATGGAGACTAAGCATAGGCTGACAAGTCCTTTCCAAAAAACAAACAAAGGCAACACATTATTGAGCAATTTTTCTATTACCAGAAATGTTCAAATCTGCCATTAACCAAACCGAAACCCTACAGTAAGGACTCATGTTCCTCAAGGACTTGACATAACGCATAGTATTTAGCTCAGTAAAATATGTTAAATCATCTTAGTCAGGGCGAGAGAATGAAGAAATTTGGAGCACCATAATTGCCTTGTCATAATATGCGACCACTTCAGACAGCTGTTACAGTTAAGAGTGCTACAAATTGAGTTGTTAATGAAAGAAGACAGCTTTAGTTGTCTTTTGTTTTGAAAGGTTCTGCAACAATATATAAAGAAGTCAATAATGCTAGAAAAAGCGCTTGTTCTGGAAAGTTCTGATTCTACTATGAATCATATTCAGAAAACATTCATATCATATTTGTAAAACATTTCCTCAATGTAACTAAACAGATCAAAAGAAATTAAAACTGCAACATCTGCTCAATAAAACTTGCAAAGGTTGCATGTAATAAAAGACCTCTGTATGTTTGGTACCTACAGTAGTATGTCATCACCTAGATAGCTAACATGCGCAGTTTGGGGTTACCCATAAAGTTTCCCCAGTCTAGTAGGAAAAAATTGTCCCTCAGCAAAGTGTATTTCAGATTCTCACTTTATTGGCTAGAGCAGTGGTGGGCAACTGAGTTGATATGGAGGGCCACAAGTGCGGCCCTCGGCATGACTAAAGGGCCGCACATACATTTTTCAATCTATACCGACTAGTATAAGTATTTTATAATGTGGAAATGACAACAGGCATAGATAGAAGACATTATTTTTCATTTTTACATAACAACATGTATTTTAAATTATACCTCAAGCATTGGGTAACACTGTAGTATTGTGATGCACATTTTGATCCAGAGGTTATGTCATGCAATATGAGTTCCTATGCCCTATGCATGATCAGTTAGGGGCCGCAAGTAGAGGACTAAGGGGGGCCGCTGAAGAATGCCCAAAGGGCCGCATGCGGCCCCCGGGCCGCAGGTTGGGCACCTAGGGGCTAGAGGCTACGGATGTACATGGGTCCACCTGGGTAGATTCAGCATGGAAACTGGTTAAAGGTGGGTGTTGGGGGATATGGGCCATCTTGCTGTACATGCTGTTCATTTAAATGGATTGATTTGTGTGCTTTAGTTTGTATTTGTATTATACTGTATTAGTATAAGTATTGCTGAAATTCAGATTTACATGGGAACTGCTGGGTATTTCTTGATTCTCCTTATTCCATAGCTTGGGTAATGGTAAGGGGAAATGAGGCTGCACATCTGGGATGTCTACAGGTAGCTGCATTGCTGAGGGCAGCCTTATCAATGTTATATCAGTGAATGGCTAATGCTTTACAATAATCTGCCCCATGGAATAGTACATTTGCTTTTAATGTTAATGTGTTGGGGGCCAACCATTCAGACTGACATTCTTTAAACCATTTTCACCTCTCCAAACATGGCCCACTCAGAAAAAGGATGGACACCCCTGATCTAAAGCTAGCCACACATTGTTCGATTTTAGCGTTTAATCAGTGTTTTTCTATGAATTCGATCAATTGAAAGAAAATCGTTTTTCTTTCTTTCACATAGTACAATCGACGACTATTGATCGATTTTTCGATTTTTGTCAAATCGTCGATTGAATCGTGATCGGACAGGTTGGAAAATTCCTTGCAGCTTTTTTTGGTCGAGTCAATGATACTCGATGTGTGTGACTACTTCCCTTTAACACATCACTTCCGATTGAAGCTAAAATCGTAAAAGGAATTCAATCGACGATTTTTGATTACTTCGATTAACTTTTCAGTCGAAATTGAACAATAATTGTACTTCCCATGTGGTGTACATCGATTAAATTAAAACCAATTTTAGATTTTTTCATTGAACTACATAATCTAATCTAATGTCGATTGAATGCTAAAATTTAACCATGTGTGGCTAGCTTAATGTATTCAGTGTACCCAACTGTCCTCATCTTCATCTATCGTCATCTCCCTTCTATATTTTATCTACTGTACTCAACTGTCCTCACCTCCATCAAATTGAATCTCCATTCTATATTGTATTAAGTGTACTCAACTTCCATCAATTGCCATCTTAATTATTTTCTATATTAAACCTACATACTCTTCACCCTTCTTTATTGTATATAGAATACTCAACTGTCATTGCCTATAGTCACTGCACTCTGCTCTGCTATAGAGTAGCAAACTGCCATTGCCTCCATCCAATTTGATCTCTATTCCATACTTTATCAAGTTTACCCAACTGTAATTTCCTTCATCCATTTCATCTTGATTCTATATTGTATCTACAGTACCCAACTGTCCTCTTCTCCAATAACTGCCCTCTCCCTTCCCCTTTGTAGCTTGTGTACCTTTCCTCCATCCGTTGTAATCTTGATTCTATGTTGCATCTAACTGCTCTTTTCCCTTCCCTATTTTATCTAGAATACTCAACTGTTATTGAATATGGTCACAGTCATCCTTTTTGTATAATGTTTCTAGTGTACCCAAATGTCCCCTCCATCAATTACCATCTCCCTTCCCTATTGTATCTAATGCAGGCATGACCAAAATCTGGCTCGGGGTAACACCATTTGACTGCTAGAGGCCAGACTTCAGTATTATGGCAGTGAATGACTAATACTTTACAATAATAATGCCAAACATGTGTGAAGGAAGAGACCTGCCTATTAAATAGTACATTTAGTCTTAATGTTAATAGTTTAACAAATGTATGGCCTGAATGGAGGGCCCCCACACATTATAACCTTGTCAAATTTGCCCCTCTCTGAAAAAGGTTTGGACAACCCTGAATGAATTTTGTAAAAGAAAAGTCAGTTTAATCACTGTGAGATAAAACTAGAACAGAGATTGATGTCCATCAGTGCAAAACATCAGAAATCCTTAATGTAGAACATAAAGAGAAATGTATTCATATCGTATATAATTGGATTATATGACTTTTTTCCCAAAACATGACACAAAGTTAATTTGGTCCATGAAAATTATTTTCAATTAGGGATAAACATACAATACAGAATTGTTGTACAATGATTTTTATAGCAATACTATGTATACCTGTATATATGTATTTCTTCTGATATATATATATATATATATATATATATATATATATATATATATATACCTGATCTATGTGTAGAATCTGCATATGTAAATATATTTATGTCAGGTCTAAGCATTTGAGGAAATAGGAAAATGGAATTTGCTCCCCCCCATTGTACAGCTTAATGGTCTCTAATAAACCCCCTAGTTACACAAAATGATCCTCGTTCTGAAAATGGCATCATGGGAGGTGACAGCTAGCTAGCAGAGACGCAGAACACTGAATATGGCATTACAGAAAGAAGCACCAGGGAGCCCATTACTGGGGAGGATTTTGTGGCATTACTTGAGTGAGATTTCAATTTTTACTATACCTGCATCCCTCATGTGTCTCCCCATGTGTAATGGTGTCTGAATTGCAGCTATTTCTCTCAAACTATTTGTGGCATTTGGAGTTATTTTAAAGAAAATGGCCTATCCTGTGCTCCTCACACTGTCCCTCTAACCCTACATGAATGTGACAGGTTTAACAAGAAAGAACTTCTACTCTGTGATTTGCTTTGAAAAGGAGACTGGTTAGAAAGGGGCAACAAGACTTAACTAGAGAGGAAGATCCACATGCAATGAACAGACATATCCTTCTGCCTTGCCATATATGATATGGAAAAGCATGCAAACAATCACACATTTATAGATTATATACTTATGTATGTATATTGAAATTCTGTGGCTACAATTGATTTCCATACAATATATATCACATTAAAATATAAGAGAGAGGCATGAACATGTCCAATATAAATTTAAAAATCATAACTGATTTGAGGGCTTGTTCCATATTATTTGTTCTGCCTATGACTTACTATTAGTTTATTTTGTTTGGTTATCATATTTTTCGGCCCAAAGACACACCCAAAGTTTTGGAGAGAAAATTAGGGGAAAAAAACAAACACAGCCATTCAGATATCAAGTGAATATACAGAATGTTCCAGAAACGTAGGCCGGGCTGGATCATGCAGTATTCACTATATATTCCATCAGCCAAATGGGACTGCCAGGAGGGAGCAGTCTTCACTGCAGCTGAGTGTCTGGGCTAAAACTTTAACATGTGTCTGTACGCTAGCAGTACCCATTCTCTGAACACACTAACCAACTTATAAAGAGACACATTTTACAATATGGCACTGAACAAGTTACCCATAAGTAGCTATTCACATATGGGAGGAGATATGAGTCTTTGTTACAAAATGTATTTATTGCAATGCGAATTGGTAATGTAAATACACAACTCATGCTATCTATTGTAAAATATGTCTATCTATTAGTTGGTCAGGGTGTTCAGAGAATGTGTACTGCTAGTGCTAATGCAGATCAGATCTCTTCTTGGCAGTGTTTGTTTGGATTGGCTGGAGGGAATGGAACACATTTCTGCCTCCTGGATGGTTGGGCCTAAAAAAATATTTTTTTGTTAGCTATTTAGACCATAAGATGCAGGAACACTTTCCCATTGATTTTAATGGTAAAACGTGTGTCTTATAGTCCGAAAAATACAGTAATTTAAGATATTTTACCCAGTATTTATTGAGAGACAGATCTGCTATGAAAAGAATGTCCAAGATCAATATTCTAAGGATAATTTTGAGTCGCCAGTACTGGGGAAACAGTCTTCATGCTTATATCTTAAGTATCCCTCTCTTACAGTTTTTATTACATACCTTATGTTTAAATCATGATATCATTGCTTTATTCCTGTGCTTTTGCTTGCACTACAAGTAGATTATGACTGATGGGAAGGGTCAGCCAGACATAATAACATCCATAACTTACTGAATACAGTGGTTACCCCAACTTCTTTATTAGACATATTATTATTTTCAGTAGATTTATTTACATGGGATTTGATGTAATGGCTAAGTAACTTTAGGAAACAGCCAGTATTACCATGCCCCATGAAGAATAAGAAAAAGGGTCAAGTATGGCAGCAACAGAAACTCTTGTGTACTATGCACAAAATGTATTTGACAGCACAACCTGCCATAAGTAGAAATGATGTGAGGAATAAACACCTGAATGCTATTTTCTGAGATTCTTTATGGTGTCAGTCTGTGGCAATACAATATGATATAAAGAGCTACTGTCCTGTGCTATACTCCCTCCTCTGTGTTTTTCGTCCTATCTTTTAAAAAAAGACATGACAGAGGAGGGACAATACAACATATGGCTGTAAGTACATATTTTCATTCTCACGATGACTTCTAATATTCAGTTTCATCATCTAGACACTGTTCATCTGGTGACTAGAGGTAAGCTTTTCTAGATAGGGCCCTCAATGCTTGTGTATAGTGTATATATTGTAGAGTGAAAAAACATTTCAAGTGTTGTTTCCATGATAACATTGCTTGTATTTTGTTATATTTTGAAAATCCAAATAAAATTGTAATGTTTAAGGCTAAGGCTTGTGCACTAATAAATCATTAAGGTGGGCTTGTGCACTGCGCTAAAATCTGCACAGAAGGCTAGGACATAACTGTCAACACAGCCCATCATAGCCCCTGATCCGTCAGTCCGAGACTCTGTGGTGTTTAACAGTTCCATTGATGGTCCAGGCATGTTAGTCATTTGTCAGCCCATTTATTTAAAGATGGAGCATTATCAGCTGTACTATGTAGCATGGCCGAAAACCTGGCCCTTAATGGTGCGAATTTGAAGTGCCAAATACCAGGCAGATATAAAAGACACAAACTACTTAATCTCTGCATACATTGAACATCACTGAATGTATTTAGTCAGGTTAACTACCTAAATTTTACCTGGTCTGCTATACAGCAGAGTTTTTCTTTTCTCTACTCTCTCACAATAATAGAGACATTTGAATGAAAGTTTAAGTAAAAATTCCAACTTGACTTTAAACTTAATTCATGCAAAAACTATTTGTGTTAGAGCAATACTTTCATTTATGTAGTATACCCTGCTCTACATCTCTAGCAAGTTTGTTGATGATACCATGCTCAGGGGCTTTGCAATTAACTCACAAAGTTCAACTAGTCAAATTCGACCATCTCTACATGACATCTTAATCTCCCTAATGTATTTGTAAGATGACACTCAGTGTGGAAATGATTTCTCTTTATATCAGAAATATAGTCTGGCTGCATCAACGTAGAACAGATCAAGTTGGGCAATTTTCCTTAAACTGAAATATGGGTAAGATAAATGCTGATATTTTTGCTGGGCAATGACAGTATAATATGAAGTCACATTGTACATGCCTGGAGGTTTGTAAGCAAGTAGGCAGTATATGTATGAGAGCACAGAATGTAAATCCAATAGATGACCGAGCTAGCCCTTGTTTTCCTTCCTGGCTGCTTCAGAAGCTGTTAACAATTAAAGAGAATGGTTTCTGTACACAGAAGAGAGAGAGAGAAAAATCTGAGGGAATAACTAGCACCAACCCCCCAGTATTCACTGCTGAGATTTATGGCCAGCTGCACTGCTGAATGGAGCTAGAAAAAAAAAATTAGATGGAAGAAGAGGCCCAGGTACTTGTATGGGGGGAATATATCAGCTTGCACATACACACATGAAATAAAAAAGTGTGAATACTGAATTACACCGCGTTTGCAGATTTTGTTTTACATGAGTAGGATATGTTATTATACTACCATGGGTAAACTATACTTTGTTTATATTTGCATTGCATTTAAACTAAGCAGCTGCATATGTTGAACAATTCTGATATTTGGTATGTCTATATGGCTATTGCACAGTAGTGCTCAAACTGTGAGCATTGCAATGTGGAATCAGGCAGACACTACAAACAACCCACTTCCTGGGG
Organism: Ptychadena robeensis; assembly: GCA_036250615.1. Lineage (NCBI taxonomy): Eukaryota > Metazoa > Chordata > Amphibia > Anura > Ptychadenidae > Ptychadena > Ptychadena robeensis. The sequence continues at coordinate 127,559,703 of CM070032.1, read as the reverse complement.
TTTATCAGAAAACCATATAGCCTAGCAGGAAGTGCAATCAAATTATATTGTACCATAGGATGCCTTAGAAATAGTTGTGAGTTTACCTAACTTCCCATGCCCATGTCGAAGGGGACCTCAAACAGAAAAATGTAAAGTCTACCTGAAATGAGGAACTATTTTGCAAACCAAACTGAGAAACTGTTGAGAATTAAGAGTTAAATTAGGGATTCGAGTTACACAGTTTTATTTTGTGATTTTACATGAAAGAATACTTATAACTCCAAACAAACATGCATTTAAAAAACATAACATTGTACATTATTGATTTTAGATACTCTGAAATATAATTTTCCACCAGCCACTAACTGTCCATACTTGTTAGTGATAGAAGACTTATTTTTTTTTTTTGGGCACAGTATTCAATAATGGTGATCACAAGAAAATATTTATTTCTTGGGCTCCCTGTCAATGTCCTGTACATCTAAAAAAGGTTCATAAACTCTTATGTAAACATATATCATTGTGTACATACACTTGTATTACTTTCAAGTGTTTGTTGGCACTTACTGCATTCATCCTGGTTTATAAAGCAGCGTTAATACGTGCACCAGGCCTTAGCTTTTGGGACCCTATGGAGCCCCATATCTAGCCACCGCTGTGTGAACATTCCTGAATAACATTTTTACATGCATGCTCAGCAAGTAACTCACAAAAGTGCTTTTGGGACATGTAGTCCAGGGAAGGAGTCCTTGTATAGACAAGGAGGGTGCTGTATCTCCCATACAGAATTTGGGGGCAGTAAGGTAAAGTATGGTATGGTAAGTAAGTGCCCTATCTATAACATATTACTTTTGTGTCACAATACTTAGCTTTTACATGAGGGCTTAATAACCTTTAAAATATTTATATTTTTTTGTGGATAGAGTAGGGGAAATAACACTGCTTCAGTTTTATTACCACCATCTTTAACTACTTGTCTTGTAGACTCAAAAGGAATTGTGTGGTCATTGAAAAAATTGTTCCCATTAAAAATACATTTTCTCCATTCCTGTTCTAAAACTATTGTAACAACAAAGGTTTGACTCCTCCTCAGTTTCATACTTCAAAACATTGGAGAGAGTGACTTCTCCCTGCTAGGACAAAAGCTGGCCAATGCATGGGTATATTTTTGTTCATTCATTTGTTCAAATCATATAAATTAAAAGTAAAAATGTATTCCTTTCTTCTGAAATAGACCAAATTTGCTGGCAGTGGAGCATAAAATTGATATTTTAGACTGGCATTGAAACTGGCATTGAAATTAAGGAATTCATTTTGCAACTACACTGTAGTAGTACAAGCAACCAATATTAGACTGACAGTCGATGTTTAAATTGTGCAAGTTGATCGAATGGAAAATCAACTGAGAGAAAGCTGATGTGTGTAGGCCTACCATTAAACAGCATCATTTAACCATTGAAAAATTACACCTGAATAACATAATTTACAATGGGCACTTCTTTTTATGTATAAGTCTTTCTGTAACTAGATAATACATGGTGATCCTGCCAGTATCTATCTTATTGGTAGGAGCAACACTCTGCTAGCTGATGTTCTTTCATTCCAAATTTAAGCATCTTTCAGCCAATAAGTGAATCTTTCAGTATTTTTTTTCTTTACTTACTGGACCCTGACATACAGATACACTTGGATCATTTTATAGACTGTTTCTCTTAAATATAGCAATAGTTCACAATGAAAAAAAGAAATCTGTTGAAAAGGGTACATAGTCTACTCAGAACATAGTCATTTAGGCTTTTAATTAATATAGACTAATGAAAACGGTGTAAATAAAATTGGCATCAGGCTTTTGCAGTCCCTGTAAAACAAAGATCAGGCCTTTAACAGGCACACTAGTTCTTCATATGTGCATGGGCAGGACAGGGAAGTTTATTAGTTATTAGTCATCTTGTGCATATTTCTTTCTTTTTTTTTTTTTGTAAAAGGCTGTGTACATTGATAATGATTTACTTGATTAGGTAGGCCCATTAACGTAATTTTGTAAGCTAATTAGATACATAAATAAATCAGTAGCCTACTCCCTTTTTGTGATAGAAATAAAAAATACAAGTTATACTCGGTGGGAGAGGCATATGTCCTTTTATGCTCTGACAGTGATGAAAATTCATAGTCAGATGGTAATGAAACTTTTGAGGATTTTGGCACACAGAAAACAGTGTGCAAACTAGTCCATCTGCTAAAAATCCAATCCTAGTAGCAAAATAGCAGCAGGCATTAGAAAAGAGAAGTCATAAAACTAGCATGATGCTGAGATAGCTGAAATGAACATGGAATAAAGTATTTTGTCTCAAAAAATAATAAAGGCATGGCCATGTTCATTGTGGCGATCCATCAGCTCTTGTTTTCAAACTTTGGGAGAAGAGGAGACCAATTTTTGTAGTTGTACAAATCAGTAAATTTGTCTTTTGTCTGATATAGGATTTTAGCTCAACAGTTTGTTATGTATTTCTTGTTTTATAACACAACAAATACTTTCAATGGCTTACATGTCAAGACTGCAGGCAGGCCATCATACCTCTCAGACTCCAACTACAGAGTCATGTTTTTGTAAGCATGTAGAATGCTTTATTATTTGGAATAGATATTATCAGGATGGGATTATATATTCCTAAATATATTTTTTTCCAAAAATAATGGAGGTTTCCTAGATTTCCATGATCACTAATAAATGTTCATATTAGCACATCACATATCACATGCTGAATGGCCCAAATCTTTATAGCCAGGGTAACAATGCATTCTTGTTTTTCACAATACAGGTATGGTGCAGGTAAAGGAAATTGTCTCTGGCATACAAATACAGTGGCTTGCAAAAGTATTTGAACTTTTCCACATTTGTCACATTACAGCCACAAAACATGAATCAATTTTGTTGGAATTCCATGTGAAAGACCAATACAAGTGGTGTACACGTGAGAAGTGGAACGAAAATCATACATGATTCCAAACATTTTTTGACAAACAAGTAACTGCAAAGTGGGGTGTGCGTAATTATTCAGCAGTCAGTTGCCCATAGACATTGCCTTATGAGTGCTAATGACTAAATAGAGTGAACCTGTGTGTAATCTAATGTCAGTACAAATACAGCTGCTCTGTGATGGCCTCAGAGGTTGTCTAAGAGAATATTGGGAGCAACAACACCATGAAGTCCAAAGAACACACCAGACAGGTCAGGGATAAAGTTATTGAGAAATGTAAAGCAGGCTTAGGCTACAAAGCATTAAACATCCCACAGAGCACTGTTCAAGTGATCATTCAGAAATGGAAGGAGTATGGTACAACTGTAAACCTACCAAGACAAGGCCGTCCACCTAAATTCAAAGGCTGAGCAAGGAGAGCGCTAATCAGAAATGCAGTCAAGAGGCCCATGGTGACTCTGGACAAGGTGCAGAGATCTACAGCTCAGGTGGGGGAATCTGTGCATAGGACAACTATTAGTCGTGCACTGCACAAAGTTGGCCTTTATGGAAGAGTGGCAAGAAGAAAGCTATTGTTAATAGAAAAGCAGTTTGCCACAAGCCATGTGGGGGACACAGCAAACATGTGGAAGAAGGTGCTCTGGTCAGATGAGACCAAAATGCAAAATGCTATGTGTGGCGGAAAACTAACACTGCACATCACTCTGAACACACCATCCCCACTGTGAAATATGGTGGCGGCAGCATCATGCTCTGGGGGTGCTTCTCTTCAGCAGGGACAGGGAAGCTCGTCAGAGTTGATGGGAAGATGTATGGAGCCAAATACAGGGCAATCTTGAAGTCTGCAAAAGACTTGAGATTGGGGCGGAGGTTCCCCTTCCAGCAGGACAACGACCCTAAACATAAAGCAAGGGCAATAATGGAATTGTTTAAAACAAAACATATGCAGGTGCTTATATTTTAGGTAAGAAGCAGCGGACTACTATGCCCTAAAAAAGACAAGCTGTTTTATGTTTCCATCCAATGTGCGAAACTTGGATTCTTTGTGGTTTGGTCTGGCGCTCTAAGTAAAATTTAAATCTGATGCCTGTAATCTATTTTATGTAAATGAAGGCAAAAAGAGATGGGAGCATGTCACTGATGTGCAATGGGGCACCTACGGATCATATAAATCTTGTTTCAAGATTAAACACAAACCATACTTTGGGACATTATACATCCACAATACATTTACATCTTTTTGACACTAGAAAGTTGTCTGTGATAAACAAACGTAAATCCCCATCTTCTATATCTTGGGGATGAGAATAGATCCTTCTCCGTAATACCCCTTTTGTTTTGCCAATATGATGAAAGAGTAACTATCATAAAACATGGGATATACTATCCAAGTTGTGAAACACTTTCCTGATGGTTTAGATCAGTGGTGGACAATTATGGCCCTCGGCATCACTAAAGGGCCGCACATAACATTTTCAATCTATACTGACTTGTATAAGCATTTTATAATTAAAAAATTACAGCAGGCAGAGCTAGAAGACATTATTTTTAAATAACAAAACGTTTAAATTATATGTCATCATTAGGGAACACTGTAGTATGGTATTGCACATTTTGTGTCATATATATCATGAAAGGTTATGTGCCTCATAGATATAATCAAAACCTCTAATGATATCTATGGGGCACGTAACCTTTAATTACAATCATACCCATTCGTTGGTGAAATAGTGGGAGCATAGGCACTCACCTGTCTGTCGACTGCTCCAGCTGCTTGGCATATGTGAGAGCCAATCAGTGAACCAGACGGCGCCTCAGCCAGTCCCTCACCTCTCCTGTTCCCATTCCAAGAAGATTCAGAGCAAAGGCTTGTCATTAGGGGTTGGCAGACAGGTAAGTTCCTATGCCCTATGCATAAACAGTTAGGTTTTGGGGGGCGCAAGTGGAGGACCAATGGGGCCACTGAAGAACACACACAGTACAAAGTCAAGTCTAAATAAAAAAACAACGAAATTTCAACTTTGCCTTTATTGCATAAGCATTTATGCAAAAAGTACATGTGCTAGAGCAATCAGCTCACAAATTCAGCTAGTCAAAAATTTGACAATCTCTAGCAATAACATGTCTTTATTATAACCCTGGAATAAACTGTGTATCTAAATGAGCTTGCACATATAACACAATCTCAAGGGATTGCTCCAAAAATGTATCCACAATAGGATCATTAATTAAAAGGTGCCAACTATTTCACATAATTTTCGTAAAACCACCATGTTGATAGTTGTACCCTGTGTTTATTTTAATTGTTGAGTTGTGTGCCTATTACATTTTTATGGCCCTTCTTTAGAACCAATGAGGCATATTTGGTCTTTACTCCTGAAGAATGCTAAAATACAGTGTTTACATATATTCAATGATTTTTATTCCTGGTAAACATTAATCTCATGCAAAATACAAACAAACAAGAAGTTATATTCTTTAAAGGGTTTTGTTGTTTTTAATATGTATGTATATACTGTATATTTACGAAAACCTCAAAAGACAATTAAAGGACATTGTGTTGAAATAAAATTGTAGGAGTTCAATAAGAATAATAAGTATGTAATGTGTGTTTGCGCTCATTAAGTCTTCTATATAGCAATAGAATGATTCGGCAATACAAGAGAACATCTAAAAGCCTTCTGTCCTTGTGCTTGTGAAGCTTAGACAAGCACTGTCTGATAATCCTGTTTGGAGAGGTCTCCTGCTCACTGATATAAACCCTTTGGGATACAAGAGGGCTTAGCACTGCTTGATTTAGACTACATGGCCAGTGTTTAAATGCTTCACTTGCTGGCAAAAAAAGCATAATACAGCTGTCTTGGAGCCTGTCAAACAGCATTTGAACATTATGAGCCTGTCCATAAATAGTGATGAGCGACTAGGCAATATTCGAATTCGCGTAATTTCGCGAAT
>CM070032.1:127533725-127544459 GCA_036250615.1 Ptychadena robeensis | reverse complement strand
TTTCTTTGTTGGTGATTATTGTGATATAAGAATTGTTTAGTACCGTACATGGTTAAAGAACTTTTGTAAGGTACACAAAGAAAAAACTTGTGGCACAGTATGAAGGATAAATGAGCACATAACAAATACTGACAAGCCAATCGGGTTAGCTGTTGGGTTGATTTTTGAGTTAAATGAATATTTTCATTTTGATCAAGCTAAAGTGTGGATAATCTTGCAGCTCAGGAATCCATGCAATTATGATTCACGAATTGTACAATGCTATGCTGAGCAAGTAAATCTGCATGCATTTATTCAGGTGAATTAAAAAAATTCAATTTGCGTATTCTCCCATTCACCCGATTTCAAAGCAATTTACATTTTATTAAAGTAGACCACAGCGGAAAAGGGTGGAGAGATTACCACATTACTAGAAGACAGAAGATGAAATCAAGGCAAAAGTTGCAGCACTGGCATTGGGCTATCTGCTCTAATGGTCCGTTATTATTCGCGGTATCTAGTTATGGAAAACATGGGGTTAAGCTGTTCAAAATTCAAATATTGCTTCCCTTCCGTCACTGCTCCTCTATCACCTCCTTCTCTGCTTCCACATCGCATTGGCCAAGGGAGAAAAGTACCTTGCTCAGCAAAGCCTCCTGCATATCAATGAGCTTAGCTTCAGCTGAGAGAGGGGGAGCACACAGAGTAAGACAAGGGAGGAGAGACAAACACAAGCCAGGGATGGAGGGATGTGGGAAGCAATAGACAAGGTATAATGGTGTACAATTGGCGTATTAAAAAATGTGCACTGTAACAAACAGAAAAAATATTTTGTAAATATTAAGGTCAAACATCATCCCTACCTGTCCTGTGGATTGAGGTTGTACTGCACCCAGTTGGCTTCTCACAGTGTGCTTTAGAAGCAACAGAAAATCAACATCCTGCCTTCTCCTAAGCTTAGGCCTAACACTGGCCATAGACGTCTCAAATTCCCCAAAATCGATGTGGCACCATTGAGTCTTCTATGAAAAGTCATACTTCGATCAAAAAGTGCACGATTTTCGGGATCTGATTAATCACCAATTCATCACCAATCGATCGGTGATGTAACTAAAGATCGGCTATACAATCTGAGATCGGAAATGATGGGAAAAAGTGGGAAATGGCCTCCATGAAAAATCAAGATGTCTATGGCCAGCTTTAAATATAGATGTAAAACAAATATTAGGAGACTCCTTTAGCTACCAAAATGATTTGTTTATCTGTCTATTTACAAAGATTTACATCTCACTGTCATATCAATATTGACAATATGTACACATGCCACTGTCATATAGTGTGTGGCTTGTGTGACACCCTTATGTGGCCGAGTAGATTTTGTTCTACTCTAACTAAAAGGGACTACTGCTACCATTTAATGGGGTAAATAAGCAAACCATAGACATCATGATCGAACAATGATATAGGTGGTATAAAATGTGCAAAGCATTGTATACATGCATAACCTAACCTCTTGTTCTAGAAGAAATGTTTTAGAGAAATTAGATGAGGAGTGTAATTAGTTATGGACATTAATTCCCAGAGCACCAAAGAGCCAATGTTTATCCACATAAAAGATATACCTAGGTAGAGTCATGACCAGATACAGCTGATCTTTAACAGTAATTATTGCAAAAGGTTGCCCAGGCATATAGCCAGCACATCCTGAAAAAGTAAACCTGGCACTCATATGTTGGAAATTAAATAATATCCTGATCGCACAGTGCCCTTAACCATCAAAAGAAAATCTGGAAGATGCACACACAAGGCAAATCCAGTGAAGAGATGATTTGCAGAGTGTTTTCTTTATGAAGCTTATAGAAAGGAGTTGCACATGCAGTCACTTTATAGGATATCGGTAGGGTTAAGAGACATCTTTGTTTTTATTCTATTGTTATGCTGCCCCTTGAACTTTTATGGTCTTTCTGCAGACAAACTTAGCTTGGCTCTGAAAAAGAGATTTATTTAGAAGTGATCGTTGGCAGAAAACACACTGCCAAAGTCTGTTTCCAATATGGCTAATGAAACCAAGGCATGTAAGGAGTTACAACAGATGCTGCTTCAGCCGGGTGTGTCTGTGCCAAGACATACTGCAAATGATGTGTGGGGAGCAATGTGTCCTCAGGGAGATGAGAGAAAGCTTTCCCCTTTTCAAACACAATGGGGCTGATTTATTAAAGCATCATATATTCGCCATAGCCTTTGAAACTTCTTTTAAACGTAATTATTAGAAGTCAACACACTGAAAACAACTTCCGTGCTAAATTAGTCTTTTGTTGTAGAAATTATTTTAATGCAATTATCCACAACCTTCTTCCGTTTACACTCATCAACCACTTTATTAGGTACACCTGCTTAACTGTTAGTTAATGTAAATTAATATGTATCAAATCAACTCTTAAGCCCCCCATACAATTACCATGCAATTTCTGTAAAATCAACTTTTCTTCTACCAAAACCATGTAATATGATGACCTTTCTACACCTTCCAATCACTATGTATTCTATCAGGGAGGTCACTATACTACATAGTTGTTGGTAGATCTGATGGAAATTGTATGGAGGAATCTGAAGGTGTATGGAGGGCTTTACATTACAGCAACTCAATGCAGTTACACATGTAAACGTTGTCAAGCCAACATGCTTAAGGTAAAAATAAGCATCAACACAAGGAAGAGAGGTGATCAACGTGATTTTGAAATTGCCACGGGTGTTGGAGTCAGGCAAGGAAGTATGAGTTTTCTGCCAATCTACAGGAATATTCACAAACAACTCAACCAAGGCCTAAGCTGGCCCAATTATTTGGCCGATCGTCCATCGTCCACGTTCCCGGCAGTTGGAGGTCAGTCAGCCCAAAAATGGGTGCACCCACCTGGCAAGATTGACCTGGAATCTGCCGGATTGCACGGTGATCCGACATGCCTTCACCATCCAAAGTGGGACACAAAGGGTGCCCGGACGATTCTCAGCACTAGCGGCCGTGAGTGATGACCATGATCACGATCAATCTCCCGAGAAATCGGCAACAAAACGACCTGTCTATGACCAGCTTTACAGAGAATGGTCTATAAAAGGGGCAATATCCAATACCAACACCTTGATAATGACAGAGATTGATGCTAGAAGTCATAGGAGAATGTCCAGACTGGTTCTAGCTGATAGAATGGCAACAATAACTCTAATTTATGATAACTTAAGTATGAAAATGATTATCTCTAAATGTTTAAAGCTGGGCATACACGTTCCAATTCCTGCATGATGCAACCGCCGATTCGATGCCATGCGCGCTCCCGCATCCCTTAGGGATCGGGTCGTGCAGGAATTGGATGCAGCAACTGACAAGGATTGGGCTAAAATCAGCCGCCCTGTCGGATCGCACAGTTATTGGACAGGATGGTAAATTTTAGCCCGATCCCATTAGTAATAATGAGCTGCACATTAAGAGTGCCGTCCCATTCTCGGCACTGCGCCTAGTGCACAGAATCGGATAAGGAATAGACGGTAAATCATACCGTCTATTCCCAGCTTATCACATTGAATTTAAATCAAATGGTCCACAGCAGCAGGAGACCACACTTTCTGATATCTAAGAACATGCAACTGAGGCTTGGCTCAGCAAAATTGGGCAATGCTGAAACAATAAGATGGTAGAATCAGATATTGGTGTCAGCAACATGAATCCACCTGGTTTTGTATTCAGTTTGTGTTAGTACACCTGTTCTGAGATATTTTCCTAGCTGAAATATTTTCCTATTGTTACAACTGAGCATGTGCAGATAGTCCGAGTTTTGGTGTTTTCAGGGTTATTCTAACGATTTTAGGGTGAGGGGGTTCCGAGGGTTAAGGTTAGGGGATTGGGGAGGATAGATTAATTTTAGCCCCCCAATCCACAAAACTCACCCCTACTATCAACCACCACTCCCCTAACCCCCCCAAACCCCTAACCTTGACACCCAAAAATCGGAAGAATTACCCTGAAAACACCAAAACTCAGGCTATCTGCACATGTGTAGTTGTAACAATAGGAAAATATTTCAAGGTAGGAAAATGTCTCAGAACACCCCATACACCTTTCAGATTTTTCTGTCAGATTTCCTTTAGATCTCCTTTTGTTTTACCAAAACCATGTAATATGAGGGATTTTCTAAACAATCAAGTCTACCTGTGTTCAATCACAGAGGACCCGGCACTACATAGTTGTTGGAAGAGCTGAAGGATATCTGACAGAGAGAAGTCCATGCCATGATGGCCTATGTGTTCCCATCTTTTGGGGAATACTTCAACTAAACCAGAACCAGACATTGTGGCAACACACAACCCAGCATAAACAGTAGTTTAACCAAAAGTTACACTAATATACAACCCAAACTTACAGAGTCCTGAGGTAAAAGTGTGTTATGTACAGAGAATGGGGTGCCTGAGGGTGTAACATATAGAGAATACCCAGACTATGTGGTTATAAGCAGAGTACATACATTTTTAGAAATTCTTATGTGGACAGATTTACTAAAGCCTACTCACTTAATGTATACAAAGAATTTCATATTTTTCACAGCATTCTCAAACATAGGGCCAATACTAGAGATGGCCAAATTTTTTTTTGACTAGCTGATTTTGTAAGTTGATTGCAAAGCCCCTGAACGTGCTATCATCATCCAAATTGCTGTAAATGTAGTGAAGGGTTGAGGGAACATTTGAAAAATACAAGTGTTCCTCTAGCATATGCTTTTGCCTAAGTTAAGTTCAAAGTTTTCTTTTTGTAGTCTACCCTCAGACCCACTATACATCTTCAGCAAGTTTATTGATAATACATACCAAGCTGTCGACCAAGTCAAATTTGCAAAACAAATGTGCCCATGTCTAGCCAGCACTGATTGTCTATGTCTTGCTGTTAATCTATATGTGCAAAGTAAGGAGGGGTGTGTTTCTCTTCTGACTCTTTTTTTTGTCTACTCTGATTTTTATAATAGTTGAGTTCTGGCATTAGATCTAGTAACTAAGTGTAAAGATATGCACACAACTTCAGTTTTTGTTGTTGGGAAAGATCTTTCTTGATTTTTTTGCTTTTCCCAGCACCCCTCAGCATCCTTCCCCATAGAAGAGATAGGGGGTCAGCTAGGACAGATCCCTCCTGAAAGATTAACAAATAACCTAACTGAGCTGTACACACTGAAGATATTAAATCACGGTAGACTTTCTTAGGTGACTATTATCTGACTTTTCTTAATATTTTTATTGAACAATAGAATATCACCTTTGAATCCATGATTAATGCCCTGAAAAAAGGATTCAATGAAGAGCATTATTTTAGAGTTTGTCTCATGGTATCTTTGAGGAGAATACTTAAAGTGGCCACACACGGTTCTATATTTCTGTTTGATTGATTTTTAAAGCTAGCCATACACATGCCCAATTTTTCAGCTGATCGACCGCCGTAAGCTTTCCCACCAATCATCTGGGGGTGCGTCCGTCTAGTGAGATCAACCAGGAATCTCCCGCATGTTGGATCACATGGTGATCTAACATGTTAGTATATTCCCGTCCGATACCATTACTTTGGAAGGGGATGGCATGACGTCATCCATGCGTATATGGCTACCTTAAGTTGATTGTACGCAAATAAATTTCCACGCACCTGTTACGATTGAGCCAAAGTTTTTGAAATCTAATAAAAAATCTATTAAAAATACTTTTTTCTAGGTATTTCGATCTGTTTACGATCGTAATTATGATCGTACTATGCATTCACTCAGTAGTACGATTGTAAATTAATCATGTTTTACTCAATCACACTGTGTGTCACGATTGATCCATGTTAGACTAGTGCAAAAAGATGTGCAAAACACATGTGTATGGGTGGCTTTAGCAAGATGTCTTTTATTCCTAAATAAAGCATTTAGCAATTTAAGCTTCACATACACTCCAGATGACCACTGATGAATGATTGACTGCACTATGACTGTAGTGTCTTGCAGTTTACCAAGGGAACCAACTCCCCTGGTGTAACCTGAAAGTTATCAAAAGAAAGAAAATCCGGACACATGGGCGGTTCAGATCAGAGGTATCATTGACTAATGATACCTCTGATCTGAACCGCCCATGTGTCCGGATTCCTGCGACACAGAGCTATTGTTATACAACATAATATACAATGTTGACATATTTCTGTATTTCTGAAGAGCCTACAGTGATTTGTAGTGACCCAAAAGGGATCCACATAAACAATATCAAACTAGTTTTTAAATTTATTTTTAGGTAAGATTATTTAGGTTCACTAATTTATTGTTCACTACATTTTAGGAACATTTTCGGGAAGCCATTGACCAAATAATTTTTAAAGACAATATTGTATTCCTCACTTGCACCACCTACACCTCACTTCAGAAGTGTGTATGACTTATGTATGAAAGCAGTCTTGCATTTCAAAGCACTGTTGTCAGCCTGCCATGAGTGTCCCTAAAGTTGATAGACCTCATTGTCGGCACAAAAGACATTCAAGCAGCAATGTAAGAAACTTTGTAACAGAGCCACAGAAACTATTGGCCTATGGAATCTAAATTCAGTGAGACATGATGCCAAACAATTGATTCTGGGGTTATTAGAACTATGAACCTTACATTTCTAGGGGATATTATGCCACAAATATACAATAATAGGCAGAAAGGGTAAAGGATCACCATTGAAAAATGAGGGTCCCAGTCTGGCACATGTCAGCACTTGACATGCAGTGTACAAGGTTATCCATACATGAAACCAAAATGTATTGTCTTTTTACAAACACAGTCCTTTGTGTACCACTCCCACGCACTTCACGGGCAGCCTCCTCCGCACTCTACTCTGGAGTTTTGGATGCAAACCAGGTAATATTTATATACGCTCTTCAGGAAATGCAAAATCCCCTTGAAAACTGCAATCTGATCAAAACGATTTGCAACTGCAGACAACTGCAGAGAAGAAAAAAGTACAAGAAAGAAAACGTAGAACTGACAATTATCTGATATGAAAAAAACACTATCATTAATAAAAATACCTCAAAAGCATCTATATAAACATTTCAAATCAACAAAGGAACTATAAAGAAATCACAAATGGACTTTTAGTATTTCGTTACTATTACTAGGTATTGGCAGTTGGCCACCAATGTAAGGGTAGTCTTCTTATTTGCCCCCAATGTAAGGGGCATTCTATCTATTCACCAACAATAAATAGGGTCATTTTTTTCACTTTAAGGGACCTTTAACACCAATCAGCAAAAGGGAGCGCTGCAATTATCAGCATGTAAGAGGGCACTTTTTCACTGACAACTACAGTTTCTAGCACTTCTGTGCCATTTGGATTGGCATCATCAGTGAATATGATAAACAAAACAAAATGTAAAATAATAAATGTCATATATGATACAGTTTGTCTTTGGCATTAACACAGTAATTTTTAGGGTCCTTACATAGTTGTATTGACAGTTCAGTTTGTCAGCCAAGATGAACAAATTGAAACCAACAGGCTGGGAAAAAAACATTTACCACCGACAGGGGTGCTTACAAAGACCAACTTTTATTCATATAGTATATCTAAAGGAAAAACAGTGTAACTGTTTAATAATGTTTAACATCTCTGCCAATGTACTGAAAATGGTGGTGGCTACATTCCTCCTTCACACATGCTGTTTAAATAAGAGACAACTCTAAAATAGGATGCGTGTCACTGGCTGGATAAGGAGTTAAAAAAAAAAAAACTAAGAAAAAAACTAAAATAAGAAAACTAATTTACAAGACAGAGCTAAGAACATTTTAATCTCTAGTTCATGTGTATAAAGACTTGTATACCAGCTGTATTGTTAATATTCTCTTTTTCACTGCTGTATTTATTTATTTTTTTGGTAAAAGTAATATTCAGAAGTATTTTTTTTTTGCTCCCATATGTAACTTGAGTTCAGAAAGGTGGCTGCTTTGTGTACCATATCAAGCCCCACTATGGCACTACAAAACTGGAGCAAGCCTGTGATTATGAATATTTGTATATAATGTAATGTGTTTCAGGAGAATGATAATGCTATTCTCCAAGGATAGGAAAGAATAAGTGCTGGAGGGGTTAATCTGTGTCTAGAGACTCGTTTACAGAACTGTTCCCCGCTTCACACCACCGGTTGCCATGGAGACCATGGCCCTGGCTGGCTTTTTGGAGCGAGCCCGTTCAAGCTGGCCGCCCATCAATCAAACAGTATATAGTTTGTAGGAATTAATAAAACAATGTAAAGGTGATTAAAGACAGCAAAATTTTTCAGATGAACTGTTAAGTGGAAAATGCAAACTGCTTGTGTGCCCGTCTCGTAAATATTTGTTGCGTTCACCTGATAAATATTTATCAAACGTTACCATAAAATGCACAACATAATAGAAGACATTCACCTTGTGCTTTTCCCCATGGGCAGTTTATAACGGCTACAAACATATACAGAATAAACGTTTTTTTAGTCATTTAGATGGTGCAACGATTAAATCAATTGCAGTCTACTAAAGGCATAGTCATTTGTTTTAAAACTGGATTTCAGTCTGTGTTAGCAGCATAACAAAGGACTTCCTATGGGTAGTGGATTCCGAATAACATTAAATACCTTGACCAACAAAATCATATAAGGTGCCAATCATTACCTCTTCCGAAAGTGCTGGACAAACATGGATTATAAAGCCAGTAAACTAGCATCTTTAGAACACACTGGGGCAGGCTACACAATACTTGAGTGTAACTTAAATCATCATTTTTTGTTAACTTTAAGCTTTGGTAAAGTGGTTAGGAGTTACAATCAGGCTAATATCATATATGTCTATGTCACTATAATAGAGATTTAAGTTCTGTCATTTCACAGTGAAACTGTGAAGCTTGAACAACAGGTTTTCACTTATATCAGATTTGTACCAAATTTTAAGAGCTCAGACCGACATCTAAATAGAAAAACCATTGGAGACCATGTGACCTTCTGCAAGGTTGCAGCTTGTATAAAAAAAAGGCTTAAAAGCCTTTAGCTAAGGCTAGGCTCCACTTTGTTTTTTTACCTGCATTTGGTCCACACAATAGGATTATACATATATGACCCCTTTCTGGGAATAGGTAAGAGGTCCGGGAGACCTCTATACTCATGCCATAGGGTGGGGATCCGGGGGTTTCCTATCCTTGTTAATGCTCCTCTCCGCACCCTCACAACACCGGGGCAAGGTTGTGGGGATGAGCCCTCTACCGTAAAAAGGGGTCTCCCTTTGTTATGTTATAGCATTGGGACTGGTTGGACAGGCAACATTTCCCTGGCCTACCAGGTCTGCTAAAGGGGCCTGGTATTGATGGAGGGGGGGGGGGGGGGGGGGGTGTCAAAAATACACAAAAAAATGCCTGTGTGAATTGTCAAAAAATTCAGGGAGGTTTTTATTCCAAGGACCCAAATAATTTAACTGTTAACCTATTATACCTTTTTGGGAGTGTTGCAGGTAATTTACCTTTATTAAGTGTAGCTTCTTATAAATGTGTTTCTAATCTATATTATGATGTCTACAACAAGCCCCCTGCATTGGGGGCCTGGCTGGGAGGGAGAATGTGTGCCCCTCCCAAGCCCACCCAGTCATACCTTAATTTGAGGGAGAGTCCCATTTAAGAACGTAGGCCTCTTCCCTACAAAGACCTCATCTGTTATGACTGGTAAAGTACCCTTGGACTCTCAATAGCTCAAATGTAAAAAGACCTGTCCCAGGATTTTTAGTAGAATCACAGGTAAAAAAGTATTCCAAACTAAATTGATGGTGTTATACAAATAACTCCCAACTATTAGTATACAGACAATATAAAATATTAAAACCATATGCCTTCCATGAAAGATTTTTGCATGCATCAAAGATTCAGTTAAACTCTTCCCTATAAAATATGACCTGGGTTTCTGGAGGTCTGCAGACGGGAGACTTTTTTTTAAAATCTAAGGGACCCATTTCATAATGCATCAGAGGGGTCTTCGAGTTCACGGAAAGCATTAGAGCTGCTGCCAACAACCAGCAGCGCTGATGGCCACAAGCGGGGTAGGAAGTTAGGAAGGAGAGTAATGCCCCCTCCTTCCAAACTTAGAAGGGATGGGAGTTCTCTCTCTCTTTACTTCCTACCTCGCACATCATTAGCACAAGTGGGGTGGGAAAATATAAAGAAGGAACTTCGCAAATCTGGTCTGAAGTTTTGTTGCAGAGTGTCAGTATTTAGAATTTGAAAAGCAGAAGTGACACTCCGAACCGGCACTTCTGTGTTCCACATACAGGAAGTGACACTTTGTAGGGTCACGGATTTAATAAGATTGTGAACTAGTAACTGTATTCCCTTGTATTTGTTTATTATGTCTTTGAGCACAGATATTTTTGAAATCGGCCTCAACTGTTTTGCTCTTACCGGATACCGCTAGAGGTTGGCACCATACCTGGCACATGACATGGTTGGAATCCTAGCTCCCCTAGTCCACTAGTTAGAAGAAGCCTGTAGTATGTGTGTCCGAGCCTGTAGTATAATCCGAGCCACCCTCCATGTGAATTTTTGCCCACTGCAAAGCTAAAAAGGGTCTTGTACATCTTTTTATTGTATAATTGTGCTGTGTTACTGATCTGTGCCTTATTCAAGATATTTTGCTTATAATTCATGTTATTTTGTTATCTTGTTTAAAATCAATAAACATTTATTAAACTTAGAAAAAAAAAA
>CM070032.1:127496421-127518791 GCA_036250615.1 Ptychadena robeensis | reverse complement strand
ACAGAAACATCTACACCACTTGAGGGGTTCACATACTTTCAAGCAGCACTGTATGTAAATGTAATAATCCAGAATGGATCAATGTATCACATTTGATGACCCAAGCCTCTTTGAAACAATTATTTCAGATTTCAACAATCAATACCAAGCAATATTACAATAACCACATTCGAGTATGGATATAAAAGATTAACTTTATGAATATAATATTATGAAGGGAATGTCAAGCATTCCCTGCAAACTCTTGTACAAAAAAAATACACAGCAACAAAATGAAAAAGTATTGTTCATTGAAGTACTGGGTCCTGAAGCTAAAAAGATCTCAGCTTCAGGTGAGATCTATAACACAGTAGAAAAAAAATAGCTGCACAGTAGACTTTACCATATATCAAAAAGTAATTGAAATGTACACAATACAAGCAAGAGCATCCCGTAGGAAACTCCTCCTCTTCAACATGCACCCACAAATGGGCTTATCTGTACATGTTTCTCTACAAATAAGCTCATCTATTGATGAGATGTGTCATAAACAGGCGTCACCATAGAAATAATAGTGATTATATGGGGATGAAAGAGGTAGGAAGGGCTAATTATCCCTGATTTCAAATATCTTGTTCAGCCTTGTACAGCTTGGAATAAGGTTGTCCAGTATGTATAATATAACTTTTTTCCCTGACTTGTGCATCACAGCCATGATGAGAACTTGATGGGAGATGGGAGCCCCAAACAAATGCAGCGTTATCTGTTCACTACTTATTCTTCTGCTCTGTTGCCAACTCTGCTCTATTATAAAAAACAAATTCAGAATTATTCAAAATTCTTGGATTGGATTCTGTTTCATGGGTAATTCATTCATTCACAGAGAAGTTTAATGATCTGGTATAAAAACAGACCAATGTAGGATAGACAATGACATTATCTACCTAATGGATCATACGGAAATATTGAACGGTGTATGGCCATCTTAAGGCTATTTCCAAATGTATTTGTTTTATAACAAATACAAATAAAAAAATAAAGTTTCCAGGGTGTATTCAGGTGTGATGTGAGAAAAAACAAGCCCCAAGAATTAAACAAATTAAAACAATGCTGCATGCAATTACATTATAAAAAGGTGACATATATATTTAACAAGTCATCATTTATTTTGTTTATATAAATGTAAATTAACTTAAATTAAGAGATACCTATATTTCTATTAATTATGTAAGAAATATAAAAGTTATCTGTAAAAAAACAAAAAAATTCTAGGGGTTTGTTTGCTAAAGGCATTAAGGATGTCCATTTGAACTGTAAAAAAAACTGAAACAAACTAAATAAATAAAAACAACTATATTTTATGTATAAGGCTCTATTAATAGTCATATTACAATGTGAGCAATTGCTAAACAAATATCCTTAGTTAACCAGCATCTCTTCAGAAGCCACAGTCCTGAGTTATTCCAAAAGTAGACACAATCCTACTGATATAATTAGTAGCTTTTGATTGCTAATGACAAATTTTTGGAGCCAACATAAGTAACAAGCAAACCTCCCAAGTTTTAAGGAAGGCAATTAGGGACATCTTTTTGATCAGGGTTTTTCAACTGTAGTCATTGAGTGACAAATAAACACCAACTTTTCTAATAGTGATGAGTAGTGATGAGTGGCATAGGCAATATTCGAATTTGCGATATTATAATTCTAATATTTGATTCTATATTCGCAATTATAATCGCCTCGTAATTACCTTTAAAACATGTGCTATTTATTGTCGCATTGCGAATATATATTCGCAATCCATGCCCATAAGAATCCCAATGCGAATATTCGAAATTGCGAATATCCATTGCCATATTTGCGAATTCTTGAAAAGCCGATATTCGCCGAATATATTCGAAATTCAAATATTTGAGCTCAACACTATTATCTACCAGGAAGTGTGATCCCCTGCCCTCCGCCCAGACAATCTTCAATCATCGACTTTTTCGCCTGCCCCACCCACTACTAAGGATGACAACAAAAGAGTAGTCCAAGCAGGATCAGGGCAGGTGGCAGACAGAGGTTAGTCAGAAACAAGTTAAGCAAGTCAAGGCAGTCAAGCCATGTAGCACCTAGGTATATATAGGGCAGGAAGTGCTACAGCTATCTAACCCATGAAGTGGATCACTTTGGAAGGCACTTTGGATCTCCAGATGCCTGCAGGAGGTGGACAAGAAAACCTGGAATTAATTGAGAAACACTTCAAAGCTGGAGTGACATGATGCAGTGACCATAAAATCTATGTTGGTGCAATCCTCCTGGTTGGGCTGACTGCACAGCAAAGATGGATGCAGAGGCAGAAGAGGGTGCAAAGGCAACCCATGCTGGGGTCCGGTGGCCCTGACAGGAAGCAGTAAATTAAGTAACATGTGGATTATAAAAAGTCAGAGAAGTATGTAGGCAAAGAACACTCCCCTGCTTCTTTATAACCTGGACCGTAAAGAATACATTTAGAATACTAAAGTATATTTAATAAACATGTCTATACATCAGAACAGAAACTCAGGAAAGAGGGAACCAGTATTTTTTTCAAAATGAGTTCCCCTCACACTTTTTTCAGTGTTCTGTTTGATATCAAGTACTCATACACATGCATAATCTTTTTTTCTAGCCTATCTCTGCCTTTTCTAGTTCCATGACCTCCTCTTAGGAACTGCTGCTAAATCTTGAATTGGCTATTCTAGATGAGGTCTTACCAATGCTTGCACAGGGCCAAAATGATGTCTCTTTTTTCTGGAATCTATGCCTGTCTTAATACAATAAGGTAGCTTTAGAATCTGCAGAATTTTAAAATGAAAAGTAAAAGGATCACCACTAGCTGTTTTTTGTTTGCCCAAAGGCAAAGTCTTGAAATGCTGGAAAACTTAAAACCTTTAATCTCCTTTTGAACACCCAGAGAACATTTTCTCCCCTATCTGCATTTGCTTTGTCCCGGAATCTGTTGATTGGCATGTCAATAGTCATACTGGCAAACTGGCAGTGCAAATTCTAGACCATGTAAAAGCAGCAGCACACCCATATTTAATCCTGGGAATTTTACCTGGTATCTGGGAATATAAAAAAAACTGATCTTAAATTAGCCTTATGACTGCATGACTGCTTCCTTTTTCACTGCTCAGTTGGACTGTTGCAGAAGTTTAGAGGATTAAAATGGAAAAGGAAGCTTTCTCTCTACTTCATTGGCATTTTATGGATGCCAATGCTTCTTATTAAAAGCCTGAAATTACACTTCTGTTGAAGAAAGTTAGTTAAGGTGCAACCTGTGTAAAGCACAAAGCATTCATGCAGAGGTTTGAGGTAGGAGTCAGATAGACAAAGACTTAAAAACTCACAACAGTTGGCAAGTAGATTAAGGCTAAGTTTAGACTGTCGGTTCTCGAGCTACTTTCAGAAACGACTCCCTGTGATGTGTGCAGGCGATTACAGGGCATCTAATTAAGGACCTCATAAAGGGTCCTATGGCACGGCAGCCCGAAAACCACGTCACGTTAAAGGGTCACGTTAAAGGGTCGTTCGTATACCTGGTGGTGAAAAACCGCCAGTGTAAATGTACCCTTAGTTTTATATAGACATGGAACTTTTTTGCCTCAAACTATTGTTAGTGATTATTTCAGGTGACAGTCTCTGTACACAAAGTTTGCTAAACTCTCAGTGGAGCCTTTTCTTTTAAAGGTTTAGTAAAATTGGAAATATTTTGAATATACTGTATTCAAAATTAAATCCATTGGTGGAAAATATCCCTGTTCATCTATTTCATCTGCACATGATTTGATAAATGAATTAATAATGAATTAAAAAAAAATATAAAAAAATAATAAATTTAAATATTTTTATAATCCAACTTCAGTGGTGCCCACATTACAGTTGATAAAAGGGTGGAAAAAAATCTGTAAACCCTTCTTAGCAGATGATACAACAGGAATCAATATCCTAAGGTTTCTTTAGTTTAAGCTTCAAATGTTGCACACTTGAGTTCTCTAGTGCTGGTTCCACTTTTTGCAAAAGGGGAGTCCATGTGATGTGTACTACACATTGATTTGAACATCTATCAGGGTAATTTCAAAGGTCATATACAAATCAGGTTTTGTATCAACAGTCCTTTCTGATTTACTATGACCCACATCATTCTTCATTTCAAGCAGGGAGATAAATAATAAAAAAAGGCACGTGGATCTGGCCTTTAGAAACTGGAGCTGCAAAATCGTGAGGGTTCTCTATTGCAAAACCACTATTGGTAGTTTGTTTATTAATCACTGTACCATATGCATTGTACTGTATATGAATGTTATTGAAGTCTTTGATTGGTATTTGATTTTGTTGTCATCACAGTGTAGTCCAGTTTTATCTTGTAGTGTGGCATATGGTTGTGGTAGGGTAATCATTGGTTGTGTACTTATCATTTTAGTTATATGGGGAATAAAGATCAGATACTGTAGTGCAAGTATGATAAGTATTGTTTTATACTGTTATACTTTATTCAAATTTCTGTTTAAGTTTGATCAACAAGGTTCTCCTATCCTCTGGCAAAGCTTTAGTGTACCAGCTCCAAACTGCAGTTGAACCATTGAATCAAAATCAAATTAGATACAATAGTGAAGACATGATCAATAAAACAATAAAGAAAATCAAAAGCATGCAACATTTATAAGTAAACGTGTGAACAGATGCTTTTAATCCAATTTAGAAGGACTTTCTGCATTATAAGTTAAAATCAGATGACACTATGCAAAAAATAAATAGATTAAACAAATGGGATGGTTTTCTGTAGAAGTTTTAGAATAATTTCTGCAACAGAGTGTGGGGAATCAGCTCAAAGGTGTACTCGCACAGCATCAATCCACACGCTTTTATCCGTTTAAGGGCTCCTGCCCATGTTTATTTGAGCACACAGTCCAAATAAAGGGTTACCCTTGCAGGGGTTACTAGACATCAAAATTAAGAAAGTTCCTCAAAAATGCCAAGCCTCCTGGCTTGGCAGCAATCAACAACAGTTCCTTCACTTAGGAATCCTTCATGGCTAGCAGCCATTAGCATGGGGCTACACACTCCCTGTGTGCCCTGAATTTGCTGCACCCAGCAGCACTGTCTCCAACCTCATCTGGGAGCCATGACTGAGTGGTCCCAGCTCCTTTTGTGGAGACACACCCAGCCATCTTGTTAGGGCCTAGCAGGTGTATCTTGGCGGATACACACCAGCAGACCCCTTCACTGCCGCATATGGACCTATGCACACCATGGCAGACCACCGGTCTGTCACAAGAGGCACATCATACATTTTAACAGTTCATCTTCCCCTCTTTTGATCATATCTCCTAGTTTTCCTATTATATATGCTAAAAAAGGATTCACCTGTTCTAGTTCTAATTGATCAACTGATTCAATAGATCATGTGCTTTCACATTAGTTCTTGCATGATAAAATTTCTTAGGGGAACTTGGCATCCCTCGTATTCTATCTACTTTGTCTATCTGCATATGATAAGATCACAGGATTTGGAGATCTTGGGCAGTTTGAAAATACATTGGCTTATACATGCAGACACCTTAGCATAATTGCCTAAAATAGTGTTTTTCAACCACTGTTCCGGGGCACACTAGTGTGCCGCGGGATGTTGCCTGGTGTGCCGTGGGTTTTTTACCCCACCCTCGGCCCTCCTATCTAGCTGCCTCTTATAGCAAGTCTTATACTATAAGATGCAGCTAGATAGGAGGGTTAAGCAACCGCATCCTCACAGAGCCGGTCCGTGTATAACACGAATCAGCTGTATAAGTCTTATACTATAATGTTATACACGGACCGGCTCTGTGAGGATGCGGTTGCTTAGCAACACGCGTCCCCACAGACCAGGGGCGGTGTTTTTGCTCTGCTGGTACGCATCTGCCTTCCAGCGGGGCACCTGCTGATGACGTACTTCCGGCGGGGACCGGAAGTGCGCCACGATTATATGTATCGTCGGTGCCCTCCGAATTTTTTTCATGAAACAAGTGTGCCTTTGCCCAAAAAAGGTTGAAAAACACTGGCCTAAAACAATGTTACATTACATTAGAAAAGATAAGCTAAGGGTTCGGGAGTGTCAGTATATTAGATGAAACTCGTAAATGCCCTAGCCAGAAAATTCAAAAATTTGAGAAAAGAGGCCCTAGTTTAGTGGATATAAAAATCCACCTTGGTCCGTAGAAGACGGAACCATCTAAAGCTGGCAATTGCCAGCTTTAGATGGTTCCGTCTTCTACGGACCAAGGTGGATTTTTATATCCACTAAACTAGGGCCTCTTTTCTCAATGTTACATTACATTTGGTGCTTCACTCGTTTTTCTGATTAAACAGCTCACTTTAATGGTTGTGTAACTTCAAGCATTTTCTGTGTTCTTAAAAAACTGGAATGAATTATAAAAGTATAATTTGCCTTTCCTTATAGGATAAGGTTACAGTTTATGCTGACATAAACAACAGCAATATATTCTATCAATAATTACATAGTGTAATGCCTCTCTGCATGTCAGGTAATCTAGGTCTTTGTTGTGCGTTTTCATGGAAATGGTAGATGTTCCTGCTCCCCCACCCTTCAAATCAGTAGTATACATGTAGCATAGCTCTGCCAGATCCATCACAGCAGACAAGAGAGAAAAGTAGGGAGGCTGGAGGCGCAAACAATGAGCACCAGAGCCCTCCTTCCCCCTCCTCTCCTCATCAGACCCTGCAGTTCATTTCAGGAGTCAGTGACTTATTTAAATGAAATATGACTAATCCTCTCTCTGACAGATGTCACCAATTTAGCAAGCGGCAGCGGCAGGGGAAGCAGCTTCATTTGCAAACGGCCCCTACATAATGATTAGATAAGCAGGGATGTGTCAGGACTGGGAGGCAGACTAAACTTCCCCACTCTTTGGTCCAGATTATTTAACCTTATCAAGTCTGTAAATCGTTGCAAGTGCTGATGGATTTCATTTAGCTGAATTCTGATGCCCTACATAAAATTGCATATACAGGGAGTGCAGAATTATTAGGCAAATTAGTATTTTGACCACATCATTTTAATGCATGTTATCTACTCCAAGCTGTATGGAGGACTCGAAAAAGCCTACTAACCAATTAAGCAACTATAGGTGATGTGGCTATCTCTGTAATGATAAGGGGTGTGGTCTAATGACATCAACACCCTATATTTATTAAGGTGTGCAATAATTCAGTTAGGCACACTTCCTTTCCTTTGGCAAAAATGGGTCAAAAGAGGCAGGCTTGACATTGCTTAGAAAAGTCACGAAATCAGTGAGATATCTTGGGCAGAGGGATGCAAGCACCGCTTACAATTGCAAAGCTCTGAAGCGTGATCATCGAACAATCAAGCGTTTCATATCAAAATCAGTCAACAGGGTCGCAAGAAGCGGTGGAACCACACAAGGCGCAAAATAACCTGTCCCCGAATACCCTGAGAAAAGTCAAGCGTGCAGCTGCCAAGATGGCCACTTGCCACCAGTTTGGCCATATTCAGAGCTGCAGACATCACTGGAGGGTGCCCATAAAGTCACAAGGTGTGTGCAATACCGCTAGACGGAAAGGCTGGAACAGTACTGACCAACCACTGAACAGACACACAAGGTCTGAAACGTCACGAGACTGGGTGAAATAATCTCAAGACGGTCAATGATGTATCTAAGGTGTTTTATGGTACTGATGAATGAGAGTGCAGTCTAGATGGTGTGGACCAGGGAGGGCAGTAGTATGGGGGCACGTGGCTGAGGTCGGTAAAGGGCAGAGAGCTCCAGTCCCACTCAGACGCCGAGCAAGGTGGAGGTGGATTACTGGTTGGGCTGGTATCATCAAAGATAGCTTGTGGGGCCTTTTCGGGTTGAGATTGAGTCCAAGCTCAACTCCGTCCTAACTGCGCATTTCTGGAAGAACACCTTCTCAAGAGTGTACAGGTAAGAAGTCCCATGCACCTTAAGAAAAACAGATTTTCATGCAGCGACAATGCTCCCACCACACGTCCAAACTCCCCACGCCATGGCTGGCAAGAAAGGGTTAAAAAGAAAACTACTGACATGGCCCTCTTGTTCACCTGATCTGAAGAACCCCATTGAGACCTGTGGTCCAATCTCAAATGTGTGATTTACAGGAGGGAAAACAGTACCCTCTCTGAACAGTGTCTGGGAGGCTGTTGGTTGCTGCTGCACGCAATGTGATGGTGAACAGATCAAAACACTGCAGAAATCGCATGGATGGCAGGGCTTTTTGAGTGTCCTTTCAAAGAACGGTGGCTAATAATTGGTCACTGATTTGTTTTGTTTTGTTTTTTGAATGTCAGAAATGTATATTTTTGAATGTTTGGATGTTAATGGTTTCAACTGGTAAAAATCAATATTGAATGGGTATAAATTTGTTTTTTGTTAAGTTGCCTAATAATTATGCACATAATAGTCACCTGCACACAACCGACCCCCTAATAACCGTATTCTCGGACCAAATAAGACGCACTTTTTCACCCCCAAAATTGGGGGCAAAAAGTTCCTGGCGTCTATGGTCCTGAATGTGCGACCCCTACCGCGGCCACTCGGCCGCTGGTGGTCGCATCTTGGCTTCCTTCCTGCCAGCCTCTTCCCCCGGCACGAAGATTAGCCCGGGAAGCTGGGGAGCTGTCAGTAAGATGCCGGCTGGTGTCAGCTCGCCCAGGTGTAACGTATAATTTGCCTGTCAGCAAAGCTTTGGTTGCATAGGCAATGAGGAGAGTGAGAGATGTACGCCATCTTTCCCTCTCTGTTGTCTGGGAACCGCAATAACTCGCAGTTCCCACGGACACATCACAGCTGATCTTCCCAGCTGAATCAGAGCAGAGAGGAGAGACTGCAGATTTCTTCTGCCCCTCCCTCCTCATCCTCCGAGTGTTCAGTATTCAACGCTGAGCTTGATAGTGTATTGCTGCTGGTGACCCCTGCTGGCTAAATTTAATATTGCCTTCATTGAATTCATTGCATTAACCCAATTGATTTGAAAACTTAATAAATCTTTTTTTTCTGGATTTCCTGCCCTAAAAACTGGGTGCGTCTTATGGTCCGGTGCGTCCTATAGTCCGAAAAATACGGTAGCTAAAACTAAAAACGACTTCCACAAATATTCAGCTTTGATATTAATGAGTTTTTTGGGTTCATTGAGAACATGGTTGTTGTTCAATAATAAAATTTTTCCTCAAAAATACCACTTGCCTAATAATTCTGCACTCCCTGTAGAACTGACACATTATGTTGCACTTTCAAGCTAATACAGTAGTAAGTTTTTTGTTTCTAACAAGAAAGAGGAAAACAATCACATAAATGGTTTTAACAAAATTACCCGACCTTTAAAGTCATAAAAAAAGTGTTAGATCCGTGGGCTATGCTGGGAAAGTCAATATTCAAAAAGTAAAGTCGATCATTTGAAAATCAATTCCTTTTTACCAGAATCGATTGTCCAAAAAAAATTGATTGTACAAATATCTAACAGGTTTCCTAAGCACTTCCATCATTGATATATTTATAAAAATCATTTTAAGGAGCATGTACATAGGCCTTTGTGAAGAAATTGATTGGTCTAGAATCCATCACACTGTGTAATGTACCATTGATCAATGTCAAGGTAGCCACACACACGTCAACATCTTCAAGTAGACTGTACTATGGAGCATGCTCACAACAATCGGAAACAAGGTGATCAAAATACCTACAAAACCCATCAAACACTTGTATGATCAACTGAAATTTACCAATAAGGGCTTAATTGAATATAGATTTCAATCACTTTTGGTCAATTAATTCAGGTAAAAAGGAATGGATTTTTAAATGATCAACTTGAACACACATTTTTTCTATCAAACAAAAAAGTCAAACCATGTATATTGGCCTTGTGGAGCATGCTCTATAGTAGAGTAGTGAGATTTCCAACTTTCTAGGAGGCATCATAAACAAAAACTTTTCTTTCTAAATTTAACATTACAACAGTACGTATTTACCAATTAAAAATAGTACTAGTAAAAGTACTGTGTGAGATAGTTCACACATCAAAGCAGGGAACAGACGGCTCGACATTTGAGCCATCAGGCTCAAACAGCTTGATGACGTCATCAGGCTGCTGTCAGATATCGGTGGAGCTGGGGAGACAGCTCTGTTCTCTCCCCAGCTCAGCCGATGCTTTACATGGAGATCCGTGGTTCCATGTAAAGCAACTGACATCGGCCATTTTATGGTCATGTCCGATATGGCTGTTTTCAAGCGGGATTGATTGAAAACAGCGATGGCCGCATATAATATGGGCCAGATAGATGGTCATGAGCATGCACGGCGCTCAAAACCGCCATCAATCTGGCCCATATCTCCATGTCTGTACGATGCTTTAGACTCTTTATCTTCCATGCTATTATCTACAGATGGAAAAAGGATAGACTGGCAGGCTGGGGCACTCACAGCACTGTGAAACTTGAGCATATTATGTAAAAAAATTATTCATTTATTGGATCTTCAACAGTTTCCTAAGGTATAGCTCACCGTTTCAGGATAGACCAAGAACAAACCAAACTAATTAGAAGAATAAATAAATTCCTTAAATAAATAAATAAGCTTCCTTTAGGAAATATTGATATAAATTCAAGCTTTTATTAACCTTCCTGTGCAGGACCGCCATCAGAAATTTCGGGGCCCCATACTAGGTAATTTTCTGGGGCCCCATACTAGGTAATTTTCTGGGGCCCCCTACCACTAGCACTCCCTTTCCCCCCAACCTGAGGCCTCCAGAGAATTCCTATCTAGGGGTGCACATAACTTTTTAGTGAGCTCCTCAGATGAGTACCAGGAGATAGTGTTTGGTACTCACCCCATATGTAGGGTGCTCTTTTCCCACTGTCCTCTGCATCAGCCTCCTGGGGGTCAAATGTAACCCCCAGTAATGTTTGAACCCCCAGATCTCATACTTCAGTAGTCAGATTTTACTCTTAGGCCCGTTAAACTCCACATCCGCTGGCTTCCGTCAAGCCTCCACCAGCCCCTGGGCCAGGGCTCTCATGGGCTGTGGAGCACATAGACTTTACCTGCTCAGCGGATGCTGTGTTCAGACATCTGCAGAAGCAGAGATTCCACTTACTCCACTGTGTTCAGCCCTGCATCGGCGGAATGGCTCAGTGCTGTGAGAACAGCATTACCTTTAGCAGAGGGGTCCCGATGGAAGTGGAAACCCCCCTCTCATTGCCCCATCGCTGTTGAGCATTGCAACAAATCTCTGTGTTCAACACAGGGATTTTAGTGGAAATGGAGCTAGGGCTTTACATATGCCTACTCCCGGCATTTCAACCCCCAGATGCTCCAACACCTTTTTGGATTAGTCATTTACAATTTGACACCACTATCTGCAACCTTTCATATCTATTAATGTTTCCCTGCGGTTATCCCAGTGACAAAAATTCTATGCCTTTAACAATAAAAACTGAAAAAAATGGCAAATCTGAAAATGAGACTACATCCAAGCAATATATGATAGGGGCTTTTTAGTAGGAAGAATTGTGCTCAGGGACCTGAAAATTTGCATGGATGTAGTCTCAGGGGTTAACTGGTAACCCCTAAAATGTCAAGGTTCTACCATGCAGATCAAAATTGGGTGTTCAAAATAGGATAAGTGAAAGCATGTATGCAGCAGAGTAGTGCTTTATACTCATAGGGAAGCAATATTTGATAGCTGTATTTTAGCTGCAATGTAACTTATAAGTGTTGTAGCTAGCATAATATGCACAGGAGTCATTGTGGCAGCTGCTACACGTGGAGGCTCCCGGTTAGGCGGCAGTCATTTGGTTTGCTGGATTTGTCCTGGAGTTTTGCTACATCTTCCTTTAACCTATAGCCCTAAGCACATCAAATTCTCTCCATCCACTTGGTCTCCTCAGGGGGCCCTAGGCAAGTCCCAGACTGCGCTGCCTCCTACCTGTAGAGACGCCTATACCTGCCCACTGCGTTGCCGAGACACATCCTCTGTTACTGCTTAACACACAGGAGAGTTGTTATTATTATTTTTAACCGCCAAGATCCATATATTCATATAAGGTGCCTCTGGCCTGAAGAAGCCGTGAATGGCGAAACATGAAGCCTTATGCACCTCATCATTTCTTCAATTTTATTAGGTTCACCATCTAATATATGAATTAGCCGCTACACTTTGTCTGTGTTATAGTGTAGCTGACATCTTGGCTCTTTTAATGTTATGTAATTATTGCTAATTATTTGCTGTGACTGGGTATATACATTAAATAAATATTGTTTCTTTAAGACAACAGGGTTTGCTTTACACCAGTAGCCTCTATCTCCCTTATATTTGTGTCACTGTTCCAATCAGAGGGAATCCATTTTTGGTTTTGGTCTACATAATCCAGGGATGGGAACAGTGACTATACCTACCCTCCAGTCTGTTTCTTGATTTTACAATGTTTGTAAATAGAACTTTAATCAGGACATCACGCATGTGCAGTCAACATGGGAACTGCTGGGCAGATGTCAATCCACCCGGCTTTCAAGGAAAGTGATAGAGTTACAATGTCGGAAAGGCACTTTTCTTATAACTATGTTAGCCTTTGCTGAGGTATGGCATGGGGCCTGGTAAGTGGAAGGGTGCCCCCATTTCCTGTCCTTCCAGGCTTGCCAAAAGGGGTCTGGTTTACTGTTTGGGGTCCCCCTGTTCCAGAGCATAAAAGGTGGTCAGATATGCTCTGGGGGTGACCCCAAACATTTTTCTTTTGTAATAAAAATTAAATGACATTGTTTTAACTACCGGGTAGGTAAAATACATATATTGAGCTGTACAGCAAAATATGACGTGTGAGGGAAAGTTTGGGTTAATATTAAGTATGGGAGATAAACCGAACACTGAAAGTGTTAGCCTGGAACACAAACATGCAATGTTCACGGCAAACCAATTGCCCGGTGCACACATCATCACTATTCCTCAGGATGAGGTACCTACCTTTGAGCATTGGGTCTAGAAATATTATTGAAACCAGTCAACCTATCTGGTTGTGCTGTAACTAAGAAAACAGATCCGAAGCACTCAATGGGTTAAATAAACCAAATACTCTTTTGTTATTGAGAGCAGAGTAATGGTGAGTGGATGCTGCCTATGCTACTTTACTCTGACTCTATTCTAACAGGATATCCTCCTGACTTCCTGTCTACTTTAGGTTTTGTTACAAGGATGAACCAGAAGGTCTGCCCAATGAGCCATAGCGCAGGAAAATAGAGTGTTTAAGGGGGCATAGCCCTTTAACCACAGCTGTTGTAAGTCCTTAGCTTTAACATAGACGCAGACACATCTGGTGTTGAAGAGGCCAATGGCATCTGCTAAAACATTTGAAGCAAGACATAAAACAGTCACGGATGAAATATTACAGATATAATGCAAGGAAACAAAATACATATAGTTTTAGAACTGTATTTGTACATTTAAATTTTTTAACACTCGTATAACAGAGTATTCTGATGAAAACAAGTGTCTTCCTTGCTATTTGCGTAATTAGAAAAATATATTTAATCAAATTAAGGCATTTACAGTCTATGACTTCTATATTTGTAAACTAAACGACTGAACATATATCTAAAAAATCTGAGTGTCATAGGGTTACTGCTGTAGAAAGGATTTCTACACTCTCTCTCTTCCAATGACAGTTTAAATGGTGAGGCTGCTTGAGTTGGCTTAATCAGAACACCACTATTCCCTTTTTGCCAGCTTCATGTAGTGCTGGAAATCAACAATGATCCTCATCAGATGAATTTCATTTTATTGCTAAGGGGCCTTCATAATTTGTTTGGATTGTGTACCCTAGCCATTGGTTAATATATTGGAAGAAATTTTGCCCTGAAATTGGGTGGATGACAACAACCTAGAAGACTAGAAAATTGGCGTTACGGGTCACATAGAAGTTTTTGTAAGTCACATGAAAGTTTACTTAAAAGGTCTTTATTAATACATTTTTCTGACCAGTCTTTAAGAAACATACAGCTTAAAAGTATAAATGCCCAAAAGGTGTAGGGTACATTAAAATTGTATATGTAACATATATATTCACATACAAATACAGAAAAGTAAAAATAATCTGTATAAAAGATTATTCAATACAGTAGTATAACCAGTTTTGTTCAAAGGCGTAATGCCAAACCAACTTTCGCCCGCAGGGCTTCCTCAGGGAGGTATTTTGGTTTCTAGATTGGATTACATGATACATAAATTGTTAGAATTGCTACAACATTACACTATATTAACAGTCCATTACATGTGCATCTGTGGCTATATTGAAATAGTGATTCATCTAAATAACAAGGTAACAGTGTACAAGTAATAATGAAAACATTACTTACTAATATGAATCAAGCAACTGCTGTGAGAAGGTAGGTGGCCGATGTAACGCAAGGGTAGCCGTGTATCAAGGTGGAGGAGTCCAGATGTTCAATCCCCTACTATAGAGTACCATTCCCAGATGTAAATATTGGAAAAGGACCCTACGTCATCACAGATCTAGATATAAATGATCATAGGGGTATAAGAGGTATTAGGATGGCTAACCCAGGCCCGAACCCCCCAAGGCCTCCATCTTCAATGAACATATGTATTTATGGTCGCCTAGAGTTAATTGTAGGGTTTCTAACTATTTTGTATTTTATTCTTACCTAGATATTATTCATAGATTGTTATTGTTGCTATTGGCCGCACTGATTATATTCTTTAAATTCTACAAGTGCAATTGCTATTTAAATGTGTTGTAGAGACAATATTAAATATTACAAACAAAAACCAATTCTTCCTCCTCATGACTTACTGTACATACGTACTGAAAAAACGTCAGCAATTTATTCATAGGAAATTATCAATTTAACCAATATCTATCTTATGCTGTGTGGTGGCCCACCTAGTTAAATTCTCAAAGTTTAAATTAAATAGGGTCAGATGGTTTGTATATTGTATGAAAGTAACACACAAGGTAAACCATTTTGTTCTATTTTGCTGTATGCATAGCATGTTATTACCAAATACGTGTACAATTTAAAAAGGAAAGAATGTAAAGCTTCTTGAATGAAATAGAACATCACCCTTAGAACAACAAGTCTTCTTGGGACTTTGCCTGGGACCTCATGAGTCAAGTTCAGGAAGCATAATTTTGTCCCCATAGTTAGATACAGATGTTAAAAGACCCGGAGCCATCTTTGTATTTATAAACATTTCTGCATAACATATATAGTGGAATATCACATGATGGTCGTATACAAGTGGCATTTAGGGTTAGCTGTACACTTTCTGTTCACATAAATCCTTTAAGAACAAATTTATATTTTATCAAAGCTATTGTACATGCAAATGTTTATGTTGAATAGTATTATTCCAAATGTCATATTTTCAGTTAAAAATGTCACACATACAAAACAATAATCATATATTCATTTATATTCAATGTAAAAGAGATTGTGTTGAATAGATAACTACAGAAACATTTCAAGCTATAAAGTATGTGCTGGTGCAAAATGACAAAAAAGTGATATCTAAAATAGTGCATAGTGCATGGGTTAAAAGACTTAATAGATTATTAATGTAAGGTAGCCCTACACGCTAATTCTCCCTCAATCGCGCTACATGCTACATTCCGTACCACACATGTTTCATATATGTACAAAAGTGTGTCTTGGAAAGGAATTAGATTTGAATCACATTGTGGTGGAAAAATTGATGTGTGTGTGGCTACTTTAAAAAGTTTTCTTGCTTTTAGTAGCTAATTTTGCTTATCACTTGTTTTTCATAATTGGGCCCCAGATAGTGGTAAAGCAGAACTAACCACAAATGTTGTAATCATGGAGCATAGTTGTAGAAAAGGGGCAACAATTTTCTCATTGATATGAAGTTTTGCAATTCACTGTCCAATCACAGGGGGGGGGGGGATAAGTAACAAGTAAAACAGAAGATTATATATGTCCCCACCCTACTCAACAGAACTATGTAAATCTCAAGACTGGATAGACAGAAATACCCATATTTTAAGAGGTAACCCCCTTATTTATGCATGGCATTGTATTAAGCTGCTCTGCTTAAAATAATACTGGAAAACATGTGCTTACTTATAAAAAAAATTTGGACATGTAGATAGCAAATTAACACACCGAGCATTATCTGCTCCAATTACAGTGCACGGTTCTGCTACTGAGCACTCTCCCTTTAATTTTTGCTCTGCAGCGTTGAAGGTGTTATATAAAAAAGATGTAAAAGATCAGCAGGGAAATATTCCAAAGAAAGAACTTGAAACAATCTGTTTTCCTGGCACCAAGAGTTCCCACTTCGTCTTGTGGCTCTGTTCAGGAAGCAGAACACAATGTTTAATTGACAGCAACCTGATTAGCTAACTACAGGAAATAAACAGAATGTCTTCAGTCAACCTGATTCCAATCTGAACATTTGATCCATGGGCTCTCTCATGGGTAACCTCCCCTGCCTGTGGTACGTTTATGAGGCCTGTCACTGTTGCATTAGTGTGTATCAGTGGGCAATGAATAAGGTCTAACTGCTCTTATGTTCTGCACACAATGGCACAGCAGCTCCATTTGTGATAGCATTGATTATCTTTGGTGTTTAAATACTTCTAATGTTAAAACTAAGTGTTCTCAGTTACTTCCACTTAACTTGCTATATTATCCAAAATACTACACTGAGAACAAAACAAAGCAAGATGGGTTATTAGGGATCTTTCAATGACTTCAAACCTATTTAGGTTGTAGTGACAGGATCATTACATATATTTTGCAGACCATGTAAAAAACTCATTTGACTGCTAACCGATTAAAACACAAAAGATCTGATTTCCAAAAACTAGAGCAAACACAAAATAACTCTGCAGTAGCAAGTGATAGTTTGAATTTGCTCTTCTGTACTAGACAATTAAAGTGTCCGTAAACCTAAAATTTATTTCAGTAATAAAAGCTTCCTATTAAAATTGTCTTGTTATACGTGTTTCTTTTATTGTGTAAAAACATTCTACTAATGAGAAAATGCCTTGTGAATCTGCTATATAGTTTCAGCTCCTTGTTCATGGAGGCAACAATCTGCATGCTGATCATACCTCTTCAACATTGCCACCACACTACCCTTGTACCTGTTTTCTATCCTAAATATCCACGCTCTGGAGCAAACAGCACCAAACTTCCCATGCCACACAGAGGAACCCTTGTTATTGCACCCCTTCCTTGACAATGGATGGAGGCTACGCCATGGAGCCAACTTTAAAAGAACTGAAAAGCAGTATGGATAATTTGCTTAGCCCACCTACATCTTTGGTCAGTGGGAAAAACTAAGGGTCAAATACATAACAAGTAAACAGTAAATACAAAAAACAACCCAAATACATTTAAAAAAAAAAGCTATTTTTGAAGTTTAGGCTAGGGTTCTACATGTGCAGTGTACAAGCCGTCCACAGCCGGTCAGAGCTCCTTATCCATTGGTCAGAGCCTCCGTAATGTCCAAATGAACCCAGTGGATGCCAGCGCATCGTGGAGCCCTAGCCTTAATCTTCAGATGCATGGATAGATTGTTTAACCTTGGTGTTCCAAGCAAAGATGGTTGCGCATACACTTTTTGGATGTCTGAACTGATATTTTGGATACACTAAAGAACAATAGATTGTTGCCAAAATGTGGCTTTTGAGATAAGAAAAACACTGAGAGAAAGCTTTGCAGAATTTAACCATCTAAACATCCAAAGTTGGATAAAGTGCAAAATATCTTGAACATGAATAATTTTTGTTTCAGTGTGGCATCCCCTTTTATAATAACTAGTCAATTGTAGGATTGGTCTATGTTTTTTAATGTATCCTCTATTCTTAAAATATTTAAAATGACTGTTAATCCTGGTGTTATTAAAGCTAAAACCACCAATTCAATAGGGATCTGTGCAGGTTAGACAAGTTCCTCAATACCAAACTCATTCTTCCATGTCTGCATAAGCCTGGCTTTGTGCACTGGTATTTAGTCATCTTGGAAGGAAAGGGCCAACCTTAAATTGTTCCAACAGAGTTGGAAACTTAAAATTGTCCAAAATGTTTTGGTATCCTGATGCATTTAGAATTACTTTCACTGGAATTAATCCCAGGCACCATAACGTGCTGCTGGCATCTATCAAACCCAGACTTGTCAATCAGATTACTAGGCAGAGAAGTGGGATCCATTACTCTGGAAAGCAAGTCCAGTGGCAGCATGCTTTACACCTCTTCATCCCATAATTTGGTGATATAACGCCTGTATGCAGCTGCTTGGACAAGGAAACCCATTCCATGAAACTCTCTACACAATGCTCCTGAGCTACTAAGGTAGCAATACGTAGTTCAGAGGTCTATAAAAGCGGTCTGCCACAAATGTTTGTAGAAGCAGTTTGCATGCCTAGATCCTTGATTTTTTACACCTTTACCATGGAAGCGATTGGACTACTTAAATTCAATGATGTACATGAGGTGTCGCAATACGTTTGACAATATAGTGTATTACAATATCAAATACAATATAAACCTCACATGCTTTTATGTACAGTGTATTTTTGTGGCAATGTCAAAACTCCCCCATTGCCTGTGTCCAAGCCAGGCTCCCTAATCCCAATTCCTAACCGCATTAAAAGAAATGTTCTAGGCAGTGACATCACAAAGCTCCTGCCCTGGAGTAACGTCCCCTCCCTCTTAACTTGCATGCACACCACCCTTCTTTATATCTGCCAATTGTGGGAATGATACCATGTTCAGGGGCTTTCTAACTAACTCAAAAGTCAGACTGAGAAATTTTCAAAAATAAATTCCATCTCTAGTAAAAATGATTAAAGCATCCACAAGATGGTCCACAAGATCACCGCCAGATTCCACTTTTAGCAAGTTTTATCACCCGGAGCTGGACTCGGGTTGCAGTCATCATACATCATTTCACAGCATAAACCACTTACATCAATTACATCACAGAAGTCCTCTCACAGCCAGAAGTCTTCTCAGCAGGAAAGGTTGTGTCCTCCATGCAGCTATGGCCTGCTAAGCGAGATGAGGAAGGAGCCTTATCCCGACTGTGCAAGAAACTGGCACCTCCCTGAGTTTGCAGCCCCCCCCCCCTCCAACACCTTAGATGGTGCGATCTCTAGCTAACCCCAAGGTTGGGAATCACTTGTCTAAAACACTCTTAATTTTTCAAATTAAGTTAAGAAGTAAGGGCACCATACAAAATGTATTTGAGAAAACAAGTTACAGTACATTTGATAATCCTGTGACTCATATGGTAAGAAGAAGACTTAGGCTATGTTTCCATTATACGTCAGGACCCCCTCCGCTAAACGTATTGCTTGGCGGGGATCCCGACGTAGCACATTTACTTACCCGATGCAAGGTTGAACATAGTCGAGAAGGTTGAGCCTCTGCATCGGCGGATGTCTAAACAGAGCATCCGCCGAGCAGTTAAAGTTGCCATGTTGGGATGCTCAGAAACAAGCCCTTAAACTCAACATAGACGTCAATTAGTACACATTAGTTTCCATTATCTTTGCGAATTGTTGTATTTCATATTCATCTTATTGTGTCAGTGTAAAGAACACCAAAGTATGCCGATGCAGTGCCAACTTTTATTTGCAAATGAATGCAAATGGAATATCTGTATCGAAACTCTTCTATGAAGATTTTTTATATTCTTGCTAGGATGCACACTAGAATAAAAAGAGGTCAGATATTCTGCAGCCAGGGAGATATGTGCAAGAAACTATAGGACAAATTAAAAGGACCTATGTCCAGGCTATAGACATTTCTCTATTAACATAGCCTAAACATTCTGTAAATATGCTTTACACCAAACCCTCTGGGACCTCTGTAGCTGCAGGCACTGTTAAGCAGTTTATCCTCAGGTTTCATCAGACAAGCAGTGAAGATATCATGATATCTTCTCAGGCCGTTAAGCTCACCCTACTTCCGCCTCCAAGCAGTGGCTTGGCAACCTCTAATGTGAAACACTGAGCAAGTGCTTAGGCATAAAGGAGAGAAGATTGAGCTAAAAGTTTGTGAGAAATACTAGAATTTAGAATTAAAGAAGCACATACATACTGGTTTTGGTTTTTAGACAATTTGACTAAATTCACAAAGCATATGACCTAAGTTATCATTCATGTGTTTAAATAAATTAGGGGGAAAAAAACATGCAGTAAACAATTTCAGCCACAAAAATGGTGTCACTAGAGGGCGCCTCTCACGGCATCTCCTCTTCCTCATACATGGGGAATGGAGGGGGGGGGGGGCTGTCATGGAAATCTGCACTCTGGTCTCCCTGTCTTTTCTGCGGCTGTGTGTGAGGAAAATGCCAGCATGCAGCCGATGGGTGTGCGTGCTCGCGGCCGTAAAATTGGCCGTAGCTCGGGGCTCTGGCCCCACAGATCGGTCGTCCAGTGTACGGACATGTCAGATAATCTCTGGCCGATACCGTTAGTTTCAATGGAGACCAGCATCTCCATTGAAACTAAAGGCAGGCACACAAGTGTGGATCCGTGCGGATGGCCTGCGGTGCTATCCGCACATCTGCAGCCGCTATCGACCACACTCCATGCGGATGCACACATACGTCCGTGTGCTCGGATGCGGACTTTTGGCAGGCCCCTTGTCCAGGGATATGGTCAGGGACGGCATCCACACAAAAACGCGGTAGGCAGGCGTTCAGAACCGCACCGCGTCCACACGCATTTGCACACGGCCACACAAGTGTAGCCTGGCCGATGCTTTGCCTATGGGTGCAATCGGGAGCGGCTGCAGACGCGCGGATAGCACTGGTGCCATCCGCACAGATCCGCACTAGTGATGCTCCCAGTGCTGATAAAATATATACAGCAGTTGTTTCTTGCTTTGGTACTTACTGTTGGAAATGTCTTATCAATCAACAATGGTAATATTTTTGTACCCTAACTTTGAAGCAGGAAACAAGGATTGTTTGATTTGGTTGCAATCTCCCTTTGAATGTCCACATCAACTACAAACATTTAATTGCACACAGATGATGCTGCAATGTGTCAAATGGAGGTAAATTACATTTCTGACCATCGACATGACTTTATATTTTATAGCACTTTTAAATTAGGATAATATTCTTTTGTTAAATACTTCATGTTACATAATACCATCCTGTTGCTTCTTTTTTCCCACCATTATATCTCTAAAATCACATATAAACTCAAAGAAAAATATTGTTGAGTCGGGATATGAACCTATAATTTCAGACTTCTAATTTGCTAGAAGCAATGGGAGCAGAAGGCCCATATAGTTTTATTCTCTTTAGTGTCTGTCTGTCCTTTCTCTCACCCCCGCTCCTCTCCTTCCCCCTCCCTTTGTCTATTGTTTATCCAGATCTAACTAACCCTGGGCGGGCTGAGGGCGCCTGATGCCTCACACAGTCCCAGAGCGGGCTCCGATTTTCCATATTCAAGACAGCCGCTGCCATGGCAACCAGGCCTAAACCTGCCAGCTGACCTGCGAGGCAGGCTGGCTTCTGAAGCAGTATGTCTCTGTTCAGGAGAATCTCATTAATTCTAAAATAGAAATCATTTATGCATACAGCATTCTTACTCCTTCTCTCTAAAGAGCTGAGATTTTTCTGTGTTTTTTTGTGACTATATGTTATGTTTTATGTTATATATATATTATAATTCTCTAATTCTACCACACTAGACATATTACATGTGATATTACCTTTAACACTACTGATATATGGTATTTGTTTACAAACATACATAATGTATAGTCTTCACCATTAAAAAGAATATGAAATAAAAGTAAACAGATATATATATATACAGATATATATTAACAATCAAAGTACAACTTCTGACTAAGCTACATTTTTCTTTTATTATGTCTCATACATGCTCATTCTCTGGCACTGCAGCTCACATGGGGAGGGTTTCAGCAAATTAGGCAATGCGTTTAATCCAGAAAGAAAGGCTGCATACAGGCCGGTAAGTTTGTTTTACTGTAAAAGTCACACAACATTTATTTGCACCACTAGCACAAATCCTGACTGCCAACTAATACAGTCACTCCATGTAAACCCTTCTTGTAAACAAATACATGATTTTTGGCTGTTTGATCGTCATCAGTCACAGTTGTTCATAGCTCTCTCCATGGCCCATGAAGCACGTTTTGCTACGTCATGGAAATTAGGAGAAAAAAAATCTGTGATTCTAAAACACTTTTTGCCCAAGGGTAACAATACTGTTTCCTATAGATACCATTGCCATGTATGAATGTTGTCAACTTAGGACATGAAGTGTGGAACAATCAGGATTATAAAAAATATACAGTGGCTTGCAAAAGTATT
>CM070032.1:127471035-127496321 GCA_036250615.1 Ptychadena robeensis | reverse complement strand
AAAACATATCCATGTGTTAGAATGGTCCAGTCAAAGTCCAGATCTAAATCCAATCGAGAACCTGTGGCAAGACTTGAAAACTGCTGTTCACAAACGATGTCCATCTTATCTGACTGAGCTGGAGCTGTTTTGCAAAGAAGAATGGGCAAGGATTTCAGTCTCTAGATGTGCAAAGCTGGTATATACCCTAAAGACATACCCTAAAAGACTGGCAGCTGGAATTGCAGCAAAAGGTGCTTCTACAAAAGTATTGACTCAGGGGGCTGAATAATTACGCACACCCCATTTTGCAGTTATTTATTTGTAAAAAATGTTTGGAATCATGTATGATTTTCGTTCCACTTCCAACGTGTACACCACTTTGTATTGGTCTTTCACGTGGAATTCCAATCAAATTGATTGATGTTTGTGGCTGTAATGTGACAAAATGTGGAAGGCCGAATACTTTTGCAAGCCACTGTATATAAAACGAATGCTGTCACTGTGTCTCTACACCTAAAAAGATGCTAAATATTTTTTTTATTCCTGGGTTTATATACACTTTAAAAAGCAAAGCAACAGGTAAAGGTAATACATTTGTTCTCATAATCTCTTACAAACCACATTATGCTCACTAAATAATCTTATGAAGTTGCTCAAGAGTACATGTCAATTACCTGACTTTTAATGTCATACCATAAGGAATGAAAAAAGATGCAGATAAGTTACATAGAAGACTACTACACCAACAAAAAATGATATGCAGACTTTTAAGGACCATTTCACACAAGCCGTGTTGCGTTGTGATCTTTTGCCAGCAATGGAGCACTAGCAATAACGCTACTGCGTCCGTTAATAGTGTGAAGTCAAGTAATTTCACTAAAATATTTCTCCTCATAACTCATAAATATCTATCTATATACACTACTGGTCAAATGTTTAGTTTTCCGTTTTTTATTGAAATGCAAGCATTTTGATGTCTCATTGTACTCAATTGTACTTAATGATTAAATAAATAAACAAGCAATTATTCTGCAAAGCAATACTCCTGAGATACTTACCTATCCCTGACGAGCATGCTGTGATTTTTAATATCAGAGGATTCGTCGACCACTTCCAGGTCTTCCTCTTCGGTGTCATTATTGGGGGTGGGGGCTATTGGGGGTGCATGTTAATGCAGGCAATGTTGGTTTTCCACTCTACATGTGAAGAGGGGAGGAGGGAGGGTGGAAAATCAAAGTGAAGTGAAAACAACACGGTACAGGCTTACCACCAGGGAGGTTGAAGTTAAGAAAGAAAATATGGAATTTGCATATGTTGCAATAAATGTGTGACATTTGTAGGTTGCTACTTATTTTTGTATATAATATATACAACATATACAGGAAGAAAATGTATGGTGCTACAGAATGCTGTGGTAGCTATTTTGGTTTAAGGTGCAGCCCTCTCTGTATAAGTTATCGACCCTGGATCCAGAAAAGCAGCAGGGTCTACATTATGCTTTCAGCTCCATGTTTGACAGTTGATGTCACACACTGAAGAACCATTCTTTTCCAGTCTTCAGTAGTCCATTGGCCTTGTTTCATAGGCCAGATAAGCCACTTTGTTTTCTTCAAATGTCTAAGCAATTGCATCCATTTTAAACATGCTTACTACCACTAATACTACTGTTACAGATAAGCTGTTCTTGAAACTGGGGTGAACCATGTATCATGAATGCCTGTCAAACTTTTCCCAAGTTTCGGTGTATAGTACCCTCTGACAGTTAACTTTCTTTGCTGTATGTTTCTATTATGGAAAAACCTTTGCTTCCATTTGGTATTATACTCTGTCCCTCACTGTAAATTGCCATATTCTATTTTTATTCTAGAAATGTACTATTTTAATATTTTAGTACAATCCCGTTCTTTAAATGTTCACAATGATAACTTTAATTCAGACTTTAATTCAGACAAAGTGTGTTGTAACTTATCTGGAAATTTTGGGAAACCTATATGAACTGGTAGTACTAACTTTTAAGGCTTCATCAATCTCCATTGCTACAGAATAGCTTTACGTTGTTAACCTAGTTCTTTGTTTCCTTTAAAAATACCTTTTTTTTTATTAAGCCTGAAATAATTCAGGTGTCCTGTACCATTGATATAACAACAATATCTATAATTTTACTGTATTCACTATGCAAGTGATTTATCTCTTGTCATGTAATATCCATAATATATGACTACACAACAGCCACTTACCCCACAAAATTGCTCCATTTGATAACAAAATAATATTGATAATTACTAGAAAGTTAATAGTCAAATGCATTAAGGGGATTAAACACATAAATCCATGGTAATGCTCATTTAGATTATATCTATACTATGTGCTTAAAATGTACTACAACATTTTCCTTGCCACCCAGAGCCAGTAAACCTCTGTTGTGCTCTGTCCATGGTACTGAAAATACAAGTTACAATGAGGCTAATTCATTAACAATTAAGATGATAAATGACCATTCCTTTCAGTTTTCACCTCCATTGTATGGAAAGACTAAACATTGTTTTTTATTTGCTGCAATGGCATTTGGGATTTGATTACATATTATTATCAATTAAAACATTTTTATTTCAGAGCATCTTCAAGGGAAATGGTAACATGAGTTAAAATGCATGTGAAACAGATGAGATATGCAAGTATGTATTTTTTTGAAGTTGAAAATCTTCAAAAAAAAGTTGAAAAACACATCGGCAGAAAAGAGAAAGTTCACATTGTCTAGGGAGAAAAAAAGCTGACTATGATTCATGAAACACAACATTGCAGATTTAGAATGATTTGTCCATGAGGAGATAAAATCAACCTTACTAAACAGGAAATGAAAAAGCTCTTCTCTTGAAAGCGATGATATACTGGACACCTAATTTGTAAACGTTACAGCCTGCATGTTGAATTTTTTTTAAAATTAAAGATTGCAGAAGTGCATTATTTTGTTAAGATGTAGGTTACTTTTTTCTTCAAACTTTAATGTGTAGAAAAAACCTTTACATAATAAGTGATTTAGAGGCTGTTCAAATAGCAAAACAACAACAAACTCTCTACAAGATCTACTTACTGTTAACTGTTATTATACAACAATTATAAATATGTTACTAAACTTCTTCATTAGAAAAAGATAACAAGTGCAACATGCAACTTGGCAGTAACCCTGTAATCGCAATCATACTGTTGATCATCCCACATTTGCAATTCCTAGTTGCAGAAGAGCTACATGTGTTGTTTCGAAAACAAACAGCTGAACTGACAGCAATGTAGAAAAAAGCCATCTTTTAAAAATTGTGTTGTTTATGGTTGGGTTAATGTGTATTTCAAATGACATAAACCCATTCCCACCCATTTTCCAAGGTTTTTCCAAGGATAAGTAGAGGGTAACATGATACATGAACAAATAAAATAATAATAGATAGTGATACCTGCATTATCATTTCTTTTTTGTACCATACTTTAGTGTAAGAGTGTGGTAACAATGGTACCAATGACATTGGTTAAGGGAGATAGATAGATCTAAACCAGTGGTGGGCAACGGAGTTAATATGGAGGGCCGCAAGTGCGGCCCCAAGCATCACTAATGGTCCGCACATAACATTTTCAATCTAAACTGACTTGTATAACCATTTTATAATGACACAAGGACAGTAGGCAGAGCTAGAAGACATTATTTTTCATTTTTAAATAACAAAAATTAGTTTTTAATGATACTTCAAGCATAAGGGAACACTGTAGTATGGTAATGCACATTTTGTGTTATGTGTACATAAGGATGTGTTTTTTTTATGCAGCCCAGTGTAAACAGAGATTATAATGTGTAGTGACAGTCATCGTCAGTTATTTCCTTGCTGCCCCAACTTGGTGCAAACAGTAAAATGATAAAGAACAGCAGTAAAACTTTATAAATAATTAAACTATGCAATGCTACTAGTTGTCATCTTGACTATAATAAAGTTTGAAACACACAATTATGTAAAAGTTAATTAATTAACACAAAAATCTGAAACAAGAATAAATCCCAGCAATAGTTTGTTGAAGGACCATGACCACTTCTTTCTGACCTCCATAGAGTTGCTGTGATCGTCATTATATTTGATGAGATGAGAAAACTCCAAAAATTTAAGAATTTTCAATACATATCAATGTTGTCAAAGTCTTTTATTTTGGCC
This sequence comes from Ptychadena robeensis, assembly GCA_036250615.1. Classification (NCBI taxonomy): domain Eukaryota; kingdom Metazoa; phylum Chordata; class Amphibia; order Anura; family Ptychadenidae; genus Ptychadena; species Ptychadena robeensis. Next base: position 127,492,146 of record CM070032.1, on the reverse strand, counting down.
CCCTAAGTATTTGACATTCACATCTCTGATCTAGAATATTCCGTATCACCCCTCTCCTGGTTATGTAGGGCCGATTCATATATTCGTCTTGCGACTTTATTTATTAAAAAACTACAAATGCTCAAGCAATACTTTCCTTTTTAATATTTCTCCAACTGTTTTCTACATCTCCAGCAATTTGGGAGATGATACCGTGTTCAGTGACTTTGCAATCAATTCACAAAGTTAGAAAATGGTTTTGTAAAAATTTACAGAAAATGACTAATTGGTCCTCTAGGTGGCAGTGCCACCTAAATTTATATACCTGTCGAGAATAGCCAGAACTGAAAGAGAAACACAGATCAGCTGTCAGAAGCTGTGAGCACCTGGGGAGGACGTGCCGGCGGGAGATCAGCGGACAGGTGGGTTCTTCTGCACTAGGTCCGGCCCGCAAGTGCAGGAGAGAGAGGGGCCGCTAACGCAGAACGGGCCGCTGGCACCTAGAGTCTGACCCCTGTCTCAAGGTTACAATCAAAGCTGGAGATTTACTTGCTGTTCCTGTTGTGGCAACCTACAATTGTGGATTTACTGTGACATTGGTAGATTAGGTTATTTTAGTTATATATAGTATCATTTAGGTTTGACATTTAGTATACAATAAGGTTAAAATAGAAGATATCATACGTTTCATATCAGTAGCATATTCTTTCTATTTCCTGCCACCCTTTTTGTTCATAAGCTGTCAAAACTTAATAGGTTTCCAAAGGAAACTCAGCAGAAAGCAGCGGCTCCCGGCGGTGGGTAAAGTTCAGTTAGCACAGCAATGCAACAACAGAAAGACATTCTTGTATCCCAGGCAACACTGCGGTAAGCATACTGCAGCAGCATGGTACAGATTAAACTTCTAAAGTCCTGAAATGCATAAGATAACATAAAAGCTTCTGACTGCAACAGTGCTATCAGCCTGGTTGGATGCCCCACATCTGAGGGTGGCATGTGCCAGTTTGAAAAACCTGATTTACAAAGCCTGGGAAGGACATATAGACCTGTAAGTAATTTCAGAAAAGTAAAAGGCAGGTGCCTTAGATAAATTGAATTAATGCTACTTCAAAACATTGTTTGAGATGACATCTATAGTATACTACACAGTGTATTGGAAATCACAGCAATTTATATATACACAAATTCTTACAAAAAAAGGGGCAACTAAGCAAGGCTTAAACTCTAAACTTAGGCTTAGAATGAGATGTACATACAGCTATATTGGCTATATCAATATGTATTCATGAACTAACATTGCCACTATATGGTGTACCATCTCCTGTGTGACCCTATAATTTCACCCTGACATTTTGCTTTGTCTCTAGTTCTGTGATTGATCAGTGCTGATGTCATAGATGTGCCAAAAATACAAAAGTAAAAAAATGTTTCCACCAATGTGTCAATCTTGCTTTTTTAGGAATTGTACTAGAAGCTCATGGGATTTCTTTATGGCACAGTTGTCCAACTCCTGGAGGACCCAATCTAAATTTTTTTTATTTTTTTCAAAGATCGAGAAATCTAACAGAATAAAGTAACATGAAGTTTACAAACACTGGTGATACCAAAACATAGCATGTATGTGGTCCCCGAGGTAAGAAGTTTGATAACCCTACTTTGTGGGTAAAGCCGGGCACACACGTTTATATGTGCTGCCGATCTCCCGGCAGATCGATTACGCATGATTACCTCCAAAATTTTCGTTACCATGTCCGTAATTTCATAGATCCATTTCCCGGGCGATATAGGGTGCAGGGCGGTCGATCTATGGCAAAATCCCCTGCAAATCTAAACGCGTATAGCCACCTTTAGAAATTTTTTCATCTGGCTATTATTGTACTTTAGGAACTGAAATTAGGGTAAACTTTGGGTATTACATGCAATATCTGTTTATTTGTTACTTAAACTTAAGTAACTGGAAACTATATGGTTTGTTTCCCAAAAATGTCCAGTTGCATTTGAGCGTATGCATACATTTTAAATATCAACTATTCCACTAGTATATTTGTCCATGGTATATCTTGTTATGGCTTGTTTGCTCAGCAAAGCTAACATGATAACAGGAAATAGACATCATTCATCCTGTGTGCTCATACTGTGTCTAAGCATGTTATTCTAGGCCTGTAAAAAATGAACAATCTGTGACAAGGTACAGAGATGCTATTGGTTATCATTTGCAGTACAAGAGGGACCATCTGCTGATAAATATAATACACATAGCTCTGGGTGGTTACAGCAAACCATATTGTTGCTAGGATCAGAAATGATTTTTTTTGCGAATTGATGGCACTGAAACATCTTATAACTACCGTATATAACTTTTTAAGTAAATCCACACAACTTACTCTTATGATTGCAACCCTAAATTCTATGTTGTTGTTTTAAAGGCCAACATAACATGCTTTCTGCATGTATTTTTTAAGGGGTCTACTTTCCATGGGCCTACATTTCACAAGAATTAACATGGAATGCATTTAACTGAAGCCTCACAGCTGCAACACCTCATCTTAAACTTTAACTAAATCATTATAATTCACTCCTAGTTTACAACCCGACACTAATGGATACCCCTCAAAAACAATTACCGTATTTTTCGGACCATAAGACGCACTTTTTCACCCCCAAAATTGGGGGCAAAAAGTGCCTGCGTCCTATGGTCCGAATGTGCGACCCCCGCGGCCACTCGGCCGCTGGTGGTCACATCTTGGCTGCCCGCCAACTCCCCCGGCACGGAGATTAGCCGGGGGAGCTGGAGGAACTGTCAGTTGAGAGATGCCGGCTGGTGTCGGCTCTCTCAGCTGTACTGTAAAATTGCCTGTCAGCAGAGCTTTGCTTGGCAATGGAGAGAGAGGGAGAGATGGACTGCCATCTTTCTCTCTCTCAGTGTCAGTCGGAACTGCAATAACTCGGCAGTTCCCACGGACACAATCACAGCTGATCTTCCCAGCTGTTTAGAGCAGAGAGCGAGAAGGCTGCAGATTTCTGCCCCCTCCCTCCTCCTCCTCCCGAGTGTTTAGTGTGAAGACGCTGAGCTTGAGAGTGTACTGCTGCTAGTGACCCCTGCTGGCTGAATTGAATATTGCCTTCATTGAATTCATTGCATTAACCCAATTGATGTGAAAACTTAATAAATCTTTTTTTTTTTCTGGATTTCCTGCCCTAACTCCAGCCTCAGTCCACTCTTTGTGAAAGTCCACAACACTTTTGAATGGCCTTTTGCGGACAATCCTCTCCAGGCTGTGGTGATCCCTGCTGCTTGTGCACCTTTTTCTTCCACACTTTTCCCTTCCGCATAACATTCTTTTAATTTGCCATGATACAGCACTTTGGGAACATGCAAATTATTTCGCGATTGGCTTTTGAGGCTCTTCCTACTTATGGAGGGTGTCTGATGGTTTTATGCACAACTGTGAGGTCAGCAGTTTTCCCATGATTGTGAACCCTACTGAGAGACTATTTAAGGGCTCAGAAACCCTTTTTACAGGTTTTGGCTTAATTCGATGATTAAAGTCTGAGATTTTAAGCCTAGAATATTGAACTTTTCCCCAATAGTCAAATTTTCTGAGATTTTGGGTTTTCATAAGCTGCAAGCCATAATCATTTTTGCAATTCACCTATATAGTTTACTCCTAGTGAACTATAGTGTGGGTGCAAAGGTGCCATATATTGTAGGTAGGAGGGTTCTTTCTAGTAAATTGGCAGGGTAGTTTATGAGTGAGGCTTTAGCAACAACATTAAATATATGTTGTTGTTACCATCTACTGCCTTTATAGACATGTATATGCAACTATATTATTGGCTAGTTTTTTACATATTGAGACTTTAATTAACCAAAGCAATGGCTTAAAATGAAAGATTAGTACAATCTCGGCTTAAGGTGAAAAATTACTTTTGTTAAAGAAGAAAAAGAAAAGAAAAACAAAAAGAAAAAAAGTCCCATTGCTACCTATATGCCAAACTAGTAAATGCTGATACCATGATACTGTGCATTGCCTCCTAGGAACCCGGATAAACTGTGATCATGGACACTGTACTTTAAATATTTATGATACTTCTTGTTGCTCAAGAAGATCCTCATAGCAATGTGCTGCTACTGATTGTATATTAATTAGTTTTTCCACATTACAGTCAATCAATGGCCTGAGTTTTGTTCTGGACTGTGTTTCCTATGTAATTATGCATATGATCTACAAAGGATATCAGAATGACAAACTATACATTATTGGTATTTACTGTAAATATAATAAAAATATGTTTTAAGAGTATCAAACTGCTATATATAAAGACATCCTACTTTCTTTGCTGTTATTCTATGAATTTCATGTTTGGTCTCTGATACTGACAGTTGTATTAGCAAAATAAGTGTACCTGTCATATGCTAGTTCTACTTGAACTAGTTTTTATGATTTACAAGATGGACAGCACAATTCTGGGTTAAAAGGAAACCTATGGGAACATAGAACGTTGCATTCATTTGATGTAGTTTGTGTATAGATTCTATAATTTCAATGCCACATTACCTGGTGTATGGCCAACATCCCAAATACATATATCCAAACTGTGGTTGAGACGACCAGCATAGACTAGTACATCCCACCACCATCAATTTTTTTTTAATAAGCAAAGACGGACAACAATTTAAGTAGTTATATACTTTGAACATTTAAAGAGTCCACGAATAAAAGTCCAAAGCAAAAGTTTCACAGTCCGGTCATAAAAGTTCAGGAATGTTTTTCCCAAGTTATTATTCTTTAAAACATAAAAGGTGCTAAATGTCAAAATATCTCCAGGCAAGGGATCATTGGCATGTACATCCAATTTAAATGTAGGGTTTGGATTGTGTGACACCAAGCCTCGACGCGCGTTTCCACAAACATCTTCATCAAGAGGCGTAGTATTCCCATCTGGTATACAGCAATTTAAGAGGTTAGCCACAGAGCCATGGAGGAAGAACTGGGGGCCCACTGCAAAAAGCTGATTAGTGAATAAGGTATCCATCAAGGTTAGTTGAGTGAGTAGAGTTGTAATGCTCTTCTGCTCCTCGAGGTCCTGTGATCCTGCAAGCCATTCTCTCATGTCTGAGCTTGCTTTAACAGACTATGCAAAAGGCACATGGGTAAGACAAAATATTTGCAAAACATTTTTACAGGTTGACAATCCTGCTGTCCAAAGATCGCACCTTACTGACACCAATCACCATATGTTTATGGTTATATAAAAGCAAAACAAATGTATGTAGACACTTGTGAAAGAATGGGTTGCTAACAGGACCTCAATAATTTCCACAGTCAATTGTTAGTGGCTTCATAGCAAATTGTAAGCTATCCCTGATTAGTTTTTTTAACCTTTTTGCCAGTGCCATTCCTTCAGAAATATGGTGCTGAAAGTAGTTTAAAATATGTCCCAAGGAAACAAAATTCTGTTTCCCCTTGCATTTCACCGGCATCACTGATGATGATAATTGATGGTTATCTGAGGATTTGGGTCACCTATGCCTGTCAGATAACATACACATTGGGTTACTGGATGACATTGGGGACATCAGGTTGGCCACCATCTCTGCCTCCGTCATTTGACAATAGGTGTCCCAGACAGTCTGAAGGAAGATGCAATCAATGGGCGGTATTGCTTGAGGACGCCATGGGATCCCAGTGAGCATGTAAGCTATCCAGAGTGTGGCTCAGGGTTACTGCTTTCTTCACTGCCACATAGCTGGCATGGAAAACATAACTGAATCAGGTTCCATTTTATTCCATATAAAGGCCTAATATTAGTCAGAAATCCTCACATTTCCACAGAACAAACCAACAATCCAACATGCAACCATAGGACACAAGAAAGGGGGACTGCTGAGCCCCTGAAATACATTGGATGTTCCACCATTTGTATGTACTTTTAACAAAACATTGGGCTGCACTTTATAGGCACTATTCCTGTTTCTTCTTAAAAATACACAATGAGTGTATAATGTTTGCAGATGTTTTCTGATTGTTTGTCTGCCTTGTTCACGCAAACGGGCTCCAGCTATTATGCAGCAGAGGCGCGCTAGTGCCTGGCTATGTGTCTTGAATGTGCTCATGGTATAAGCCCTGTTTCTGCCTTGCCGTTATGATAATTTCTGCTATGACAAAAGGAAAAAAGAAAATGGAGATGACTGTATGCGGATTGTTTTACATGCATTTATTGTATTGCTTCTCTCCTCAATAAAGATGTTTATAAAAAAAAAAATACACAAAGAGCTAAAAGCAGCCTTTCCCCAATAGAGAGTCGAGATGGTGTGGGCATAGTTATATTTAGTCACAACTCCAACATGTTTTGCCCTCACAGGCTTCTTCAGGGAGATTAACTATTTGACACCTTTATAGAAATGTATTGCCCACTATAAGGGAACAATAGGGACTCTGTATCCTGTTGTCTGTTGGAGGGAACGCGACCATAGGGTGGTGGAGCATAGCACCATATGGGCAATTGATTCCTGAAAAGTTCCATTCGATGAAATTGAGAAAAAAAAAGGCCCCCCGAGGGTATTCCTGGTAGTAACTAATAAGTCCTTCATGGTGGTGATGGTCAGTATGGCAGACACTGGTGGTGATGGTCAAGGAGACACTTGGTTGGATGATGGATATCCCCATGGATGTGAGTTTTGGGCTATGCCAGTGAAGACGCAGATAACACTGACACTGCCCTAGCTAAGGTTCCCATGCAGCACAGCAGCTCTCGATCTGATCCGCTCCTTCTCAGGCAACATGTGAATGCGTGCTTCTTGTATGCTATAGGGGGTGGGATGGTCCGTGACGGGGTGGGGGGTGCTGATTGGCGTGATTTGTTGCTGACTGTGACTCACAGGGTCACAGTTTTACAAGTGTAAAACACATACGGAGCGGGTTGAACTGCCATATGTTCGCGAACTAACGGTTGCGAACGCGAACTGCGATTTCGCAATTACGGGTGCGAATAGTTCGCCGGCGAACAGTTCGGGCCATCACTAATTGGTTATAGATACCCTTTAATTTCAACTGGGATCTTGTTTCCTTGGGATTTGTGTTGTACAGTGCATTTCAAACATCCAAATATGCATTGGCAGATTATTTAGCATTTTGACAAACTGAAATGTTTCACTTAACCCTTTATGATAATCATTGTTACAGTTGCCATGTTAAACGCTTTGCTCATTGCTTCTTTGGTAGGCTTTTCTGCTCAACAACACTTTGTGTTATATCCCAAGTCATATATTAAAGTAAGAGCCTCAGAATTAGGTAAATGGGTTTGCATGATTTACTTTTCATATTCCTGTTGAGAAAGCTCTGTTCTACCCAGCTAGATTCTCAGCTAAAGCATATGCTCTATCACAGGGAGTAAGAGTCTAGCAAACATGTCCCACTGTAGTATCTACAGGCCTGCAACTTGAGAGCAGATGCCAAAATAATAGAACAGCCAGTCAAAATGATGAAGTACTATGGAGCTGTTTGTAATGCTATGCTCTCCAAGCCCACATTAAACATTGATAACTGCATTACAGCAAAACCTATTCTCTTCACTCAAGCATATTTAAAAAGGAAATTTTAGTTTTGACATATACTAGCCTTTCAGCAATCAGCCACTTTTAATAGGAGATTACAAAATTTCAATTCACTTTGTTCTATAGAGCAAAAATATTTTGCCTAAACGGACTGCATATATCAGCTGGGTGGGTTCTTTAGCTGAAATTTGTGAAATAAAATAAATGTCTTCCCTAAAGTAAGTTGATGCTACATACTTTGAAATCAGATTTAAAAAAGATGGGCAGCAAATGGGTTTTACATTCCATGAACATTATATTCAAGGTATAAATGTTCATATTATGTGTTGACCTTTAGTATTCAGACAGTTTATACAAATCTGATAGAAAGAAATCAATAAAACTCCATTCAGCTCTGCACTGTTTTGTAGCCAACTGGGAGATTTAGCATGGTGACAGCTCACACAGCATGGAAACACAGTGTGTACAAATATTTAGTACACTAATCAAATACACAAGTCTTGTGTCACATAGGCTTTCCTGTTGACTTTGTGTTCATTGATTAACTAAGCGGTATCCCAACTGTGTAGATAGCCAAGTAAAATTCATCACACCAGCGGTCCAATGTGGAGGCAATACATTATATGCCATTGTGTAGTGCCCAGGAGTAGAGATGGTCGAATTTTCATTTCGACGGTTTCGACTTAATTGCAAAGCCCCTGAGCATGGTACCATCACCAAACTTGCTGGAGATGTAGGGAAAAAAAAAAGTATGTCTTTAACACAAATATTTTTTTCACAAATTAAGTTCAAAGTCAAGTAAAAATTTTGAAAATCGGAATTTCGACTTTAACTTTGAACTTAATTTATGAAAAAATTACATGTGCTAGAGCATTCCTACATAGCTCTGGTTCCTTAAACTACAAAACACACTATGTTCACCTTTAAGATAATGTAAACATAGAGAGAAGTGTTCGGTAGCTCTTTGAGAAAGCTGATTAGACTCTTTGATATAACCAATGTATAGAACACATGGCAGGGTAACTGAATTCAAAGGGTAATCTTTTCAGTTTTTGAACAAATGTTACATAATGCTTTTATGGTATATAAAATAATCAAATAACCCAAAAATTATCAAATACCCAAAGTTCATAGCTATGAAACAGTTTTCATAGTCTGGTCTATAGTATCTGATATTATGCAATGTATTTTAAATGCAGACAGCCCCTGAAGAAGGAAATAAGTGGTTTTCAACTTCAATGCTGCAATGCAAACATGCAATAAAAGCTCTTTACTCTTATTGTTTAATATTTTAGGCTATGTTTCCGTCCATGAGTCCGCCAAATGTCCCTCCGTCATCTGTGAACATCCTGTAAGGCATGCATTAAGGCATGAGTTACAGACAGAGGGACCTTTCTACCCATTTTTCTTGTCCTTCGTGATCCCGGAAGTGATGGTTGCGAAAGAGCGGAAGTCATCTTTGGTATGTTTTTGTATTTCTTTCTTTCTTTCTTTTTTTTCTTTTTTTTTTAAGGGAAAGAAGTCTGTTACCAGTGGATAGCCATCCCCTGGTAATAGATTCAATACATTCTCTATGAATGCTTTGGGCTCTGTCGCGTCAAGATTGACGTAGAGTGCTACAAGATTTTAATGTAACGGTGCACAACAATGTAAGCAGGTACAGGGTCAATAAATGGGATGCGTCAACATCTTTCTGTTTACCATATGCCAAATGGTGGTATTTAAATGCAATGGACCAGGGTCCATTTGTGTATTTATTGTGGCTGGAGCGAGCTCCTTTAATGTGGGCTGTAAGAACAGTGAGCATGCAGGTCCTCACAAATAGTAATTTGGTGGTGTAATAGCAAGTATAACAAGTAGCAAGTCAGACTGTCTTCAGTCGTAGTCTCATGTACCAAACTATTGCACAGAATTAAAAATGTATTAGTACATTCCTTATGATACAAACTCTATGAGCTAAGACATGGTTCTAGGTATTATAGACATTGGTCAATTTTTCTGTGTGGCATTTAGGTATTCAATATAAAATTCAAATGATAAATGCCTAATTATTTTAACATGTTTCATCACAGTGTGCAGGACAATTTATAAATTCTACATATGCTGTGTATATGGCAAACAATTACAGAATAAAGCATATTTGTGTTGATTGTTGAAAAAAAATTGAAAATATGTTAACAAGGACAGTAAAGAGAGTATATAACTCCTCAAAGTGGTTTACAAGAGCTATTTCCAAAAACTTTGTATGCCTAGACTTTAACAAAGCCAGCAGTGAGGTTATGCTGGCACAGGTCCACACTGAGAAATGGTCAACATACATGGAACAAGAGAAGAGCCAGCAGGAATCATCAGGAGCACAGTTGCTGGCTTCTGCAAAACCACCTCCTGCCCATCCCTCCAGTCTGTTAACTGTGGTAATAGTGTCCAGATGCGGCTGGGCCTCTGCGATACATGCTGGCAGCCGAAAGACTTGAAGACTCTGGACCAACAACCTCATTACTCTGTAACAAGTAAATGTTCGGAAATTACAGGATTCACAGGACCTATGTAAAGGTTATAATGTACATTCCTAAACACATTTTTTTCATAAACACTCCAAAACATTTTATAAGTTCTTCTGCATGGGTCCTATATAACAATTATCACACTTCTAGGTGTATGGTGTATTCTGAGGTAGAATATATATATATATATATATATATATATATATATACATACTTATACATGACAAGTCCTCTCATGGGGCAACACATCTACTGCAAGGGCTTGCTGAGACCCATAGTCCCTCTATACTGTGCATCGAATCCCCTGGCAAAGGCCTGGCACTCAGCTGTAAACCTGACTCGGAAAGTGCCCAAGGCTGGACCACTCATTGATACCCAACAATTCTTCCTGGAACACTGAATGCCTGAATGTTTGCTTTAGTGGCCCCCACTCTTTAAGCTTTTAGGTTAAACACAGACCTCTGCCAACTACGCTGCAGCTGGTCATTCAGAGAATCTGAGCGCACCATTTGTATGCGCTTTTCGGCACCCAATACTTTGGATGGGGACATCGTATAGTATAATATAGTATAATGTTTGTGTAGTATTTTAAGCAGACTGTGTTTTTCTATTGGTGTGACTTAGATGAAGATCAGAGCACATTTTATGCCAAACTCCACTTAATCCCAAAAGGTTCACATACTTTTTCTTGCAACTGCAGGTTGTTCAGTACATTGGTATTAGGACTAGTGTTAGTATGAATTGGTCTGACATATAATACAACTATATGATATAATTTAAAATTATTTCAGTCAATAGACAATCTATAAGCATGCTAACAACTTTGTTTTAGTTCTGCACTTATGACATGTGGTCTCTGCACTGCAGCAAATTGATGCAGGGGCTGTCTGCTTGTATAAGCTTTTGATTTCCAGTGATTGCATGAGTGCATTGCACCACAAAAGATCATCATTTAAGGCTCCTAACAGTATTGGCCGACTTGCAATTTGCTTTCTGTTGGGTGGAAATCTTTTGCTGAATGATATCTATTCAGATATGGAAATAGTGGAATAGATAAGTGTTTCCCAAATAAGATGACTGCCAAGAAGTAAAATTGCTCGGCCGTAAGAGATTGAAGCTGTTTATGCAATTTGCCAATAAACTGCTTCTGTTTTCCACCAACAGTTCCTGTTCCAGTTTTTCTTATAAAATACTGTAAGCATAGATCGTCACTGAATACCACCTTTATACTGAGATTTCAGTTGCAGTCATCTGCAGGAACCATGGGTAACTTTGGATTTGCAAATATATGAAGTAAAACACCAGTTTATACGCGGAGTAGTTTTTTTAATTTGTATTATTATTAATATATTTTATTTTGCTGGCTAAGTGCTATTGAAAAAAAATGGCTGTTGCTTTCTTCGTATAAAGATGTGGCTCCCAAGCCACTGGCAAGAGCTAGTGCCTTTTTTCCTTGCCGATAAGTAATAAAAGGAGTTCCTAAAACCAGTTCCCCTGAAGTAATTTAAAGTTCCATATCACTATACAATTTCTGTAGATAGATATAAAGATATATATTATCATAATAGTACTGACCCATCTGACACATATATTAAAAACGGGTTGGTAGATAATGCAAACTCTTAATGTCATAGTACACTTTCACTGCAGTAAGGGGAAGAATGCTTTGGAAAAAATTTGGTCAAGGAGGCCAGCAAAAGAAATCAGTTCTAGAGCAGGATTTACTGAAACATGAATTGAACAACATTTTATAACATGATTTTCACTACCAAGCTAATTCTAGCTCTTCTAAATCCAACCCTAAGGGATATCTCAATTGCAGAGTAAACATTTTGGCAGATAGCAAATAATAAGCTTTAGCATGAATAATACTTAGGCAATTCTTTTGATTTTCTACTATCTATTGTATAAAGGGTAACACTGTGGCTATTCTCTGCTCGGTGATCCACATATTTGGAATAGTTTTTACTAGATTTTCTAGAAATCACAGAAAAGTGACTTTTTATTAGCCAAGCAGAGGTTAGACATAATTGGATATGGCATACAAGCTGTTTTGATCATTCAACCATTTATATAACTCTATTAACAATACATAGTTTTCTGAAACAAATAGCAAAATACAATTCCCTATGAGTGTACATATTTTCTTAGATTTATAAATGTGTCATCAGTTCATTAGGGACCAGAAATTTGCAAATGGTTGAAGTTACTTTATAAATGTGTGACACATTTAAATTCTGGTACAAATTTGCACTGAGACATTTATCTGATTTTCAGGTAAATTGCAAAGCCTATGCCATCATCACCATAATTGGTAGATGGGACATTTGTGATTCTGTAAATCAAATGTAAAGAATGAGGAAACCTTTCTATATATGGCTATGGGTTGGTATTTATCAAAAAACTTAAGTCATTTGAATTCCAATGCTTTAACCTATAATGGTTTTTGTGAAAGGTAAAATGGCACTTTCAGTATGTTAACAATATTTTTGACAATTTCAGCCACAAATGCATTCCTTTTAAATACATGGCTTTGTGAAGAAGGGTCTGGCCTCAAAACTAGCTACTAGGACCACATTCATTTCACTGTGACTTGACAAATATATAATATGTATAGTATTGGTTCCCAGGGAGTAACTAAACTCATTTTACTAATGTAAACAAACCTCAGCTAATGGTAGAAGCTGTTGTAGTATGTGTTAATGTACTCAGAAATAAGATCACAGTGTGCAGTGCAATCAGAATCATTTTATTGTAGTAGAGAAGTTGTCACACTATGAATGACAAAAGGTAAGGCTGAAGATTAGCCTTTAACATTAACCTGCTATATATTTGTTTCTGATTATATACATATAGAGGGAGGACTCTTGAATTAAAACATTATTATTATTTTCTATTACCAGCCTTTACTATATGGTAAAATATGATCATCCAAATTCATACACACAGTGTGCGTGACAGAGAGCTAAGCCAATGCTCAGGATAAAAAAAAAGAAGCAAAATCACCACTCTTATCTCACAGATTTGGAGGCTGTGAAAATACAAAGAGAACACTCGGGTCTTTTGGTTATTTTATGCATTTGTTGTCATGTTGCCAAAATAAAAGGCCCTTTGTCTTCATGCAGCCAGCAGGTCTCAGTCTCAGAAGCGTGCATTTGTATTCCCACTGGGCTTAGACTGGATCCTGCACTGCATTCTTATAAAATTATTGATGTGCTTAGTGGGTCTCCAGCAGGAAAACACTGCACAGCGTGGCCTATGAAATATTAATGTCTCTTGTAGCCTAGGAATGGAGCATGCTCACAAGCCTGGGGGCAGGTGAGAGGGTTTAAGGTGAGGGTAAGTAAAAGAAGGAATGCAAAGAGAAAGTGATACCAAGATCAGTGCAGAATAAAACATCAAATAAGGACTGAATATGATAATAAATAGTAAATATAGCGCTTGCTTTAAAAATACATGTAGCTGAAGCCGTTGGCCTTAAACTGCAGACCCTACGTTCAGAACTTAATGCTCTACTTTTTAACAAACATAAAAATAAATTGATAAGGGGCAGACGTGCCTTTTATGAGTTCAGCAACAAACCGGGACGTATGCTGGCTAAAGCCCTGCGTGCCCGCAAAACACACTCTTACATCTCACAAATCAAGGATGATAAGGGTATATTGAAGACAAAATCCCCCGATATCGCTAAAGAATTTTATTCCTTTTACAATAAACTGTATAATCTGTCAGCGCCTAATCCACATCACCATAACCCAACTCTCTTAGATGACATAAACGTTTACTTGCAAAAATCGGGCATGCCTTCTCTGTCCCCTCAGAATAGCGCAGAAATGGAAGCCCCTTTGTCCTCAGGTGAACTTGAACTTGCAATCTAAACGGCAAAAAATCGCAAGGCTCCTGGTCCAGACGGCCTGACAATTGTCTATTATAAGACTTTCCAGGACCATTTATCCAAACATTTCCTACATGCCTGCAACTCTATCTTAGACGGTAAACCCTTCCCCAGGGATTTTCTGAGAGCACACATCTCACTTATCCCCAAAGAAGGTAAGGACCCAACCAGTTGTGGTAGTTACAGGCCAATAGCTCTTCTGAACACTGATTTGAAACTTTTCTCTAAAATGATAGCCAATAGATTAGCCAAATTCATCCCTGCATTGATACATCCTGACCAAGTAGGATTTGTCCCAAACAGGGAGGCAAGGGATAACACTATCAGAGCCCTCAACTTATTACATAAGGCTTAATCATCTAAAACACCGGCCATTCTACTCTCTTTAGATGCCGAAAAGGCCTTTGATAGGGTCTCCTGGGCACTTATGGAAGCCACAATGAGGCATGTGGGACTTGGTCCACATATGCTATCCTGGGTGATGGCCTTGTACGCAAACCCTTCGACGGCAGTACGAGTAAATGAATCCAGTTCGGACTATTTCACGCTCTCAAATGGTACCAGACAGGGCTGCCCACTCTCACCGTTAGTATTTATCCTGACACTGGAGCCTTTCTTGTGCACGGTTCGCAAACATCTTGATATACAGGGAGTGGTCAAGGCCTCCGGTCACCACAAGGTGGCAGCCTATGCTGATGACCTTCTGATGATACTCACCAACCCGCACATCTCTATCCCGAACCTCCTTTCATGTTTGCATTCATATAGCAAAATCTCCAATTTTAAAATTAATATAACTAAATCAGAAGCGCTCCCGGTTAACCTTTCTCCGATGCAGCTGGCGAAACTCGCCCCCTCCTTTCCCTTTAAATGGGCATCAAACACGATAAAATATCTTGGGGTACATCTCAGCACCGATTTTCAATCCCTGTTCAGGCTCAACTTCGAACCCCTTTTGTCTAAGATTAAGCTCAGTTTACAAGCATGGCGGGATATTACTTTATCGTGGTTTGGTAGGTGCGCAGCCATCAAGATGATGGTCCTGCCTCAATTTCTCTATGTGATGCAGGCCCTACCTATTAAAGTTCCGACCATCTTTTTCTCTAAAGTTAGATCCACAATCTTAAAATTTGTCTGGGGTGGGAAGTCTGCTAGGATTAAATATTCGACTCTCTGCCTCCCTAAGGAGGAGGGTGGAATTGGCCTCCCAGATATCTTCAAATATTATGCAGCAATTCATTTAACCAGGGTGGTGGACTGGTGTTGCCATTCCTCCCATAAGCAATGGGTGTCCATGGAGCAAGAGGACTCGTCCTGGGACCTCCGAGGTCTCCCATGGCTGACTTGCAGTTCTTCTAGTTTGCACTGCTCTCACCCTCTGATAGGCCCAACGCTCAAAATTGCACACAATTATTTGAGAGGCAAAGACTCCTACCCGTCTCCCTCTCCCATGTACCCAATTCTAGAAAACCCGGCGTTCCCCCCCCGGGGTAAAAGCCCAACCCTTCTCCAAACTTGTAGAGAAAGGTACTTTCCGTGCTCTAGATTTTGCCACTCGGGCAGGGTGGTTCACCTTATCGGACATTCACAACATAGAAGAAATGGTCCCACACTTTTGGCATTCACTACAATTGAGACACTTTTTACATAGTCTCCCTTTTCATATTGATTACACCCGTCGACTTACATACTTTGAACAGATGTGTAGAGACGCTCGACCGACTAGACACTCGATCTCCTTGATTTATGAAAATTTGGTGGCTCCTTCTGAGTCGGGTATACTACCCTTTATTAAAGCCTGGGAACGGGATCTCTCTGTAAAATTCTCACGAACGCAAATAGATAAAATACTACGCCTGGCATATCAATCTTCCATGGCGTCCCGATTTCAAGAACAAAGCTACAAAATAATTTCTAGATGGTACAGAATCCCTACTTTACTCCACAAATACAATGTCTCAATCTCAGACAGATGTTGGAGATGCGAGAGCTCCCTGGGCACATTTTTACACATTTTCTGGAACTGTGACAAGATCAGACCCTTCTGGGAGAAGGTCCGTCTAGGCATCAAATTGATCACTGATACTGACCTGGGAGAGGATCCTGCGACGTACCTCCTGCACTTGAACTCTTGGCCTATCTCCACATATAAACGTTCACTCACCAAACATCTCATTACGGCAGCACGAACATGCATCCCATTATTGTGGAAACAAACTTCTCCCCCTACCATCTCACTATGGTTTTCCAAAATCGCTGAGATTAGACTAATGGAAGACCTGACTGCTTCTTTGCATAACTCAGAAGACAAATATACTGAGACATGGGAGGAATGGCGACAATTTTCTGCCTCAGATAAATATGCCGAGCTGTTAGCCTCTTCCTCTCCTTCCTAATCTCATTTACTCTTTCATCTCTTTAACTCCTCTATCACCCACTCTCACTCCTCACATTTCCCCCTTTGTTTTCTTCTCCTTGCCTTATCCCCCCTTTATTCCACATCTCGTCCGTCTGTTCCCTTCTCACCCCCTACCTTAGTTCCAATGCCCCGCTTGGGGACCCCCCTTAAGGCCCCCTCACTCACAACATTCAGTTATATCGTTGGTTTTAAGTTTAAAGATACAGATTGAATTTATATGAGGATAAGATCAAAGTTTCTTATGATGTTGTTTACAAGTATTGGGATGTCTGTTTAAGAAATTAATATGTCAGATATACATGTTATTCAATATGTTTTCCGACCCAGTTCCCTTAGCCTTACTGACTTATCCCTATGTCTCCAACTACATTTTCATGTATGCTGTACATTCCTATTTGTATGGAATCTGTTGATGTTCTTCATGATGATTTATGTATACCTGTATTCTTAATAAAAGTCTAATGATTAAAAAAAAAAAAATACATGTAAAATCCATCTACATGCTGGTCTGAAGAATTGAAAAAATAGAACGCTTGTGTATTTCCTTGTACGCAGCACTGGGCTGAGAGCAAGTTGCAAGAGAGCAAAATAAAATGTTGACTTCTAGGGTTATAGTAATTACACCCCATTGTAGGCAATGTGATTTTTTTTACTACATTATTAAACATACACAGATTAATTTACTGTTCTACACTCAAAAACTGTGATTTCAATTTGTATAGGCAGTCAAAGACATTCTTTTTATAATTCAACAGAAGGCATCACATACCAAATGGGCCATACCCATGGTCGCTCTTCCACCAACCCCAACAGATTTATTACACTGCTGCCACTATGTTTCTGAAGCTTCCATCCATCAAGCACTGGACATCCAAGGTGGGTCTGTTCTTGGGGATTGTAATAAAAAGTATCTATGCTGTTGGAAGTGGGTCTGTACTAAAGGGGTGGACTAAGGGAGCTGATGACGAGGTGAGGAACTGTAAACTTTTTTTTACAGAACAACATTATATAATTCTGTCCCCTGCACTCTTCATTATTTTCTACTGACCTCTACACTACACTATGACTTCCTTAACTTGACTTGGTTACATGCCAGTTACCCAAGAAACCCACATTATATCCTACTTTTTTACATAATACTTAGATAGAACACTACTATAATGTGACCTGGGGTACCAGGTGACACCCTGACTTGTTTTGTAGACTGATAAACTTCTCATTCCCAAATTTTCACAGTCTTTCCATTCCCTGCTCTGTAGAACCCCCCAGGTCACTCAGATCCTTTAAGCAAGTAAATGCTTTACACAGGCCTCTGAATAAGTAAAGGAGTCCACATAACTTGCAAGGGAATTATCAAACTGGAGTATATACAGTCTCTCTCTGCCTCCAATTTTAGAGACAGGGCACAGTCTATCGGTTAAACAGCTATAAACAATTGGCTGAGGCTCTAACCCAGGTGGAGAGTTGCTGATATTTGCAAAGAATTGTCTCTAAGGCCTAAGGCATTGTATAAAGGGGTAGTCATCCTCCCTTTACGCCTAGAATGACAAATGGCAGTGATCATCCTTGCTGTCTCTGAGGCCTGGGAGGGACATATTGGCTGAAGACACAGGAGCTTACTCTATTTAATGAGAGTGGACAAAGACCCTTGGCCCTACATATCAATCATATTTATATTCTTTCTGACCATCAGCACTCCCCTCATGTATTGGGCAAAGCCCCATGCAACAGGGCTTGAAATTGAAAATGTTTGCAAGAACTTAAATCCAATAAAGAGAAAATGGAAGGAACAGCCCAAGAATAGCAATGTTGGGAAATAAAGGTGTAGATGGAAGATGTTCTACATCCTTCAGCTAGCAAATGAGGTGGACTCACTGATGGTCTAACTTGCTGAAACATCGAATGCAATCTGTGAAAGGCATACAGGCTGCAGAAAATCAGAGTACCAGACCTCAGCACAGAAAGAAAATCTGTATATAAGGCTGGAGTTCATATCCAAAATGGAATACAACATTTATTTTTTGCAGATGTTTTTCTTCTACTTTCGTTAAGGACTTTATTGTGGGTTCTATGCTTTCTATATTAAATATTCCGATGCATATGTATAGAGTGCCACAATAAGAGCAATTAATGCCTGTAAAGCACCCCAGGTTTAGAAACTCTAAGCGTTAATCGATGGCTTCTCCTTACGGTTTCTTTTTCATCCTAGCTAGAAATCCTGTTCATGTAAAATATTCATGTGGAAATTCAACAGCATGGCTCCACTAATGCTGAAACACAGACAACAGTTTGGTTCTTTATATTTTTAACTGGAGAGTAACAGTGGCGTTGGTGGGAAAAATAATTAGTCAGGGACTGAAATGAAAAGACTAGGGCAGTGTATGATCGAAGGGGCAAGCTGTTTCAGTGTGCCCCTGTCCAGGAGGATAAAAAAAAATAGATATGCAGATGTGATTCAGATAGTTGTTTGATGTACCCCCTCTGATTAGTGTTTTTGTTAGTTAATTTTACCATTATAAAGAACTGAGAAAATTGGAAAAAGTTAGTGACACCCATTCTTTCTGTACTCACTATCTTCAGAACAACTTTATTACAATAAAACATGCCAACTTACTCAACATTATAGTGGGCCACGAGTTATCATGGGAAATGCAGTTTTTTGCCGAATGGAAAGGAGATAAGAAGTATGATGAAGCACTGGAGAAACAGAGACAATGATGAGAGTAATGCCTGGCATACACACGCCGATAAGTGGGCAATTTTGCCGCTGACCGACGGGCGCGCGCGCTCGCGCCGTCGGTCGCTGGCAACATCGGCCACCAATCAGCATGTGCCCACATCGGGCGACAGGTCCCTGTCGCCCCACAGCTCGGCCGGCCAGAGAACGGACATGTCCGATGTTCTTTGGCCGTTGCCCGTCGATGCCATTAACTTCAATGAAGACCGGCATCTTTATTGAAGCTAATGGCCGGCACACAAAGGGTGCCCGGCCGATGGAGTCAGCCCGGCAATGCAGCGTGATGACATCATCACGCTGCATTTCAGAGCTCATCGAAGCTCGTCTGTCTGCACCCGTCTGTGGATGTATGGCAGCCTTTAAGGTGTTTAAGGTGTTCCTAATGCAGTACCTTCAAATGTCTTTGAAATAGGCAAATTAACATTAATTACTACTTACACATTAGTTTACAAGCACTATTTTACTGTAGGCTCTGACTGGCCCTTGTTTGTCGCAATTACTTGGGTGGCATTTGCTACCTTTTATTAGCTGGTGCCCTCACCTGAGCTGACAAGTGGCATGTGCTATATAGATTAATGCAAAATATTGTACTGTGTAAAATTATATTGAACAAAAATATAAATGCAACACTTTTGGTTTTGCTCCCATGAGCTGAACTGAAAGATCTAAAACATTTTCTACATACACATAAGACCCATCTCTCTCAAATATTGTTCACAAATCTAAGTCTGTGTTAGTAAGCACTTCTCCTTTGCCCCATTAATCTATCCCACCTTATAGGTGGGGGAAAAAAAGGTTCTGATTAGACAGAATGAATACTGCACAGGTGTGCCTTAAGCTAGCCACACACGGTTCGATTTTGGTTCAAACGATGCTCGATTAGATGAATTTTTTCATCGATTGAACGAAAATCGAGAAATGCCCACATGGTACGATCGACGATAATTGTTCGATGAAGGCAGAAAAATGTATCGAATTTTGATCGGACATGTTGGAAAATCATCGTCGATTGTGCTAAAATCCTTTTATAATCGTCGATGTTTGTGGTGTTTCTCGTGGATCGATTAGATTCGATATAATAACATAGACCACTTCAATCTGAACTTCAATTGTTTCCATAGCAAAATCGACGATTTTTGTAATATTTTGGAATCAAAATCTCACCACAATCGCAAACTCAATGTGGGGTGTTTGTTGATGCGATTAAGATCGATTTGCGATTAGACGATTTAATTCCTCGATCTAATCGAGCATCGATTGAACCATAATTGAACCGTGTGTGGCTAGCTTTAGACTGCCCGCAATAAAAGGCCACTCTGAAATGTGTTTGATCACACAGCACAATGGCATAGATGTCACAGTGTTTGAGGGAGTGTTTTGGCTTGCTGACTGCAGGAATATCTACCAGAGCTGTTGCCTGTAAAATTAAGTTGTGAAAAGTTTCTGAATATTTGCAGGAACTGGAACATGCTGTTGTACACCGATCCAGAGCATCCCAAACATGCTCAATGGATGATATGTCCAGTGAGTATGCTGGCCATACAAGAACTGGGATGTTTTCAGCTTACAGGAATTGTGTACAGATCCTTGCAATAAAAGGGCAGTGTATTATCATGCTGCAACATGCAGGGATGGCGGTGCATATAATGGCACAACAATGGGCCTCTAAGGCACACCTGTGTAATATTCATGCTGTCTAATCAGCACCTTGATACAGGGAGTGCAGAATTATTAGGCAAATTAGTATTTTGACCACATCATCCTCTTTATGCATGTTGTCTTACTCCAAGCTGTATAGGCTCGAAAGCCTACTACCAATTAAGCATATTAGGTGATGTGCATCTCTGTAATGAGAAGGGGTGTGGTCTAATGACATCAACACCCAATATTAGGTGTGCATAATTATTAGGCAACTTTCTTTCCTTTGGCAAAATGGGTCAAAAGAAGGACCTGACAGGTTTAGAAAAGTCAAAAATAGTGAGATATCTTGCAGAGGGATGCAGCACTCGTAAAATTGCA
>CM070032.1:127426107-127452709 GCA_036250615.1 Ptychadena robeensis | reverse complement strand
GGGGGGGGAGAAAAACCCGCACAGACACCGCCACCAATGCTCCCCATGGGGAGGCCACGACAAAATCACCCCAATGATGAGTACATAGCAAACCCTAAACATCTTAGCACCAGTAGTACCTCCACGGTGATTGTTTAGCAGTCTCTATAATTTGTTGTTATCTTTGAATAACATAGATCTGTTAGACCAGTATAGGTATGATCTAAAATGAATATGTAGGAAATATTAATCCCATCAATTGCAACTAACTATTGCTGTGGGGTCCCTAGACTATGAATATTATTCATATGATCATAAAAACCCCGATGTTAGGTCCAATAAATTTATAAAAAATAGATATTCTGATAAACTGGAATGGTATATAAGATGTTGTCTGATCAATAATAATTAAATAAATATAAAGTATGTTGATAGAGTATATCGGGAGAATAACAATGGTTATGTTTGTAATCTGTATCATGGAGTTAATTGTCGATCAGTTTATTAAGTCCTAGAGTCATCAAATGTTGAACAAATCTCAACCCAAAGCATATTAATCAAGTTTCAAGCACTAATGCTGATTGTATTAATGGTGTTTAAAGATAAATGTCATTAAATTATTTTTGTCTGTCTATTGTTTTGATCCTTTTCCAGGTTATTTAATAGGGTTTAGACTAATGTCATAAATAATGGAAGATGTTTTTGATGGTAATAAATATGTGGTAAAAGAGAGATTAGCGTGACACCCCCCCATCATAGTCAGTCTATCTGGCCGATGGTGAGTGGTGTGACGCAAATTAATCTCCTAAGTTCCGTGTACCTGTCAATCCAGGTTTTTTTTTTGCTTCTGGTCACTGGGGTGGGAGGAGGGTGGGGACACTGGTCAGGCTTTGGACATGTGGGGTCAACTTTGTCTACATGGTGGTAATAGGACATTGTTTGGTTTTCAGGTAGCCCTGACTATGTTGGCTCTTGAAGGAAGGACGTGGGTTGCTCCTGCCCGGTCTGTCCCCCGCTATTCCCCACACCTCTCTCGGCCTTGGGGGGCTGGGGGTGTGTGTGTGGGTGGGGGGTGCGCCTTCTGTCGCTCTGTGGGGGAGCGGCGACACGGGCCGCGTCAGTGAGTTGTTGCTATTTAGCAACCTGTGAGTATATGGTCTCTACCCCAACCCTTGACTGCATGGGTTGATCCTTAATTGATTTTCTGTGGAAGAGTTTTCATAATTTTTTTTTCCTTTTTTGATTTTTCTGTTAGACAACATGATATGTGCCGGATAGAATTCTCCTGAGGAAGCATATTTTTTACGAAACGCGTCAAGACATTATCTGGCAATGAACATTTCATTATGATGATCAAATTCATGTATATACCATTTTATGCCTTACTGACAAAAATGATGTATTTTACAATTATGCTTTATTATTGTATAATCATGCTTCGTTATGTTAATAAAAATCTTTTCTATATTAACCTGGGTAAAACTGTGCCTTAAAAGTCCCGGAGTGGAATCTCCATTCTTTTTGCTGTGTTTTGTTTAGATGTCAATATTTGGGACGTGGCACATGGACAATATCGGATAGACTAAGGGAAATTATATATATTTTTTCTTTGTAGTGCTAATGCAGATAAGATCTCTTTTTGGCAGTAGCTTTTTGGCTTGGCTGGAGGGAGTGGAACAAATGACTGCCTCCTGGAATGATTGGGACAAAAAAAATTATATTTCTTTTTACATATTCAGACTATAAGACGCAGGGATACTTTCCCATTGATTTTCATGTTAAAAAGTGTGTCTTATAGTCCGAAAAATATGGTTATTTGCCTCTATAAGCAGCAACTCAGTCTTGGTCCCCAATTCATATTTGGATCTGGTGAAAGGAAAAAATCTTATGAAAAAAAATGGTGTGTGCGCGTTACTGGAATAGCAGGGTTTAGGGATCACTCCTTTGGGAAATCTGAAAGAACCACAGTTTATCTGTACATTTTGGCAATTTGAAGCTATGCCCGCCTGGTTCAGTGGAACTTATGACCTGGAAATCTTGACTTGGTAAAAAGACTGAGTTTGTGTGTGCTTAGATTGAGAGGTAATTGATTTCACACTGCAATGCACAATATCATATTGATGTAGAACAAACACATTCAAAAGATAATTTGACATGCAGAATGCAAATGGTTTATGTGAATTTATTTGCCAAGATAACTACCGTCATTTGTGTAAAAATGTAAAAACATGCAAGCATTAGCACCATATATGCACTCAACAACAATTCATCACATGTTTTGCTACATATAAACAGATAGCATTTTCTTAGGAAATGGAAATGTTTAATATGTGGTTGGTAAACATGTGAGTGTGGTTATCAGTCAATTAAGCCTGGTGTCTGCATTAGTTTTGTTTTATTAAGGCTTTTTAACTGATGATCCAGCCAGTAACACAAACTGGTCTATAATGGCTCAATCCACTCCACAGTGTGTTTAGAGAAAATATTTATATTAAATGTCAGACAGACATTAAATATGTAATTTTTTTATATTGTACATACCGCAATAATAACAAATTACATCCATGGGTTATGGTAACACAGTGAATACACTAAGTGACTTAAGCTGGGAATAGATGGGCCAATTTCCCATGGATCCCCGACCCGACCTTGCGGGCGTGATGACGTCATCACGCACACCTGCTAGTGCAGAGAATCGGCAGGCACCCTTTGTGCCGCCCCCATCCGAACTAATGGAATCGGATCAAAATTATCCGTCATGTCGGATCACTGTGCGATATTACCATCTACATTTAAATTGTTCCTTTGTAATCGATTTTTGATGCAGGTGATTTTCCTGGTTACAAATGTGCCTATTAGTGATGTCAGTGTGAAAGCTCTGCACAAGCAAAACTTTATTAGAGTTATGCTAGCCATACACTCATCAATCTTTGCTTAAAATCCTATTGATGGACATATCGGATAAATTGAATTAATTGAAGATAGAGGCCTGTGCACATGCTCTAAAATATGATGGATACAAATCCAATCCAATAGAAACGCCTAAATACCCATCAGAAACTTCCATCTTATGAAAAATTTTCATCACTTTTGGTAAAAAATTCAGTCAAAATGTATTTTCTAACAATTGATTTAAATAACTTACATTTATTTAAAACTGTTTATGTCCAAGTAATGTTGATTTCCTTGGTTATGGCTAATATTAAGAAAATAATAAAGAAACATACGGTAGTTCTTTAGACAAACTTTAAGTATTTGAATACAAGATGTTAAAGGCATGCAAGGTGCTACATGCAATAAAACCTGAAAAATACATAAATAGTTCAAATATACTGTATTTCTGGCTCTATAAGATGCACTTTTTATAACTTGCAAATCAGTATGTGCATACTTATGTGCAGTATGTGCATTAGGTATGCACATATACGGAATTGAGAGTGCAGTGAATATATAACCTGCTGAGTGTGCAGTGTGGTGAAAGACTCACAGTGCTGACAGCTTGAAACATAAGCCTCTGGGCAGTGAATACTGCTCTTCTCTTAGTGAATACCAGTATACAGCATGTTTGAGCCCTGTACACTCAAATATGCTGTATATGCATTCTATTTAAGTATATGAGCCTTTCTGTAAATCATTTTTCCCCTTTATTCCCCAAAACCATGAGTGTGTCTTATGGACCAGTTCGTTTTATCATGCGCAAAACACCGTTATTAAATTGTCTTATGAATTCAAGTCACATGGTTCTGCTAAACTGATTTTTAAGTCACAAGTTGAAGGAGCATTGGCTTCTGCAGATGGATGGATAAAGGGTGCCTATTAGGTTGGATTTAAAACTGGTTGGAGTTCCAGGTCTGGGTTTACCAATAGGGACAGTAAGCTTGTGCCATTTGGTAGCAGAAGCCAGAAGCAGCTGTTAAATAATAATTTAGGTTAATTCAATATTTTAATTACACACTCTAAGACACCAATAAAATAAGAATATGACAAAGACAGAATAGCAGACTTTACTATAAATTGAATAAATATGTTAACCTCTATGAGTGTAGTCATATTGTCAAGGGTATTTATTGTAATTAGTGTTGAGCGACGAATATACAACATTCAAGAATTAGCAATGGTGGATATTCGTCATATTATGCTTCAACAGTGTTTACCGGCATACATTGTGCATATTTGTGTGCATTGCAAATGGATTCCTGCAATACGCACAGTGCTTGTATTGACTAAGTTCACAGAATGAAGAAGAGAAACTGTAAAGCTGGTTCGCGAATCTTTGTGAACAATTGTGAACAGATACGCGCAATGTAAGGCAAATGAATACAATCGAATTTAAAAAATGTCAAATGTTCCTTAATATATACGCAAAATTACGCAAACGCGAATATAACAAATGGCGCTCAACACAAACTGTAATCAGCGATATCTTCATGGGCCATATTATTTCATGTTCATGTATATTTAATACAAGTTCAGTTTTTAGAAGATAACAGTCATATATTTGAGTCATGAGTTTTGAACAATAAAAATTTAAACTGCAATAAGGAAGCAAACAAAAATGTAAGTATCTTAATTTTTAGCTAGTGTAACAATTCCGGTAAATAACAGGGCTGCCTGTCACTCTTCCTTTATTTCAGCAATGTGTTGATTTGTTCCTCTGTTTACACATGCTCTACACATAATTGACACAGTAGTTCTCATTTGGTTTGATCTAAATTAATTGGTTAATGGTCTCAGTTTCCTCAATTAGCTGAATTAGCCTGGATACGGTCTTTTGTTTCTCGCTTATTCCTACAGGTTCTCTAATTTGGAGATTGAACACTGTGGAAATGGCTGACCACTCAGGTATGGTATCACAGAAAAAGATATAAGACTGCTACTAACATATGCTGTAATGAAGGTACTCAACAAAGTATACCAACAATACTTAATAGTTGTATCACAAATATCACCTGTTCTTTGTCCATAACAATAATTAGATTCTGCATCCAAAAGTACTGTGTAAAACTGTATATGCCTTATTTCCTCAATTTTGCTAAATTTCACATTGGTTAATTAGGCCAATGATCCATCAGATAATGTCCTGAGAATCCCATGTGGTTGGAGTCCACTGGTTTAAACCCTAGCATAGGATGAATGTTTAGCCCCTGAAACTCAGGATATTTCTGCTCATCTAATGTTTTAGAGAATTTTATTTTCTTAATGTTTTCCTTCTGGGTTTTAAGTTGTGGGAAAAGAGATTACACTTTATGGAAGCTTTTTAAATATGGGAGCCAACTTGGATTCTACTGCATGTAGTTCTCACTTTATACCGTTATTACTATTACATTTATTATTTTTATAATATTCATTTAGCTGCCCTGTAATTATATGCACAAGTAAGAAAGCCCCAGTATAGATAAATTGTTACTTCCTGCACAAAAACATAGGGCAGTTAAACTAAACAAACAACCAATACTCAATCTTACTTTTATAACAATAAAGCAGTACTTCAGCCAAAAATTACAATGAATAACAGTATAAAAGTACTAAACAAGCTTTTGCTGCAATATTTAGTTTTAAGTATTTATTTGACTCTATTTTTTGGGTTCTGCCACCTCAGTCTAAAGTCCTTAGTTTGAAGGCCATCATCATTCAGTTTGCTTCCTCTGACCCCTGACTGGACATGAACTTGCATTCTTGCAGCCTAAGGTCATGTGTCCACTGCTTCACAGCATCCCACATAGCTTCCGCATCCTTATAATGCTAATTAATAGGTGAGATTATTGAGAACATGGAGTGACCACTGTCCTATTCATCAATACATGTGCGCGGTTGGCAAAGAGAGTCTAAAGTATTTTCCCAAACTATTTACAACAATTTTGATGTAAATAAATTGGTAAATATTTGGGTCGATTTCTATACAATAGCCTCAATTTACCATTGTATTGTTACAGTATTGGGGTCATCAATGTGATTTTTTCCTATTTTATTTGAAACTTTGTTATTGGCATCGTAAAAATACAATATAGTTCTGTATAATATGTAGGGTGCAGACTTTTAGCACTAAATTGGTGAAGCAGACAAAAAACAAAGTTACAAAGTCAACTTAGAAAACTGTCCCTTGCCAAAATGTTAGCTGTAAAATCTTTCTTGGAAAAAAAAAAGATGTAAAATAAAAAATAATTTAATTTGAAATCTGAAGGAAGTGGCAATAACGAAAGGCAGAACAATGCATGGATTTATTTTGTGCTTCACAATGAGAGGCTATGGGAGGGAGGTGTAGCAGGAGAGAGAACAGCCATACCAGGGAAGGAGGGGTCCTTGGGGGATTAGCCCTCCAGTACCATCATGAGTATAAAAATAGGTCACATCTATTCTACATGTCACTGCCTGGTTGAGGATAGTGCTGGCAGGGAATTCATTTAACCTTGGAGGTACCGGGCTGCTGCAGCAGATGGAATCCTATTTTTCATCTTCCAGTGCAATCCCCAGTGACAAAAGAAATGGTTTTCATTCACAACATTTATTTAAGAAAAATAAATTGGTTAGTAATTTCCCACGGGTCACTATATATTTTTGAGGAGATATCATAGTCCTAATGTAATTAATAGTGATGAGCGGCATAGGCAACATTCGTATTTGCGGCATGCCGCGAATTTTTGGGAAAACATTCGGAAAATATTCGCATTCGGCAATATTCTTCTTATTGCGAATATTTTTAATAGTTTTATGCGAATTTAATATATTCGCGAATATATGTTTAACTCGCATTGAGGGGCGTGTTGAAAAAAAAATTGCGAATTTTGGACACCATCTAAGTGATTTTCGCAAATTTTCTAAAGTGAAGATTTTCGCAATATTCCGAATATTCGCATCACCCCAATATTGGATTTAAAAACTGTTGATGGTCGCAGGGAGTGTTGCTAAGCTCTTGTTGCAGACTTCCCATTTGTCCACTTGCATTGAGAGGTGTGTGTAATGGAAAAAAAATACAGAATATCCGGAATTGCGAATATTCGGCAATATATTCACCATCTTCGCGAATTTCCGAATTGCCGATATTCGCGATTAATATTCGGAATCCGAATATTCTTGATCATCACTAGTAATTAATAACACAAATAATGTCCTGTGCAATGGCTTGAATGGGCAGGGTGAGCCATAGTTCCTTCACAAGTACCACCACCTGCTACTGTGGAAAAACTATAGCCCCTGAGGGTCCAAGTGCAAAATAATAGTCACAGAGGTCAGAAAATGACATAATGGTTTTTCATTGGTAAAATTTATTTAGATAATAGGTGCACATGGTTAGTGTAACCAGCAGCAATGTCTTGTATGTATATGCACAATACCTTTAATTTTGCACAAACATTGTACTAAAAAGTAAAGGTACCCATACACAGGTCGATACCCGTGCGATCAACGAAAAATCGTGGCATTACAGACATGTCGGATCCCTGCAGTATTGCACAATATTTAAAGCTCAACTGCAGGGATGTACACCTATCGATGTACCACTTTAAAATAAAAAATATTCTGGCGTTGAAGCAAACTATAAAAAACATTAACCAAAAAAAAAAAAATTATACTGTATATGTGCCATATGTGCAATTTTATTAATCACTCCAAACGCCACATATACTAGCTAAGAGATTTAGAGTTGACGCTATCTATATTTCACACCATATAAAGTGTTATGGTAAGGATTTACTACAGTCAGATTCAATTCAGAAAATACAAGATGATCCTATGCATAGGATGCTTAAAATGTCTGTCATTATCTTCTATTTTAAACAGATTTAGCATTTTGTGCAGCTGGTGACCATGAGGATAAAACAGCACTGCAAATGCTTAAAGATATTCCTGGATCATAGATAGCCCTTTAAGCGTTGGTGGGTATTTTTCTGCTAAAATGGTCCTTCTGTGATCTTTTAAAACCACCAGTTACTGGAATAATGGATTTGGATATGAATTTAGATATTCTATATAGGTGCATTGATAACATTGCTGCATTTCTTATTTGATCATTGGAACTCGTTTCTTTAACATTTAGGGAACTATTATTTGGAAATGTGATTATTAAAATAGGTAGGCTATACACAAATTTAAATTGCAGATCCACATATTCCATAAATAGAACAGAAATAGTGGAGGGTGCATAACTGAACTCTTTTCATATAATAAGAACTAATATAAGGACTATTTTTTGTGAGTTGCAATGACACCTATGTTGACCACAAAACAAAAGTATATGCACGCACCACTCTTTTTTTATGCATTATCATTTTCATAATAATATGAAATTGTTTTCATACTTACCTGTAATTTTCCTTCCTGGCTTCACCTCATGTCAGCCCACCATGGTCACTCCCCCTTGACCCCCTAGTACATCCCATAACAAGCCCTCTATAAAATCCCCTCACCTGCAGGCCGTTCGGATGTTCAGTAACAAGACTCGCTCCAAAGGGGGGGAACTAGGGCTGACATGGGTGTAAGCCAGGAAAGGAAAGTATGAAAACAGGTAAGGAAAGTATGATTACTAGGTAAGTATGAAAATTTTTCCATATTCCTGGCTCACCTCATGTCAGCCCACCACGGGCTAACAAGCTATACTCCCTGGGCGGGCAACGAACACCGCAACAACCAGAGGAAACCGAAATACTGCACAAAAGAAAAATCACATCATTATGACAAAGCTGCCGACAGAAGACAGAATCAGAACTATCTGATACTGAATTGCGGGGGTCCTTAGACCACCATAGCCGATAATGCCGGATAAGGAAACGGTCGGGGGACCAGGCCGCAGCCTTACAGACCACCGCAGCCGACACCTTGGAAAGGACAGTCCAGGACGCCGCCCACCCCCCCCCCGAGGGAGCCCGAACTTCGGAAGGGGCAGGAAGTCGAGATGGAAATGGAGAACAGAACCGCGGGCAGAGATGCCGGAACTGGCCGGATCACGACTCCCGCCCGGGTAAAAGGTACAAAACGGCCTCCACCCGGAGAACTCCAACCCCCTGCGTGCTGAAGCCCACCGCTACCAGAACCCACAATTTCAGGGAGATATGCCACAAGGAATAGAAAAACCGCCGGCCCAAGCGGAGGCCAGAGGAGTGTCGCAACACCAACGCAGATCCCCCTTCTGGGAACCGGATCCCATGAGGAGGGCGCAATTTCCAGCCTGCAGGAATTGGCGATCAGCGAACCTCCGCCCAAAGAACCCCCGCGACGGCCGACAAAGCCGAGACTCGGACTGTCAGGGAACTCAGGCTGAGACCCTTCACCAACCCGTCTGAAGAAGTGCACACCCAGCGGACTCGTCAGGGAGACGGACAAAGCTAGCGCATGAGGCAAAAAGCGGCCCAAAAGCCGCCCAGACCCTCTGGCACGCACGATGGTAGAACTCCGCTCTAGCCACCAACAGAGTTCGAGAGCCCGAGTCGGGAAATGGCAGGCGTTGAAACCTGTGCCACTCCACCTCCAGAACCCTCAAACTCAGGGGACCGCACACGTCGTGAGCTTCATCCCGCGCTTTGTAGCAACAGACCGTTCCACGGTAAAGGGTTGGCGCTTCGGTCGTCCGTTGCCCACAGAAGGGGAAAACACGGACAGCGCGGCAAAAACGGGAGAAACACCATGGCCTCACCCCTCGGCCCGGATCTTCAAGAGGGACCTTGAGTGCTAGAGACATGGAGGAAAGATGTAGACAGACTGAGACCCCCACATCCAGGCCAAGGGCCTCTTGGGCTATGGCCCGAGGATCCGGAAACCACGCGTAAAACCGTGGCACTGTGCCTTGGCGGCCGTAGCCATGAGGTCGCATGACCGGCATCCCCCATCTCACAAAGACTGGCTCAGTAGGCAGGCCGTATGCTCCATTCGTTCGGATCCAGAAACACCCGGCTGAGCCTATCTGCCACCTGGTTCGCGCCCCTGGAAGAGAGGATGCCCCAAGCGATGCAGATGTCTCCCAGACAAAGATCTCTGCAATCTGTAAGAGCATCGGGTACCTGGTCCCCCCATGCCGTATGTACGCCCCACGTTCACATGGTCCAAAGGATCCGCACCCTGGACCCTGAGCTCGTTCTGAAATTGTGCACAATAAGAACCGCCAGCAGCTCCAATGATCGATGCTCGAAATGCGAGGCCCCACCGCCCTGGCCTGGCCTGGCCCCCCTCAGTGAGCACCCAGCCTGCCAGCTCGCATCTGTTGTGAAACTACCCTGAGCGGACCGATAGGGTTGCCCCTGCTCAGATTCTCCGAAACCAACATCACAGGAGAGACCTGCGTACTACTCTGGTACCGCGATTGGTCGGGTCACGACGTTGTCCCACTGACGAAGAATGTCATGACGAGTCCGGAGCCACTGGCCCAGGCACCGCCGAACGGTGCATAAACGTGCCGTCAACTCATACACGCCTTGGGACACACGGCACTATCACGCTCTGCGTCCAGTCTGAATCGGCAAGCTCCGACCAGAAGAGTCATATCCCCCTTACGTGTCGAAAACACGCCTAGGCACTGGAGACGTGCCCCGGCACCCACGGCTTTCCCGGCGGTTGCCGAGCCGCCGAAACGTTGCCACATCTGAGTGCCTGAGCCACTGGAACCCCAGTTCCCATGGACCTGCAACACCAGAAGATCGTCTAAGTACGATGGATCCGAGCCTTCGAGGCGATCAATGCATGCCAGACACAGTACCGTGGAGAACGGGTGGTGTGGCCATACTGGGCCAAATGGAAGGCACACAAACTGAAAACATCCTGGCGGAACCGTAATTCTCAAGAAACGGTGATGCCGAGTGCACAAGCACATAATAGTCGTCCGTCAAGTATAGTTGCCATCCAGTCGCCCACCTGTACAACCGATGGTGGTCTGCAGGCCCATCCGGAATGGGACACCCGGATGAAGGCACAGGCCGCCTTAAGCCGCACTGGTCTGAAATACCCGCTGGCCTTGCACTAGAAACATTGGAGAGTATACTCCTCGGCCCTCTGCCCGTGGACTGGCACGACGGCTTCTGCCACCAGCAGTTCTTCGACATATGCCTCGACAACTTGCCTGGCCAATCCGTGGGGTCCTTGGCCGGAAAACACACCTTCCTGTGGCCGTCTGCACCACTCATCGATACCCTGAACATACTGACTATCCATGCGTCTGAAATCTCTGGGCCAGACACCCCTGAACGCTCCCGTCTTGCCACCACCGGAGGAATACGACGGAGGATTGCATAGGTCTCCAGGGTGAGAACTCCGACCTGCGACGGACCTAGCCTCCGTAGGCGCCTCAATTTTCCTAGCATACCGCCAGGGCTGCTGCAGCCCATTTGCGCATAGGTCTCCAGGGCCTGGAGTTCCTGCGGGCTTAACTCGACTTCCCGCCTGGAAACTGCCAATAGCTTCCATAATGGCTTGCCAAACCACACATGTTCCTGAAATGGACCCAAACAGAGACTCTGCCTTGATGCCGTGTCGGCCGACCAATGTTTTCAGCCACAGGGCCCTTCTAGCTGTCAAAGAAGAGACATAACCTGGCCGCCAACCGCACCTGGTCCACTGCTGTATTGGCCATGAAACCTGCGCTGCTGAGCTCTTGCAGGCCAATCCAGGAGTCCAGTCCAACTCGCCGTGGGGGGAGAGTCAATACTCGGACCCACACCCGCAATGCCCTGCCACAGAGTGAGGGCCACGTGGTCCTTGCTGCCAGTCCCATCACCGCAAAAGCTATCATTAGATCGGTGTCCACTCTGCGATCCATCGGTCCTGAAGACCACGGTCTCCCTGCGGTAACAAGCATCTGCTTCGCCAACCTTTAGGGAGGCGTCCCTTCAGCGGGGAGGCCCAATACACGACATCCACACTTTTAACCCTCTAAGCGTTTGCCCGTGCACGTTTTTTTTATAACCGTGCCACTGGCAATCGCGGCGGAGCACATTGGCCAGTCGCTCGGGTAGTAAACATAGCCCGGCGTCACTGGAGAGCCGGACTTATGCTGACGAAAGGCGACGCCCCCCATTTACATGGAGGTCTATGCGCCGCTACCCGCCCCCTTCGCGTCACCGTGACGGGGATCGGGGCGTCAGAAGACGGCGAGACCCGGCGACTCTCGGCTAACTGGGCTGAGTTTCATGATGCATGAAACTCAGCCCGAGTTAGTTCGGGGAGAACGCTCAGAAGGTTAAAGGGATAATGTTGCCATGCTATTGTGTAGGCCTTGGCGCCAATTCAGTGCCCATCATCTTCGATGATCTCCCGGATCCAACACACAGGAAAACAAGGCAAGAATTTCTCACCCCCGATAATGCTTCAGTTTGGATGGTGGGGACGAAGTCCTCCTCCCAATCATCGCTTGTCCAACCGAATTCACCAACACGGCGACCGGTGCAAAAATCCAGCGACTCCGAAATCCGGTCATACCCCATTCTGGGGAGGACTGAACTGTCCACCAGCTCTGAAGGGGACACACAGAGACATTGTCTCCAACCGCCATCCCTCTTTCCTGGGACGGCCTTTGGCCTGGCTGGCTTTAGCTCTGCCATACTTTCAGACACTACCCGCTGACCACGGGGCCCGCACGTCCTGGGCCTCTGCCCCCGCATCCTAGCTGCCTCTTTAAAGCAGATCTTGCAGAGATTCCGGCCCGGCATAGCTGCCCAAACATGCCCAACAACGACTTCGCCCTCTCAGGCGATGAAATCCATCCCCTTACCTGCGACCCAACGGTCTGTGACCGTCGGCCCTTTAGCCCGACACCTAATTGGTGAGGGGAAGTCCTGTCCTGTACGCACACGTACACCGCCGTGCTGGCCCAGGCACCACCGGAGATACAGCCCTGCTTTCCTGGCGGTAGCCAAGGCCTCATGACACTACCATCATGTGCGTCTGCCACCCAATCCACCCCCACCATCATACCTTCAATCTGAAGCGTTCCAGTCTGGGGCGACTGTGGTGGGGAGGACATCATGAGGAACAACACAAACACTGACAACGTCCAGAACAGAATGACCACCATGAAGGAAACGCCAATTCACATTACCCTTCAGCAAAAAGCTACTCACGCTTCTGACAGCCCTGGACCCCTGCATAACTGCCTACTCCTGCAGACTGACTCAACCACAAATGCTGCCAACGCCATTCCTTAGCCAATGCTCCCTACCAAGCCACTCACCGCTGAGGTGTCTGCCGAAGCCGGCGTCCCACCTGTCTCTCAGCCATCCTGGATGCATCGGACGCCAGCCAGGGCAAACGCCGCCATTGCAGCCGCGCATGGCGCTGGCACCGGCGCGTGCACGCGCACGGGCGTCTCGAACCCGGAAGTCCCGGAAGCCG
The DNA here is from genome assembly GCA_036250615.1 of Ptychadena robeensis. Taxonomy (NCBI): domain Eukaryota; kingdom Metazoa; phylum Chordata; class Amphibia; order Anura; family Ptychadenidae; genus Ptychadena; species Ptychadena robeensis. Next base: position 127,439,422 of record CM070032.1, on the reverse strand, counting down.
TGCTGACAATCACACCACGCTCTGCACGAGTGAGAATGCTGACGGGGGAGAAGCTTTACCCTCCACACGTATCCACATCTTGGAATGCCTAGCGAGGACAAAAAAAAAGAACATCCGAACGGCTGGAGGTGAGGGGATTTTATAGAGCTTGTTATGGGATGTCCTAGGGGAGGGGAGGAGTGACCCGTGGTGGGCTGACATGAGGTGAGCCAGGAAAAACAGATAGAGGAAACACCAGAACAGAATAGTGTGCATAACAGTGGGGATTCCAAATACACATCTGTACATGGCAAAAATTGTGAAGAAAATAGATCAACAATCCCAGAGAACATATTTACCTTCAGGAGGTGTGATAGGGACATAAGGAACCAGCAAGTATGGGTTGATCAAGTGGAGTGATCAAGAAGAAAAAACATGAAAGGAAAAATGAAAAAATAAGAGAGCTCAAGCAGATCAGGTACAGTATATATAGGGCGCTGCAGGTGTGGCAGTACACTAAAGTGATCCCAATCTAAATAGCACCCCAATGAACATGCAAGAACCAAGACTAAAATGTTGATATGCTAGATGTAAAAAAGGGAGCATTAGAGATACAAACACATTAACATAATTCGTAAATCTGCACGATTTAAGCATTTAAGGATTACCCACATACTGATAAAAATCTGTACCACCCATCCACTTAAAAATGGTGTAAAGTGATTACCAGTGGTCATTTTAACACACACTATGCAACATAAGTGGCCAAAAATAGATGACGCCAAAGATAAAAAAAAGCGTTAAACTATTACTTTGTTTAAAAAATATTAGTTGTTAGAGACAAACTGCATATTTTATGTTATGTAGGTGGGGTTTATATATGCTTTAACTTAAAGTCAACTTAAAGTACACTGCATAGCTTTAGTTTTTTAAATGGGAATCAACTAAAATAGTCTGTCTTAACTAGTTTAACTGTCAAGCTGTGATCACACAGTCTCTAAAAAGCTGAACTGTTTATTTGCAGATACAATATCCCCAGATTGTGTGTTCTCTCTGCAGTGTGAAGAGTGAGATTTGTGTGCAGCACACAGTGGGTCGCTCTCCTTTCTTATCTCCCCCCACCTTCCCCTGTGTGTCCCCAGTTTATTCAATCCCTGCTGCTACCACTGATCTGCCAGCTGCCACTGTGAGTCTGTTCCCCCTTCTCCGACACAACCATTACCTCTCAGTTTGATCAGTATCACAGCAACACCACCAAATGCTTCCCCTGTTGGCAGAGAGCTTCATAAGTGTCTACTCTGCCCATATTTACACAATGCAGTGTCATGACACTGGGAGGTCTGTCTGAATTTTATGTTTTGTACCAAATGGTGCCCTGCTTTAATGCTCGGAGCAGGAGGCAGGGGGTGGCTCCAGGCAACTTTGTCTTAGCGGTTCTCTGATGTTTCTCTAGAAATCAAATGTCTGTGTATTCATCTTCAAAACACAGCAGCATTATGCCTCAAACTCACAAAATAAAAACTGGCATTTAATCACAGTTGTGAGTGTAATGAATTACATTAAAAAATATTACTGCAGAACCATTTGCAGAAGTTAAAAAAGCTTGTTATGGCTTTTATTTTACAAAATACAAACCTCTTCTTTGTTATATTCTGTAGTTAGAGTACATCTGCTGGACACTTTGGCAATCACATTTATAATATCAAGACATGTAGACATACTATGGAAATACAGGTTTCTGTGCTGTACAAATGAGACAAAGATAAATCATTTCAGAACTTTTTCCACCTTTAATGTGACCTGTAAACTGTATCACTCAATTGAAGAACAAACTGAAATCTTTTAGGTGGAGAGAAGAAAACATCTAACAAAATAATATGGTTGCATAAGAGTGCACACCCTTAAACTAATACTTTGTTGAAGCAACTTTTGATTTTATTGCAGAACTCAGCATGGCACATTATGACTTGGCAAGAATTTCCCACTCTCTTAATGAAGGCCCCAGTTCCAGCTAAAGAAAACACCATGTACATTGTATTTGTAATGCTTTTCAGCTTCTTCGACACTCCTTTTGCATTTTTGGTCATTATTATGGCCACTCTACTCAATGGCTCTACCTTTTTCTCAAGTGGCAATGTTGGTTACATTGGTTGCATCCTAAAATTACCTTACTATAAATGTTTGACAACTAGTAAGAGGGGGGGCAGAATAAAAGGAATTATTTCTTTGTAGCGATTATTGGAATGATATTTCTTTGTAGCGATTATTGGAATGATATTTCTTCTCTCAGGATGAGCAAGGATGCAACCACCAAGACAAAACATAAAAGACCAGATTTCATTTTGTTTAGTCTTAAACAGTTTTGGGGGGTTCCAATGGTTGTTTTTCCTCATGGCTTGATATAGTTAGACAAAGTGTTTTCAGGACTTATAACAATGGAGGGGTGCTGAGGAGTAACTAGACTGATGATCAGCTCAAATCCAGGATAAGCAAGTAGCAATATGGCACATCAGAGTTTGATATAGGTATATTTTATACCTTAAAGTCAAAAAGTTAATCTTGCTTGCACAATTAGTACGAGAAGAAATACTAAAACTGTAATATTTTATTAATTACATACAATCATTATCTTATACAATATTTGTTTTACAAATAAACTGAAAATGTAACCTAATAAAGGAAGATACTGTTAGAGAAAATGAGTTGCTGCTTCCCTTTTGTCTAGTCCCACCTGACTGAATCTTTAGACCAACAAGGAATTAACTCTAGATGACTCAGCCTCTTCAGTGTGTAAACTGTAGCTTGAGACCCCAAGGCCTATAAATAGTCTTTTTCGCATCAGAGGCTAATTGGAGCCTGCTGGCTTAAAAATATGCAAAACAATATGATATAAAAATGCATATATATCATTTTTGAAAAATAATATTTTTAGATTATTCAAAAAAAAATATAATAATATAGAAAAATAATAATCAGTCAACATTACACATCACCAGCCATGTTTTGCTTTTAGGGATACTTCAGCACTCAAAAATACACATGGGAAACTCTGGGGTTCTCAATGTTCTCTTAATTACGCTATTTTCAGTTTCACTCTAAAATTCTGACTCTCGGTCACTAATATACCCCAAAGGTCTGCTTAAAGTGTATTAGGGTATATAATGAGACTATGCTATTCACCATATTAGACACAATTCCTTAAATAAGTTTTGTACCTTTAATGTTACAGAGAACCATATCATCCTTAATTCAGACTGTCTTCTTGGGTGTTGATTCTCCAGTAGGAATGAGTAAAACTGGAGGGTTATCAAAGGGTTCTGTTGAAACATGGGCCAATCTAAATAAATTAGGTTGTTTTTCTGTAAAATATTTTTTTTGCCTAGAATAGGTCCCTTTTTGATGCAGACATACCATATGAACTAATGTAACTAAGATTCAACTTTTCTATGTACACTTTGTTTCAGCAGGTGTTTGCTAAGGTAGTAAAAGCAAATGCTGTGGTTTGAAGGTTTCTTGATTCTATGCAGTAAGTCTTCAATAAGCCTAAAAAGCCTTTCCAGGTTTGAATTTACATTAAAGTTTTTTATTTGCCTCTATTTCATATTGTAAGAACATGGCCTAATAATATAGGCAGTTTCACTGTGATGTAAGAGGTACATGCTTTTGCAATAAGAATATTAAAACAAAGGTTTATTTGTCTAAACTAGTAAGTAAAAGGAAGTCACACTTACAAAGGGACATCTAAAGAGCATTTCAAGGTCAAGGACGCTTGTGCTAGCCAAATGCACTTTGTTAGCTGTACGCAAAGTACTAGCAGTTTTGCAATCACGTCTTGGACAAATACAGCACTCTGTATCTTTCCATCATCTGCAATCATTCCATCTGGGACAGCAGCCGGTTCTTGAGCAAGGAAAATCTTAGAAAATCCTGTACAAAAATGATGGTGTTAACCCTGCTATAGCCAGATGTAACAGCATCCTGAGCTGCTAGGGCTCTGAAGAAACAATTTCATTGGGCTGACAAGGACACCTAACTTGCAGTCACCCTGTGTAGCTAAATGTAGCCTACTTTGTTTTTTTTTTGTGTGCGATAGTGTCATGGAATGGCAGCAAAGCAGTTAACAATATTTTTCCTGTACTGTGCTTAGTTGATAGGTGGGGGGACTTCTGGGACTACGCTCTATATGAAAGCAGTAAGTTAGCAAACAATACTGGAGAAAATTTTGCACTCATTAACCTGAAAGCTGCTTTAGGGAACACAAGGTCAACCTGCCATTGGCTACAGCAAAATAAAGTGAAGGTTCTAGAGCGGCCATCTCAGTCTCTTGACCTCAATATCATTAAGCCATTCTGGGGAGACCACAAAATGTGCAGTTCATGCAAGACTGCCCAGGAATTTGTGAAAACTGGAGTTTTTTTTGCCAGGAAGAATAGGCAGCTTTACCATCTGAGAACACACAGAACCTCATCCACAAATACCACAAAATACTGCAAACTATCACTGATGATAAAGGGGGCAATACACGGCATTAAGAAATGTGGTATGTAAACTTTTGATAAGGGTTATTTAGGTAGTTTGTGTTGTGATTATGATTTAAAAAGAGTAAACACAGCTTGGCAATAAATGGCTTCAGCCAATCACTTACCACCGTAAAAGAAAAGTTTCTTTTTGGTTTTCATTCATATTCTCTGATAAATAAATGAATAAAGTCTTCCAGGGTGTGTAAACTTATGAGCACAACTGTATATTTTCAATGGAAAAATAAATCGAAAAGGAAACTAAATCCTAAAAACATGAGTTAATGTTTTCTAGTAGTGACCTAACCAACCATTGTTGGCAATCTATACCAAATATAAATTTTTATGTCCTGTTGGAGCTTAGTTTAAACATTTAGTATCAGAAAACTAAAAAACTGTGGTTTTCAAATTCTTAAAAAAAAACAAAAAAACAATGGTATTGTTCCTTTAGGGAAGTCTCTCCAAAGTTGCAACTGTTTCTGGAATCATTTATACATTAACCTAATATCACCTATGTTTTTTTAATTTCTAAACTATATGAATAGCCATTACTAAATCCATTTGCTTGGAGTTTCAGCTCCTGAGACTTGCTGTCCATCAAATAGATACCATCCACGTTTAAAAGGACTTTCATTTTATTCCTGAGCACACCATTGACTCTGCAGGCTCACATAATGTGCCAGATCGTCCCCTTAGAATGTAAGAGAAGACTGCCGTTAGGTATGCAGGGGTATTTGCACATAGTCCACTTTATTGAATCAAGGCCATGACTAAACCTGAAAGCCATCAACACCTACCCTTAAAGGAAATGAAGACTGACTTTCAGATTGCAGAAATACAGCATATATGACAGAATTATAGGATTATATTGCATCTTGATGATTATAAGGAAAACTTTCATTCAAAGAAGCTGACTCATACCAGCCTTAGCACAGCACAATAAATGCAGGGGGAAAAAACACAGGGCTGGTTAATAGGGCTCTAGTTATTTAATTCCAGAGAACATTACCCACTTAACATCCCCACAAATATGCAATTTATTGCTGGATCTTCCCCTATGCGTGTAAATAGTAGACTGCCTTTAAGTTGCATAAGGACCATGTAGGTCTTCTGCATGATTTTAATTTCTATGAATAAGGTTATAAAACCTAAGACGCACCCCATAGTTTTGAAGATAAATTAGAAAAAACATAAAAAGATTCAGAGACACAGCTATTTACATGTAAAGTGAAATTACAGTATGTTCCAGCAAATAATTCAGGGCTAGACCATGTAGAAATGACCATATATTACTCCAGCCAAGCCAAAAGGCCAGTGCCAAGATGCAAGGCTTAGTCCTTTTCCCTCCAGCCAAGGCAAAGGCCAGTGCTAGGAGGCAGGTATTTGATGAGACTGTGTCACATCATTTATTTACTGCAATGTAAATAAACACAACTTATACTATTAGAATAGTCTAAACGCACTTGGCTATTACATGTCTATTTACATACAGGAGGAGTCATGTAAAATATTCACAACAACAGTAATAGCTGAAAGAGTTGATGTTATTTAGATAGCATGCATTATTGCTCATAGGATGTTCAGAAATAAATATACATTTACATTTTTTTTACCAAATCTTAAAATCATGAAAATGCACCCAAATCAGTGACATTGTTCTAGCCAGGGAAAAAACAAGCCAATGCTTTCAAAATGCTATGCCATCGTTGTCATCCCCCATTTTCCATAATATTAGCATATAGAACCGTTAAGGAGTAGACAATTTATTCATACAGGCTGCTGTTGCATGAAAACGTAAAAATTAAACCATCTATCCCCAAATTTACTGTATACATCAGTGGTGGGCAACTGAGTTGATATGGAGGGATAGAAGTAATTTTTTTTCATTTTTAAATAACAAAACTTTTTTTAAATGATACTTCAAGCATTGGGTAACACTGTAGTATGGTGATGCACATTTTGATACAGAGGTTATGCGATGCAATATGAGTTCCTATGCCCTATGCATGCCCCCGGGCCACAGGTTGGGCACCTAGGGTATACATCAATAAAAGAACTATATACGTTTCTGTTTTTGAAAGAATTGTTCTAGCCTCATGGAATTCCTAAGTAAGTATGGTATATCTGAAAAAAGTACATAACTACCGTTCTTTCTCTGGCTGATCAAAGTTGTGTGCGACCACGAGCGTTTGCTCCAGGTGGGCAAATTCATTTTGTGATTTATCACCAAGCGATCCCCTTAAATGCGCATAGTGATCATTCGCAAAATCGGCCACAAATTGAAGTGTCTATGGCCGGCTTTAGAGGTTCATAAAAAAAATATGTTTTCTTAAAATTATAATTTTTTTTATAAGTTTACATTTGTTTTGTTTTCTTTTGATTTGGATTGGATAAAAATTGTATCCAATCCAATTAAAAACATAAACAAATGTAAACTAATAAGAATTTTTTTTTTAAAACTCCCACCCGGGACTTGACGTCATCGGCACATGAGTGCCGATCCGGAAATAGCCGATCTCTGGACACTCGGGTCCAGCCAGAGGTGGATCCAGCTACAAAAATGCTCCCACAGAGCGTTTCTGCTAGCTGGATCCACTTTTGAACTAGTTTAGATAAAGAAATTTATCTGATCCAGTTCAAGTAAAAAAAAAATATTTAAAAAACCCCAAAAAAACCCAACATGTTTCTTTAAGTCCGGGTTCCGCCTCCGTAACGTCACTCGGGAACCAGGAAGAAGCCGCCGAGGACATCGCTGGACATCACCTAGGGACCAGGTGAGCTCCTACGCCGTGCCCGAAGCCAGTTCGGGCGCATCGATAATTGCAGCGTTCTTTTCCCTGAACTGGCTTCAGGCATATCGCTAGGGAGGTTAACCTGTGTTTGAATAAGGAAAGTTTGGGAACCACTGCTGTAGATGAACAGCCTTTTGTTACACATTCACAAATGACCACCACCTAAGTAACACCATGTAACACCTAAGGCCATCCCTTAAGGAGATTAATAATACAGGATTTGACAAATGTAGTGATATTTAGGCTGTAGGATGTTACAATTACTGTTTTAAAGTGTGCTCATAAGGCACATGATTTACATGTTCGCAACTAAATATATTTTTTAAGCTCCTCAATATGTCAGTTTTCAAATTTTTTCCAAAGACAGTAATAGATTATGTAAGATTTATGCATGATTTTTGTTACAACTCCAAAGCTGGGCATAGACGTGTCTTTTGCTGGCAATTTCTTTGCAGATTGACCATGGTCGATCTTGCTAGGTGGGTGCACCCAATTTTCGGCCAACTGACCGCCAGCCAATTGGTTGGTCTATCGGCCGAATAATCAGGCAGTAATCTGCCCGTCTATGGCCAGCTTAAACAATTTAAAGATCACTTTTAGTGCTAATTAGCTAATATTTGAGGCTACGAGACAAGCAAAAAAGAAAAGTCTTTGTGGTTAAAAAGCTCTTTTTGCTTTATTTCTTAGAGAGGTAACAAGGACAAGCCTGTTAATGCACATCTGTAAAATAAAATAGAAGAATTGTAACAGTCAGGTTAAAAACTGCAGCAGGTTCAGGAGAACTAGCTTTTGGCGATTGTAATGAACATGGACAAAATCTCTGATCATTCAGCAGCCAGCACGTATATTGTTGTGCTCAGACACCATCTGCATCAGTCAGAATGTGCTACACATTTTTTTTTAATAAGCCTTGTAAAGCCAAATCTTTAGGACAGAAAGCCTTGAAAAATCTCTCTAAATTACCTATCCTTTTAAATGTAACAATCAATATGTGAGAGATCATTGGCCATACAAATCTCACACTAAATCCTAATTGATTGTATAAAGAATAATCTACTACATTTTTGTCTTTTAGAGGCAGAATATTACTGTAGTTGTTTTGGTATATCGCCCCCTTAAAGCAGACCTAAACTCATTTAAGCAACTGTACTTATATGTCTCAGAAAGTTATGCCAATATGACTTCTTTCTTTCAAGATGAGGCAGCTTTGTGCCCAATTTATTATAAATGGCATCCATCTAGGCTCCTAAAACATCTACTGCAGAGGTAGTTCCATGCAAAAATGGCTAGTGCCAGACCAACAAATTACACATGATTCCTATTGGGTAGTGAAAAAGGACAGTAGACAGAAATGAAGGTCAGTAGCTAGATCTACAGTGCCACACACAAAATGGAACTTTTCACACTTCAAGTTACCATGTCATTGCTGATACAACTAACACACCTTTGGGGAGTGATATTATTTGAATGTCTTTTAAAGCCCAATTATTCAAATTATGTTTCATTTAAACCACCCTTTAAAGTAATAAAAGACAATCTCAAGGTTAATGTTAATGTAATGTCTTGAATTTACTTTTTTTAAAATGCAGCAAACTATAAACTACCGTAGTTACCAGGTTGGAGAAAAACTCACAAATCATTAAACATGAAAACATTAAAATCAATGTTGACAATGCAATCTTATCTCATTGCAATGCTATATGTGCCCATGCATAAAAATGTAACACTTATATCAAAAACCTAGTAACAGCTTCTCCTAATACACATAAAACGCAATCTCTGTCGCTTCAGCTGCTGTGGGTATGACTTAACCCCAAGGAATAGCTTGCTTAGAAGGCTATACCGGTGCCACGTACAGGAACATAAAGCACAATGTGACACAAAGCACAATAACAGCATGGACAAAGAATCAACGTGCACAAGACAACAAAAGCTGAAGATTTTGTACTGAATCTTATGTATCTACAGGAAAACACAGTGAGGTATCTGGGCAACATTATAAAAACCAGTGATGGAAATCGGACATTTACATAGATAGCACTGGGCAGCAAAAAACACAAAGTATAGCCACAAGTGGTAAAAATTTTACATCTGATAATTTATTCTTTTTCTTTATTAATGTGTAGCCTTTCAAATGGAGACTTTGGCAAAATACATGGAGGTTGCCTTTATACTTTTTAAACAAGCTTCCATCAGTAACACATTTTCTGAACCACTAAGGCCCCAATTAAACAGAAAGCCCACAGTCTGCCCACTAGAGTATATGTACAGGCTGAATCATACATAAAAGTGCCACAGCAAAGTACAATAGCTGCACGCAACAGGCTTTCCTTGGCTCATGGTGTGGTTCGTTTCTTTTTTTTTTTACTTGCTTTTTTAAGTCATTCCAGCTGTTTCTCTATGTTCAACCAGAGCCTCATAAAAGATCAGTGAAACATGGTTAAGGTGGCGGAAATAAATACCAAATGGAAATATTCTACATTAAACAAGGAAGAAATATTTGTCATTTTCTATCTGCTATTGATTAAAAAAAAAACAATCTAAAACCACTTCGATCTGTCTGATATTGAATGAAGAAATACAATCTAAAACCGCTTATGAGTTTATCCCAGCTTTATATGCAGAAACACAAATTCAAATATAATATGCTCATAAAGATAATGCAATCAACAAAATTATCTGCCTAAAGTTTCAAAGAAACATTCAAACATTCAATGCAATTCACACCAGTATAAATGTTTGGTAAAACCCAAATGGTAAAACTCAGCATGAACAGTTTATGTAGGGAAATCTTGACTTACGTAGTCATGGAAGGCCTTGGCTTCACTAGAATGTTCACAGGTCTCTCGCCTATCAGGTGCTGCACAGTACAAATCCCAAAATACACTGCAAGGAGAAGAAAACACATTGGAAATATGATACAGAAAAAATAAATAGTAATAAAAACTCCTATAGTAAGGGGAGCATTCAAATCTGTTAATTCGAGTCATTTTATTTATGCTGGCATAATTGATGAAAGTGTAACTTTTCTTTTTAAACTATTTTTTATGGAGGGAAAAAAAATATTTGAAATGACAAAGTAGAGAACAAATACTGTTCGTCCATCAATTGCAAATGGTAAGAAGAACAGATCATATTATGTCTAATGATGACACACAGCTAAAAAGACGCACAAGTAAAAGTCAGAAATTCAACCAGTTACAACTAAAAATCAACAATATTTTGTTACGCGTGTGATTGTCTGCATAAGTGTAACGAACATGAAAATGTTAAAAGAGTTTACCTTTGTATGGCTATCATGTGTTACCCATAACAAGGGGTGCACATAACCTTTTAGTGAGTTCCTCAGATGAGTACCAGAAGATGGTGTTTGATACTCACCCTATATGTAGGGTGGTCTTCCTCACTGTCCTCTGCGTCAGCTTCCTGTATGATAGATTCTGCTGCAGATGGACCTCCCTTTTCCTGATGGAGCCTCCGATTAGCTGTCTCCATTGGGTCACATGTAACTCTCATAGTAGAACACAGTTTGAACCCCCAGATCTCATACCTCAGTAGCGCAACCCCAAGCTTTTCAGGGTTAGTAACTAACCCCTGAAACTACCTGCAGTCCATATGTCAACCTTTCATAATCATTTTATTCTGCTTGCACTCTGAGAAGAATAAAATTATTAAAAAAAGCAAAAGACAAATAACCCTTCCTTTGTACTTGTCCTTCAGTTTGCAGTCATAAATCCAACAGGATGGTTGATCCTAATAAAATATTTGAATTCTTTCAAATATCATACAGGTGTCATAGTTGGGTGTCAGAGTCAGGTGTAGCACTCATGTTTACTTAGTTTCCCTAATGCACAAGCATTAATGATACATGACTTTTGCTGTGTTGTGTTCATAGGTAATGGCCAGTTAGTGGCGTTGCATCACATCAATTTCAAACAAGTACTTAAGAAATGTGAAAAAAGAAAAAAAAAAGGAGTCGAAAAAGCATTTTTAAAACATATCAAGCTAGCTATCTAGCAGTTAGCAGCTAGTTTGACTGAGCTTTAAAGGAACAAGTTTGGATCAACCACAGTTTTATGGAATAACCTAATTGCGGGTGCGGGTTAAAGGTGGGACATGAATATTAAAAAGGTAGACAATGTATAGAATCAATTATTTGTCACATACATACACAATTCTTTAGGTTTGCTGTTTTTTCTAATATATAATGTTGACCTTTTCCTAAAACTCTGGGATAACTGCAAGTCACATCTATATCAATATATTATACATACAGAATAGTATTTTCACCTTTCAAGAAAGGTATGCAGAGCAACACAGCCACAGCACAGTATCCACTGGAATAATAGTATATCTACAGCCAGGTCCATACATATTGGGACATCGACACAATTCTAAAATTTTTGGCTCCGTAATGGATTTGGAAAGAAGCACAATGTGCTTTAACTACAGACTGTCAGCTTTAATTTGAGGGTATTTACATTTGCATCAGGTGTAGGAATTACAACAGTTTGCATATGTGCCTCCCACTTGTTAAGGGACCAAAGGTAATGGGACAATTGGCTTCTCAGCTGTTCCATGGCCAGGTGTGCGATATTCTTTTATTATCCCAATTACAATGTGCAGATAAAAGGTCTAGAGTTTATTTCAATTGTACTATTTGCATTTGGAATCTGTTACTGTCAACTCTCAAGATTAGATCCAAAGACATGTCACTATCAGTGAAGCAAGCCATCGTTAGGCTGAAAAAAACAACATTATTAAAAAGAAGGAACACACCAATGAGCTCAGCAAAACTAAAAGACCTGGAAGACCAAGAAAAACAGCTGTGGTGAACGACTGAAGAATTAATTCCCTGGTGAAAACACCCTTCACAACAGTTGTCCAGATCAAGAACACTCTCCAGGAAATAGGTGTAGGTGTGTTAAAGTCAACAATCAAGAGAAGACTTCACTAGAGTGAATACAGAGGGTTCAACACAAGATATAAACCATTGGTGAGCCTCAAAAACAGGAAGGCCACATTAGAGTTTGCCAAACAACATCTAAAAAAGCCTTCACAGTTCTGGAACAACATCTTATGGACAGAAGAGACCAATCAACTTGTACCAGAGTGATGGGAAGAGAAGAGTATGGAGAAGGAAAGGAAATGCTCATGGTCCTAAGCATACCACCTCATCAGTGAAGCATGGTGGTGGTAGTAGTGTCATGGCGAGGGCATGTATGGCTGCCAATGGAACTGGTTCTCTTGTATTTATTGATCATGTAAAATGCTGCCAAAAGCAGCAGGATGAATTCTGAAGTGTTTCGGCCAATATTATCTGCTCATATTTAGCCAAATGCTTCAGAACACATTGGACGGCCCAAAGCATACTGCAAAAGCAACCAAAGAGTTTAAAGGAAAGATGCAATGGCCAAGTCAACAACCTGACCTGAATTTGAATGACTTTGAGTATGCATTTCACTTGCTGAAGACAAAACCAAAGGAAAAATGCCCCAAGAACAAGCAGGAACTGAAGAATGATGCAGTAGAGGCCTGGCAGAGCATCACCAGGCATAAAACCCAGCGTCTGGTGATGTCTATGCATTTCAGACTTCAGGCTGTAATTGACTGAAAAGGATTTGCAACCAAGTATTAAAAAGGAAAAGTTTGATTTAGGATTATCATTCTGTTCCTTTACTTTTGGTCCCTTAACAAATGGGAGGCAGATATGCAACCGTTGTAATTCCTACACTGCTCATCTAATTTGGATGTAAATACCTTAAAATTAATGATGACAGTATGACAGTCTCATTGTGGTGGTGTATAGAGGCAAACATGTTAGAATTGTTTAAATGTCCCAATATTTATGGACCTGACTGTAAATACAGAATATAAAAAAGACATACATTTAAAAAGCCTATTTAACAGATTGCTTGATGGCCAGAATCATCCAAGTCCAATAAAAAGTGGTGTACACATGAGAAGTGGAACAATAATCATACTTGATTCCAAACATTTTTTACAAATAAATAACTGTGGGGTGTG
>CM070032.1:127406766-127421959 GCA_036250615.1 Ptychadena robeensis | reverse complement strand
CCCCCCCCCCCCCAAAAAAAAAGAAGTTTATAACCACCTGTCTAAAGAGCATAGTATAGAAGCAACTTCTATAGTGTTCTATAGTATTGTTCATAATGTTGCATTTTAAGTATAGGGTAAGCACATAATCAGCACAATTGTAGACCATTCGGTTAGGTACTGCTATATATCTGTATAATGTTGATATATTTTTTTAGTTAATAAAGCCCACTAAATTCCTTTCAGTCTCTTTGTACAATTTCCATTAAATCCACTATGTAGTGCACGGATTGGATAGTTTAGAAAAATCCCATGAAAACAAAGTTTAAAGCCCCCCATACACGTTCCGATTTTTCGTACGAATTTTGCCCGACCGACCAATGAGGTCGGGAGATTAATCGTTTGGGAGATTAATCGGAATCGGAATTATGTACCCGACCGATCCCGGTCGGGTACATAATTCCGGTGATAATTCGAATTCCGATTTTTCGTGCCCGCCGACCGACGGACTATAACATTTTAGGTGAAAATCGAGTGACAGGATCGGACGAAAAATCGGTCGGGAGAATAATCGGAACGTGTTGGGGGGCTTTAGTAAGTAAAAGATGTTTGTACAATACTTGTACACTCAGATTTTAAATTGTATAGTGACCTTTAAGGCTTAGTTTTTAATATGTAGCTGTTAACTTTATTAGCTTCTGCCTACCCACAGACTATATTACACGATATCTCACGTAACAGTGTAGATAATCTTATTAAATCACAAGCATAATTTGAAGTCTACAAGCATAATTTGTATAAATATATATTTCGTACAAGGTAACATAGTACGAAGAAAGCTTTTAAATGCATACAGATAAAAGTGTTATTTTATTGTAAGTAAAATGGAATATCTTACCACCACCATGAGTGTAAGAACCCAGGGGGCTCTCCTAAAGTGATATTTTTCTCCCATCGTATCTGTATTAAAAGAAATAAGATAGGCTTTAAAATGTTGAACAAAGTAAAGAAATATCTATTCTCAAATATAAAGGTTTTGCAAGTAGGTACAAAGTTGAGAAAATAAAATGGGAACAGTTTTACCTGGCAAAGGATTTTGAATTTTCTGCAGCCCTCCCCACTTCTCTTTTTTAGTGAACTCCAGTCTGCTTGGGAAGATTACCCCTTGATTTCTGTCCTGGTGATACAACAGGACGCAGGAGGGTATCTCTGCTAAGCGAGAGTAAATTTACACCTTGTTCAGCTGTTATTAAGAGACCCAAAGAGGGATTTGTTCTTTTGTTAAGTGTCAGAACATCAGAACATTTGGATTTCCCCACATTATAGATAGCTCTAACATCAGATAGCTAGGTATACAGACCTAGAAAAAGGTCCAAAAAAGCCAGAAACAAACGATCCAAATTTTTTGTCACAAGACAGAATCTAGAAAGCAAAGTTTTGGATTTCCTTACTTTTTCTACGACTTTACACATAGCCAAATAAAGGAATTAGATGCCTTGATCTGCGCTGCAGTTAAAGAACAGCCAACATAGACCATATAGCAATTTAAGTGGGGATGCAAAGATTGGAATGTCAAATGCAAATTCCATCAACAATGTAAAGTGAATTGTCATGTGTCACTGCACATTGTCATTTCAATATTCAGTGAAATAGACTTTAAGAAGTTAAACACAGATCATAGAACTTTAACAGTTAAATAAATTACATGATCGTTTCTGTAAAAAAAGAAAATTTAGGAGACTATAAACTATAAAGTTTTCTATCACTTATGAATCAGCCGTGGGCAGACACCATTGTAATTACGTGCGACGATCGGGGGTGCGATTTTTATTTTTTTATGGGGGCCATTTTTGCAGATAAAGATCGTTCCTTGATTGCGCCCATAGTGAATGAATGGACACAATTTTTGATGCCATCAGGGCTAAAAAATTGTGTCCGTCTGTGGCCCATGATCAAAACGTGGGGAGCTGATTTGGCGTGCAAATGCTGGCCCATCCTCACTGATCATACAATGGAGCTAGGGTAAGTCAAAAAGCTGATAAGGGCAAAGTTTGTCATAAAAGTAAGGCAAGAACACACTGTGTGTATAAGGGGTTGTTTCCATTGATGCGATCCCACGCGTTTGCAGCCGCGCGGCCGCCGCCGCAAACAACCGCATCCATTGGAAACTTCAATATAGTTTCCACTGGTGCGGTTGTGCGCGTTCGGGTGCGGATGCGGTTTAGGGCGCATTTCTGAACGCTAGCTGCAGCGTTTTGAAACACATTCGCGCCCCAACTGCATCCGCATCTGCATTAAAAAAAAAACGCGTCGCGCGACAACTATGGCATGCGTTCAGCTGCACGGCTGCCGCGCGGCTGCAACCGCACAGGAACGCTTCAATGGAAACATGCCCTAAGACTACCCAGCATGTGTCACCCCTAATCACCAGGACATGACTAGACCATGGAGCAACCAAAGAGGTTGGCAGTGAGAGATGTGAGGAAGATGCCTTTCATTCAGAATGGTAGCATGATGCTATGTGGCACTTTGTTACGTACCAACTACCTAAAACTTGCTGCAGGTGCTGTACATCCCTTAGTAGCAGCAGTATTGATGATAATGCACCCTGCTACAATGCAACATTTTTTTTGTATAAGGTGAGGAACCCAACAAATGTTTTCATTACATTACATGATAATAGCAAGCCAGAAGATTAAAAATATTCAAACACAAAATACACAAATAAATATCACATTTTGGACCAACATATTGCCTACATGACAAGAATAGTAAAAACATTGGAAAATAGGGCTTGTTGTACTTATATTACATGCATCCATACACAGAGAAATTCACTTGAACCTGTTTCTTTTTTTAGTCTTTTCTTTTTTCACTTGTGCTACACGTATAATAGAATCTTTATGTTAGCTAAAAGCAGGTAATGAAAAAAGTAATACAGTTGTCCTATAGCTACTGCTCTGCACAAGTTCCTGCTGTGAGAACAAGTGTTATGAGCAGGTAATGTTAGCTTGCAATGGCAGTACTCTGCTGGGTTTCACACCTATTACTTCCCTCATACAAAGTAGGAATAAGACCCTTCTGCCACATACTGAACTTAAATATTGCAGGTAGACCTGAGCACCTGGCATCACAACATAATAAGTGTGTCACAGCGTTAAAATAAAATCTTCTCTTTATATGCCAGTGCTAGAAGATAAAACGTTCTATTGCATCATGGAGCTGCTATATCGGTATTAGATCCTTGAAATGCACTGCAATTGTGCGCACCAGAGCTTAGTCACATATACTGGGAACAAACTTGACAGTGGCAGAAACATTTTTGTGCCCATAAAATAGCATGTATGGGCATTTTAGACTTAATTTGTAGGAAATAACCATCAATTGTATGACTGCAGAATAAAAAGTCCAACTGTCTATCTACTCTTGCTTGTTACCCTTATTATATTGGATATGCTGCGCATAGGCTGGGAATCAGTATCGGTATCAGTTTCTAAATTAAACAGATCAGGGGGGATTAGATCAGGTAATCTGTACACAAGTCTATTTTTCTGTTCCACTACTTTTTTTCACCCAAAGTAGAAATTGGTTACAAAATTAAAAGCAGTAAACGTTCGTCATGTTGTGTTTTTGTTAGGTGTTTTCAATAATTTGTATCCAATTGTACACACCTTTAACTTTAATTTAAATTGCACAGGATTATCAAAAAAAAATAATTAACAAGCAAAAGTTGATGTATTACTACCTTGAGGGCCCATTCACACTATATGCGTTTTTTAAAGGCATACTGCATATATACAAAACGCATGCCTTTTTCACATTACATCTGGGTTTGCATTTGCGTTTTTGAACAAATCAATGAAAAATGCAGGAAAAATGTATAAAAAATGCAGCATACAATGTGAATGGTAACATTGGATGTCTATGTAAAAACGTGCGCAGTAAAAAAAATGCGTGCGATAAAAAACGCATAGTGTGAAATGGCCCTAAGTTTGCTTTTTTACATTCATTTAACTCCCTGGGCGTTACCTTTTTTTAAATTTAATTTTCTCCCCCATGCTCATCATTGATCATGCCGGGGATGCCAGGAACAAGGCCAGTATTACATATAGATGAATGGAGCACCCCCCACCCCCTTGTCACTGATCAAGGGGAGGTGGAAGCCGGAAGAATGAGCAAGAATGACCTGGTAAGCAACAGCGTGGTTAAGCAGTTACATGTGCTACCATCCACACACTACCATTCGTAGTTTATAGGAAATAATTGGATGTCAAAGTAGTTGGATTGAGGGCCATTTCAAACTATATGTGTTGCGTTGTAAAAAGCGCCCTTTTTTTTACTGCACATGTTTTTACATAGACAACCAATGTAACCATTCACACTGTATGTGTTGCATTTTTTAAAACGCAGCGCTTCCGCATGTGTTTTTAAAAACTCACTGTTATATGCATTTTTGATACATTTTTCCAGCATTTTTTATTGATTTGTTCAAAACTGAAAATGCATGAGTTTTTGTATATATGCAAAAACGCATGCCTATAAAAAACGCATGCTTTTAAAAAAAACGCATATAATGTATTGGCCCTGAAGGCCTCTTAATACATTTCTGTTATCAACATTGCACACAAGTTTATCTTCTTTAATTGAGGGTTAAACTTAATTGAAAATATAGTAAACTATTTGCATTATGTCTAATCATTATCACCTGACGATCTTCACCATCTAGAAGAAATTGCGAAGAAAGGTGAGAATATAGCCTTAAAGCTCAATCCACTCATGTATGGTATTGTGACCAATTTCCCTTACAGATTATATTTTATAAATTATTATTTAATGCACATAAACACTGGCTACCAAGTTATCCCAAAGTAACCAAGTTACTGTTGCCCTTGCCCTAAATGTGGTTAGCTTAGAGAATTGACAGAACACATACAGGATGAAATAAAGGGTTTCAAATCAATGTATACAATAAAGTGTTGTGGAACAGGGAGGTTACAGAACATAGAAAATTAGGTTGTAAAAAATACAGAGCAGAAATGAAGTGCAATAGGGAATACAGAGAATATATATATTATATATATATATATAGAGAATATAATATATATTTGTTGGCTTGATTTAGGGCATGATACAGGTGCTTTAACCTCCCTAGCGCTCTTGCAAGGTCCAGATTTCTGTACCAAAAGCGCACCATAGCGCATTTTTTGTGTTGTAGGCTTGTAACTTCCAAAAATATGTCTGTACAAGGGTCTAGTAGACATCCTGAATATAATAATGTTTGAAACACACAATTATTATTAAAAAAGTACATAAAAAAATTATAAAATCCTTTGAATGATAAAATCTCTTGAATAATTTGGTATGAAAGATTTCAAAACAGTATTTATGTTTGTTTATAATAAAAATTTTATTACAATTGAAAATGTGTTTTGTTTTTTGTTTTACTTTGAATCGTATTGGATACAGTTTTTACTGTATCCAATACAAGCCATTTGGCACCCTCTGAAAGGGTTAACTTCAAAGAGCACATGTGGAGATGACACTGGTGGTGACTTTCCACATGTGGTCTTTGAAGATAGCCCAATTTGCATATGAATGTCCCGCGGACCCCCCCCCCCCCCCAGCCCCACCCCCTGGGGCGCTGGGGGGCCGCAGGACATTTATATGCAAATTGAGCTGGGAGAGGGGTGACGTGGCAAAGCCAGCTTAGAGCATCCCCCGGGACAGCACAGAACAGTGAGTATGTGCTGCTGCCGGGGGATGTCAGCTTAGCTGGATGGCTGCATCTCGTCAGCTGCAACACTGACATGAAAGTACAGGACGAGATGGTGCCGTCAGAAGCGCTAGGAAGATTAAATATGTTTTTGCATTGCGTTAGACAGCTGTGCACATATATTTCACCCCTATAGCATGGAATGTTCTATATATTACATCCCAACCTACAGGTGAATAGGTGGAAGTATTTATATGAAAATAGTTAACCAGAAATAGGGCCCTAAGGCATCTATGCAGTGAGGGGAGCCTGTTATAATGCCTTCCCTGATTACATAGAAGACTTCAGGTAAAGTGTGCTTTAGAACATGAAGGATGTACATTTAATATATGGATTATATTTAATATTATATTTAATCTAGTATTTTGGCCTACACACTGCAAACAAAATCCCTGACTGATATGACCTTGGACTGTTGGCTTTTTCAACCTTTCCACTCTGCTATATGTTCTTTAGCAGCCAACACAAAATCACCCCATTGAAAACAATGTACACTTAGTTTTTAAAGTTCAAGCCAAGAGGAAATACTTGGAATACAAGTATGGTTTTCCAATTTTTCATATACATATATTTTTTGCATGAGTAAATTAGCTTTCCTGTGTACTGGTGAATCTGGTGATCATAAATATCTGACTTATTCTACCTTGATCATCACTCTTTGCATACAGTAATAGTTGGGCAAGTTTTTTGCGGTTTTAGTTTTAATATAATTCTGGTTAATTGTTTTGATTACTGTATATTTTGGCGTATAAGACTACTTTTAAACCCTGGAAAATCTTCTCAAAAGTCGGGGGTCGTCTTATACGCCGAGTGCTGAAACTTCTGAGCCAGAGGAGTCTGCCTGTCATACATCGTAAGCGCCCCCTTATCCCCCTTCCCTCTCTCCCTCCTCGATGTGTGAGGCAAAGCCTACGTGCTCACTAAAGGCTGTGGCTTTAGTGGCTGAAACTGGTATTGCAGCTCAAACACATTAAAACACCTTCACTGTATCAGTTACATTTCTCATTGCCAAAATTCTTTAAATTAAATGTATACAAATTGTGTCACTTGGATAACCGCAGGATTAACATTAATATGAGAGGTTGAAGTTACGGGTGTGAAATTTGGAATGTAAATTACTAAAAAAAAGAGTAGACCTATGCAAGGCCATGGGTCCACTGCTGTTTCCCTGAGCTGGGCAAAAAAATGGCATGTGCCGGCGCATTTGCCAGTGGATTTCCTGTGACTTACAGGCAGTTTGCTCATGTCATATGAAGTAAAATTACCATATTGAAAGCAAATTTGATGGTTTTTATTTTATTTTATTTGGTGTGTGTTGGAAGGGGTAGTCTTATACCGGGAGTATACCGCAAACTCTATATTTAAAGTGAAAAAGTTGGGGGTCGTCTTATACACCCAGTCGTCTTATACGCCGGAAAATACGGTATATATCACGTTTAAATGACTCTAAATAAAACAATTGATTTAGTGGATTTCCAGATTCCCATTTCAGCTCCTGCATTACTAGTGGGCACTGTTGTTTCCTAGGGGGTTTTCTGTCAGCCTTTACCCCTACTTTATTTATCTTATCCTCTGTCTGTAGAACATTGTGGAATAGCTCTTTCAATGTCTATGCTAAGCTCTCTAATGTGTATTACAACCGATTACTCCTTTTGTGAGATTAACTAGCTTTATTCCAGACTGAGAGTTTCAGGCTACACAAACACTGAGGGAGAATGTAATGTCACAATTCCTAGCTAGCTCTCACAATGTATACACTGCATTGACTGCCTGATGGTTTATAAACCCATCTTCAGCTTCTAGTTTGTTAACCTCCCTAGCGCTCTTGTGAGATTTCTGTACCAAAACGCACCATAGCCTTGTATGGACATATTTTGGTAAGTAACAACAAAAAATATTCCATTTAAGGGTCTAGTAGACATGCTGAATATAATAATGTTTGAAACACACAATTACGTACCAAAAATACATTAATGTGATAAAAAGGTATCATTTGAATGTTAAAATCTCTAAAATACTTTTTTGTTTATAATAAATAAAAATTTACGTTGAATTGTTTTAGATACAGTTATGCAGAAAACAGTTTTCTTGCGATTTACTCTCAAATTTCCTGCCGCTGCCCTAACTCCACCAGGGAGCATTGCAGTGCGGATTGGTAAGTTTGCCCTGCTGGGGCTCTGATCTTCGCCGGACTAACCCACCTCGTCCAGTGCAAATCTAACAGATCAGCGCTGGATGAGATGGGGTCGTCAGGAACACCAAGGCGGTTAATATGCATTTCATTTTTTTCTTTGCACAAAGCTCTTAAGGACTTCCCATTTGTTGTATGTATTTGCTTTGTTTCCAAGTGCTCATCCTCATTTAACCATTTTAGCCCTCATTTTTCAGGAAATATGTTCTTACTCTCAACTTCTCTTTTCTAGTTATTATAATGCCATAGTCATAATGTGTTTTTTTTTTTACCTGGTATGTTTGTCAAATCTTACCTTTCTGGTCATATTTTTTCACCAATTCCTTCCATCAGCCATGTCTTCTCCACCTATTCAATTTGTCAGTTTTAGCTTTCTCTACCCCTTCCATCTGTCAGTCCCGTCTTTCCCTACTTTGCCTGTGAATCTAGTCCTACTTCACTCATTTCATTTGTTTATCTCTTTTTCTTTAGTTTGTTACTTTCACCCTCTTTTACTCTTCCCTCATTGCTCAAATTTGATTGTCATGATTCTCCCACCCATACCATTTATCAGTTCCATGTATCTCTGCATACCTGTTAGCCTTGTCAACCTCCACCTGTCCTATTTGACAGCCTCATTTATCCGTCTGTCTTTCTGACTTTCTATGTCTCATGCGTCTCCTACACTACTGTCTCCAGCCATCCAATTTCTAAGTCCAGTCTTGTATTTATTCTTTTTGCCTTATATTGGCACACATTTCATTTGACATTGTCAAGGAATTTTAACCAATACATTAGTTGAGATAGATTTTTATTAGCACATGTGCAAGAACAATACAAGGAACGATTGTTGTAAGGTTTCAAGGTAAAACATGAAATTTTATGGACATAAGGAATTAGCATATACAGGAAAAGAACTCCTACTGTGGGAATTGATTAGGGAGTGATCGATATACAAATTAACCAATCATAACAGTATATTCCTTCTGGACAACTGAGAGTTAACAGTATTTCTTTTTTTTTGAGAGAATGTAACATATTATGATGCCCTTTTGTGGGTTAGACGTGTTATCTTTAGAATCATTTCGAAACCAGTCTGTGGCTAAAATTGTTAGTTTAAGTTCCTCTTTGTCTGAGACATGTAAGGGGCTCAACAGAAATATATCCTCATGGTGTTAAAGAAATACCTAATACCTACCTAATATCTGTTGGGGGTACCAAAACAGGAAACACATTTCTAAGCAGTTTGCAGAAAACATATTGCCCAAATTCATCAATAGGCCCCATTGGATAGTTCATCTATCCATACCTTTTGTCCATCTTCTACCTGTGAGTTACTAGTTACTCACTTGATCTGCTTTTTTTTTATCACTCTTAAGTATTTAACTTCTTTTTCTGATCCACCAGCCACTGTTATTTTCTAGTACATATAGCCAACCTATTTCCAACAATTATTAAACTAAAATTTCTACAAATCTACAAAATCCCTGGATTTTCAGGTTATATAGTAGTCTGTGGCATACAGTATATATTCTGGCACCTTTATTATAAAGAATAATTCAATCATGGATTGATAACTGATTTTATTTCTACTATTTGGTTCGTTTTTAGTAAAAATGTTATGCATCAATCTAGCACTAAGCCCTAAGGAATCTCTTTTGGAGGGTAAAACATGTAGATTATATTGTAGGACCAATCGGGTAGGGTCCTCTACTCTTCCTGTGTCATAACTTGTACCTGTGTGGTATCTTGCGTGGCATCTCAACGCTAAAGGTAGCCATACACAGGTCGATTTTTCAGTAGATTTTTGACCAAATCGATCACTGCGCACATTCACAAGATCAATCGGCGATCAATGAATCAGGTTTTGCCCACCCATCCCGTCTGACCTAAAAAAAAATCGTAAACAATGAACCGACATGTTGGTTTTTTTGGTCGATAGTTTGGCAATCGGAGTATGTTGGTGGACCCACAGCCCTAAGCAGCAGCCTTTCCGATTGATAGTTTTGTGGAATCTGCCATTTAGGAGATTGGCTCATGTCCAAATCGGCCACAAATCGGATTCCCAAGGTTGTGTTGCATTGATTCCTGATCCCATCAATTGCCTATTCCCGATCACCTGGAAAGATCGGATCGTCAATCGATCGGCAATTGATCGCTGACAAATCGGCCCATGTATGGCTACCTTTATATATTGTACAGGGCTGCATAGTATGTAGGCGCTATATGATAATAAAACATTTACCATAAGTGCAATACAAAGACACTATCTAATCACAAAGCTGTATGTGATTCCATCATTTGCACATGCGTTATTTGCCGTTTGGTATATTCATGTTATGTTGGTTTGGTTTTTTTAAGTGGTGTATATAATGTGATGTTCATTTAAATTTTTCTAATTATCAATAGTGTTATTTGTATATACAGTTGATAAACAAAGATTAACAATATCAGAAATTTTTTAGTAAGCTGCATGCTTAACTTAGATGTTGAGATGTCTAACTGCCTTGACAATCTTGCAAAGAAAAGGAGACTCTACAGACTCTACCAATGAGAGAAATGACACCACAACATATGTAGAAGGGGTCTCTCCTTCCAAATATTATACCATTTTATCATCTCTTCCTGCAAGTTATCTCTTAGATGAGTAGGATTAGATTAGATAGGTAGGCTAGGCACATTTTATTTTTTGTTAAGAACACTGGGAAATTAGTGTATCTGGTAATCTTTACAACACCTCTATTTAATAAGAAAAGGTTTGGAAGGGACATTCAGAATGCATGCATTATGGGTATTTTCATTATTTGAGAATGACAAATGACATCAGTTGCAACCAGCCCAGAGTTAATGGATGTTAGTAGTTGGAGTGGTAATGTTAATCTCCACCCTTACCTTTTAAAGGTAGCCATACACGGGCTGATTTGTCACCGATCAATTGCTGATCAATTCCCAATCCGATCTTTCCAGGCGATCAGGAAACGGCAATTGATCGGATCGGGAATCGATGCAACACCACCTTAGGAATGCGATTTGTGGCTGATTTGGTTATGAACCAATCTCCAAAATGCCCGATTCCACAAAATCCATCGATCGAAAAGGCTGCTGCATAGGGATGTGGGTCCACCAATGTACTCCGATTGCAAAACAATCGACCAAAAAAACCCAACATGTTGGTTCAATGTCCGATCCGATTTTTAGTCGATTCCAATTTTGCTTGGTCGATCATTCAGGGTGGGCAGAACCCAATTGATCGCCGATCGATCTCGTGAATGCGCGCAGTGATCGATTGGTCAAAAATCTAGTGGAAAATCAACCTGTGTATGGCTACCTTTAGCTTGCACCAGTTGTACTAGCTTTTCTCCCATACCAAATACCAAAATAGATATGTAAATTGCATCTAGCCAATTCAAAGCCATTTTAAATATGTGAAAGAATGCCAATATTTTTAACACAGCTAGTTCTCATATACAGTATATAATAGATGTTCATTTAAATTGCAGTTAGCAAGCATTTATAGTAAAGAATTGTTATATCAGTGACTAATTTTGTTTTGAAAAGTTTTTCTTAAACAGTGAAGATGCAGGATTTACCTTCAATAAAGTATTTTAGTTGCCTGTTTGTGTGATTCTTAGATGTACTTCTTGTATTTTACTGTTTTGCGATAACATATGTGTTAGGTTAGAAGCCATACTAGAACATCTTACACCATTTAACAAACTTCCTTTATTCTGTGCACAAGTCATACTAACGACAGTGGATGTGAAAAGTGCATGCCATAGGAACACTATCCCTAAGAATGGTGGTGGTGGTTGCAGTATCATGCTTTATGATATAAGCTTTCTTCAGCTGGAACTTTGGCTTTAGTCATGGTAGAGAGAATTGTGAACAGTTTAAAATACAATCCACTGTTGACCAAATACCTTCAAGCGTCTGTTAGAAAGCTGACCAGTAATAGGAATTTCACTTTTCAGTGCTGACTAGAGCTGGCCATAGACGGTGTGACAGATTGGTCATCTGTCCCTGTGAAATTAGACTGTTGGGTGGTATCCTGGAAAGAGTCCAGGAATGATTATTGCCCAGCAACTATAGGTTGCTGAATGTGTTTTGTTTTAGTTTTGTTTTCTTAAAAGGCTCCCGGACTCTGGGACAGAGAGGATGAAATTGGGTGGGCCTCTCTATTCCACCAGGGTCCACTAAATGGTTAAACACCTGGGTTGCGGGTGAGTGAAGCCAGGTGTGTCTCCACAAAAGGAGCTCAGACCATAGTGTCAGGGCTGCTGAGAGAATGGACACAGCTCCCAATGTAGTTGGAGACAAGGCTTCTGAGTGGAGACAGTGGGCACACAAAGAGTGTGGGGCCTAGGCCTGTGGTTACGGGGGCAGCTGCTACAGGGGGCTCACAGAGCGTGTGAGGCCCAGGCCTGTTGCTGCCAGGAAGCCAAGGACGTCAATTTACGTTGAAAGTGTGAAGCCAGGTGGTGTGGCATTTTCAGGACATTGGTTTCGTTTGGATTGATCTTAACCCCTGTGAGGGTAATCCTTTGTTTTGGACTTATTTGTGTGCAAATAAATATGGGCAGGAGCCCTAAAAGATAAACAATCGTGTGGAATTATGCTTTGAGAGCAACCGTTTGGAGCTGAACCCCCACAACGGGCAGATTCCTGCTAAATTTTTTGGCCGATCGACCGCCATGCACATTCCTGCCAATCAGCAGGCGGTTGATCCCACCTGGCAAGATCGACCAGGAATCTGCCATATGTCTGATCGCACGGTGATCCGAAATGCCAGTAAATTCCTGGCCGATCCCACTAGTTGAGCGAGAAATCAGATTTTCGCAATGGTAGATATTCATCATATTATGCTTTAACATTTTTTGTGCATGGATACACGCAATGCGCATTGTACTGGCTTAGATCACTGAATGAAGAACAGAAGCCGTAAAGCTGTTTGCAAATCTTCAAACAGCCATAGAATACAGTCTAATCTAATTTATAATGTTCCTTAATATATTCACGAAATTAAGCAAACTCTGGTATAGCATATGCTGCTTAACACTAATGTCCACTATACAAAGGGTGCCTGACCAATACTCGGCACTAGTGGAGGCATACGAGGACGTCATCATGCATGTCGATGTGCATGTGCAAATAAGCCGTCTATGCCCAACTTAACACTTTAAATGTCCCCAAGTACACATCCAAAAGGAACAAAATCATGTCTTCACCAGAAGAAAATTCATGTTTTGGAATAGCCCTGAAAAGCCTCAGACCTACATCTACATTTGTGTAATGTATACATATATAGGACTGCAGAGTCTGCAAAGAACCGTGCATAAAAGCGTTGTCCTCAAAATGTGATAGATTTTGTTTGCTCTTTAAAAGTAAGGTGGGCAAGTTGTGCCATGATGATGATAGACTTCTATGCAAGAACACTCAATTAAACTAAAGATTTAAAGTATTACTTAAATCTTACTATGAAGCATGCACACATGCCTCTGGATAGGAATCAATCTGGTTTTGCATTGATCACACTGTGTGATAATATAATAAATAGGTGTTCAATCGAAATTTGATTAGGTTTAGAGTTCAAATATTCTGTTTACAGAGCACTACAATTAGACAAACTTTTAACCAGATTCAGTGGCTTACTAAAGTTTCTTCAAAGGCTCTTCTTTGAGCAGTGCGCAATTACAAATTAATTTTCTAATGTATGGTATTGGGGTTTGGCAGCAAATGGGGCTATTAGTAAAATGAATCCATACAACGCCAGCAGCAACAGAAAGGTCCATAAAATGAAATCTGCAGCCTCCTGGCTTCTTAACATCAAAACATTATTTTACAATTCAGACAGCATATCTTACATATGCAGCAGCACCAAGTCCTCTAAATCGGCTTCTGAGCTTCAGGAAAACACTGGACCAGGAATCCTGCTCTTGCAGATTCCCAGTAAAACCAGCCCCAGAATAGAACTTACAAAACACTAGCACAAGAACATGAGAGTTCCCTGGTTTCTGGAAATCTGTGAAATTGTGTTCTCCCATATATTCCATCCAGAACTCTGGCCAGTAACACAGTTGATCTTGTGGTTACTGTGTTACAATATTTGCACATTATTATTACTTGGCAGAACTAGTGTTTAGGATCAGCGAAGCCTCTATTCTCAAATGGTAAGTAATATTAACAGTGTAACCTGTAACATCAATAATAACTTGTGCTTTGTTGCACATTCCTTTCATTGACCATGAATGGCATTTTTGTGTTGATTAGTGTGTTGATTATGGAAGAGCTGCAATCAAATACTCCTTCCTTGGAGATAAAGGCAAAGACAAGAAATGACTCAAACACACAAGGATCGAGAGTTTAGAAGAAAGGCAGCCAGGGTTCTAGACAAATAAGTGTAAAATAAAAACTTTTTAGAAAAAGGTAGCTTGGCCAAAGACCTGGAGAAAAATACATAATTGGTCATCTACAAGTTACAGTGATGCTTACACTAACGCCATAAAGGTGTTCCTTCTCAAATTTTCATAAGTGGATGGGTCCCACATGGATGTAAACTCAGTTGGACAGAAAACAAAGCACCCTACATTTCTAAAATATTTAGATTTATAAGGTTTTAAACTGCTTCCCATTTTATGGGTTGTTATTTTAATAATTTATGATATTATGCATAAATAATTTTGCATTCAAAATCAGTAAACACATTTAAAAATACGTATACCATGACATACTTAATAGCAAATGTAACTAATTAAATATTTACATAAACTTGCTTTATTTTTACATCATATCTGTAACCACCCTAGCGGTCGGGACGGCACCATCTCGTCCTGCACTTTCTTGTCTTGTATTGCAGCTGATGAGATGGAGCCGTCCAGCTAAACTTAGATCCCCACAGCAGCACATTCTGTTCTGTGCTGTCCGCGGGACATTCATATGCAAATTGGGCTATCTTCAAGGAGCACACCTGGAATATCACCCCCATTGTCATTCCCAGATGTGCACTTTGAAGTTAACCCTTTGAGGGTGTCAAATGCCATTGTATTGGATACAGTGATAACTGTATCCAATACAATTCAAAGTAAAACAAAAACAAAACACATTTCCAATTGTAATAAAAATGTTATTATAAACAAACATAAATACTGTTTTGAAATCTTTCATACCAAATAGGTATTCACGAGATTTTAGCATTTAAATGATACATTTTATAATTTTTTTTTGTATAACTGTTTATTTAAAGATTTTTTAACATACAAATAAAACATTACAGA
>CM070032.1:127386371-127406609 GCA_036250615.1 Ptychadena robeensis | reverse complement strand
GCACAGGCAATGTAAACATACATTAAAACCAGTGAAAATGCTCACCTAAAAAAGTGTCATATAAAAATACAAATCTTAGGCAATATACCAAAATAACACAGATGGCATCCCCTCCCCATAGAGACTTTCCCCTGCTATATAATCTACAAGCGGACGTAAAGAGACAAAATAGAAAACTGAAGAAAGAAGAGAAAAAAAGAAGGAAAGAGGGAGAAAAAAGAGAAAGAGAGTTGCCGACAGGAATCCACCCCCCCAGGTAGAGGCGATACAGTCCACCCCTGGAGCCCCATCACAGCCCCTCCATCTCGTCCCACCTGGCCCAGGTAGCATTAACCCGATCCAGAGACTCATTGACGGAGGCCGACATGCGCTCCATTAGGCAGACATCATGGATCCGGGCCAACAGCTCCGTATAGGAGGGGGGAGCAGTAGACTTCCACTTAACCGCAATCAAACACCGGGCCGTCGGCAGGCCCAGCAGGAAAGTAAGGGGATCAAGGGGGACAGGGGTCTCCACCACCCTCTCGAGCAGGGTACTCACCGAGCGCCAGTATGGAACTATCAACGTACATTATAATTTTTTTAATGTACTTTTTTTTATAATAATTGTGTGTTTCAAACATTATTATAGTCAGGATGTCTATGAGACCCTTGTACGGACAGATTTTGGGAAGTTACAGGCCTGCAACATAAAAATTTTTTTACCATTGAAGTCTATGGTGCACTTTTGGAACAGAAATCTGGAGGGAGGTTAAAATGCCTACAGTTATGCCTACAGTTAACCCAACATAAAACCTGCATCCCAACATTTGTTGTACCCCTTCGTTCTGCCTGTATATCTTTTGGTTTGCATTCCATTTAAATGAATCCACACATCTCAGACGAGAACCTGCAAATCCCAAATTAGTTGAAGTGCAATTTAAATGATTCATTCCTCAATTATAATGAGTGAATGGCCACTTAGTATCAATAATGTCTGCCTGGAAGCAGCAGGAAGGGATTAAGACCAAATGGAAAAACATGCATCTGGATTAGCAGTTTCATTGACCTGCTGCCTAAAACTTGTCCAGCTCCTTTAGCAAATGATCACCTTGGCAAATGCACTGTAGTGTGGTAATGGACTATAATGATCTGTGAAGCATAGGATAGTAATCATTAGTAAGACTTCTAACTGATCCTTCATTAGTAACATTTACTTCTTTGCTTTAATGAATCTACCCAGCAGATCATTATTCTTGGGGAGTAGATACAATATATCTTTACAAAACCAAATTTTGAAATAGAATAGCATTTATGTCTGTAGACTGGCTAAAATACATATTTTGAGCAAGCTGCGAGATTAAGACCTCTTATACAAGATTACTTTCAGCAGATTTCAGCATTAAGCAGGTACTACAAGTAATTCTAACACAAACAGGGATAAATGAAGGTCGCAACATTTACACAAAAGCTTTTGGGGATATTTTAGGTGACAACATGAAATGGAGTGAAGCCGTTCAGACCCAGACATAGAAAAAAGGTTCCAAACTTCACTTGGCAGTCATGATAAAAAAAGGTTGTGAACCAGAAGAATTTAATTTGAATCCTCCATTTCTTGTCTAATATACATTGTACTAACCAGCAATAGGAGATTTTAACTTTTTTTGTATGGTAAAAGATCAATAAGATGAAGTTACGATCAAAATTCTATAGCAGCCATTCTCAACCCCATGGTTCCTTTAGAGACTGCTAAAAGTTTTGTCTGTGGCCAGTTATGCTCCATTCTACAGTGGTGTCTACAGTCCTGGCCAAAAGTTTTGAGAATGACACAAATATTTGAAATTCAAAAAGTTGCTGCTTAAGTTTTTAGAATAGCAATTTTCATATACTCCAGAATGTTATGAAGAGTGTTCAGATGAATTGCATAATCCTTCGTTGCCATGAAAATTAACAAAATCCCCCAAAAAACCTTTCCACTGCATTTCATTGCTGTCATTAAAGAACTTGCTGAGATCATTTCAGTTATCCTCTTGTTATCTCAGGTGTTGATGAGCACAATGCTGGAGATCATTATGTCAGGCTGATTGGGTTAGAATGGCAGACTTGACATGTTAAAAAGAGGGTGAAGCTTGAAATCATTGTTCTTTCATTGTTAACCATGGTGACCTGCAAAGAAACATGTGCAGCCATCATTGCGTTGCATAAAAATGGCTTCACAGGCAAGGATATTGTGGCTACTAAGATTGCACCTAAATCAACAATTCATAGGATCATCAAGAACTTCCAGGAAAGAGGTTAATTCTTGTTAACAAGGCTTCAGCAAGTGCCAGGATCGTCTCCTAAAGAGGATTCAGCTGCGGGATCGAAGTGCCACCAGTGCAGAGGTTGCTCAGGAATGGCAGCAGGCAGGTGTGAATGCATCTGCACGCACAGTGAGACGAAGACTTTTGGAAGATGGCCTGGTGTCAAGAAGAAGAAGCCACTTCTCTCCCAAAAAAACATCAGGGACAGATTGTGCATCTTCTGCAGAAAGTATGGTGAATGGACTGCTGAGGACCGATGAAGCCCCTTTCCGATTGTTTGGGGCAATCCAACAACAGTTTTGTAAAGAACAATGCATTTTCCAGCACGATGAAGCACTGTGCCATAAGGCAAAAGTGATAACTAAGTGGCTCAGGAACCAAAACTCCACTCTGACAAACTCAAAGAAGTGATTATGATAGAATGGGTTGCGATCAGTCAGGATTTGGCCCAAAAGTTGATTGAGAGCATGCCCAGTCGAATTGCAGAGGTCCTGAAAAAGAATGGCCACCACTGCAAATACTGACTCTGCTTAAATCTCATGTAATTGTCAATGAAAGCCTTTGAAACGTATGAAGTGCTTACAATTATATTTCAGTACATCACAGATAACTGCAACAAAGATCTAAAAGCAGCACAGCAGCAAATATTAATAATAATATAAAATTAATATTTGTGTCATTCTCAAAACTTTTGGGACTGTATGTAGTTTCAGGTCAACACCACTTATAAGGCAAATCAGCAATAATACTTTTAGCACTTTGTAATTGTGGCACTCTTACCACTAATGTAGAAATGTAATGGGGTAATTTCTACAACTAGTCCCCCAATGCAAGTATGGTGGATCGGGGTAAAAAGATTGAGATTTTTTTAACTTAGTTGGTTGATATTTGTGTTTTTCTTTGAAATAATTCATTTTTATTTTTGAGGCATTCAAATATAAAAAGGTGCTAGTATCCGCTAATGTCAGCGCAAGCCTCTGTTATGTTACTGTAGACGCAGATGGGCTGTGTCGACATTAACCTGATGGAGGTGGGGGACCAGCAAATCCAGGGCTCTGATGGGCTGTGGAGGCTTGTGCACTCCGTTAAAATTCCTGTGTTGAACGGATAGTGGAGCTTAGGGGCAACAGTTAAATACAAAATCAAACAACACTCCATAGCAACATCAACAAACACAGTATCGGACATTAGCCAATCAAAAAACAATAATATCATGTGACAAATGAAATAACATTGCCAAAAGTTCGATGGGTGTGTGCGGAGCTAAGACTTTAATGAGTACTTGATGAACTTTCCTCCAGTACCTCACCAATTTCAGACAAGACCTCCACTCATGCAAGATCCCCTCCAACAATCCTCAGGAACAGTAGGCTAAATCCTGGCCAAAATAGAAACTTTAAATTGGTCTCTTGGACCATCGTATTGATCAAGGAGGTGTGGCTAGGGTGAGTATATAGGATATCAGTTCTGCAGTAGGCTGCAAACCTATGCCTGCTCCCATTCCATAATATATCTGGGACAACAATCTTCTTATAAAATGGTATTACCGTATATGAAGCTATAGAGAAACCATATGTTTTAATACTTGAACCATAGTTGAAGAACAATCATAAACCTCAGTGAAACTAGAGGTATGTGATTTTTTTTCCACTCCCTCCAGTGGCCGCCATTCTTCTCTTCGTTGGACAACTCATTTCTTTTTTTTACAACCAGCATTATAAACAAAATAAAAATGATATCCCTAGACATAAAATAAGCATTAAGACTTTCCACTACAAAATTATATTTTAGCTGAACCTGGAATTTAGATTTGAAGTAACCCATTATTGTGTATCTTTCAAATTATGAAAAAACATCTGCCAGTCAACTGTTTGTTGCTATTTTATAGTATACAATTAATAAGCTGTTAATAGCTTTATACAAAACAAATAACAATATAATGTACTGTGTGTTAAGGCCCCCATACACCTTACAATCTTTCCATACAATTTCTGTACAATCAACTTTTGTTCTACCAAAACCTTGTAATATGAGGACCTTTCTAATCCTTCCAATCACTATGTATTCTATCAGGGAGGCCACTATACTACACAGTTGTTGGTACATCTAAATCTACATTCCTGCATGCTATGTTTTAGCTAATCATATAACATCAGCAAAGAAAAGGTTCAAGAATGTAAAAACTGTTAACCCCTTTCATAAACATTTTTGGTTATAGAAAAAGATCACCTTGTTAAAGCTGATTCCGTTTAAATTATTTTGACAATAAAATACAGCAGGAACTAAAAAAGGTATAGTCACTAGAGTTCTGTAAATACAAAGCTCAAAGAATGTGTACAATATATTACTAAAAAACCTAAACACAATAATGACATACCATAAAGTTTTTTTGCAAAAACATTGAAACCTTCCAAAAGGCAAGGGTTAAACCCCTATCCTCCACGAAGGGTATCTCATAATATTTCCCCTATAAAAGTATAGGAGCATGGGGACTTTAGAGGCCAGTCTATGATATGGTAAAAACAGATAGCAGAAACAGCTAGTTCAACAGGTATGATCTGTGCAACAGATCAGAGGAAATTCCTCAGGATGCAGTGATCCACAAAAATGCTGCTGGCAGTGCAATTGTCCACATGAGAAGGAAGTGACCCTATGTCATCCAAAGCAGATACAGAGACCCTGACATACGTTTCTGTCAAATCTTCCTCAGGGGGTTCATATGAATGCCACGGGTCTGGTCCTTCGGGTAAGGATCAAATAAAATGCCAGCATATCTCATTGCCATGCCACATCCGCACAGAGGAACAGAGGGCCATTGCCAACCAGATCCCTCCAGAGGTAGGTATATAAGGTGTAGGGTAAATGAGATGATAGGTTATAAAGTAGGTAGGTTCCCTCCTCGTGCTGCAGTGGACGTAAGTTTTAAGAGCTTTGTATCCAACTTAACTTTTCCAATTGCCTGTACACTTTTAAAGCATGTTATCTAAAATGTAATGTACCTTTAAACAGTATGTTTGATAGGCCTAGTTATTCCAGTGCTCTCACCACTCGATAAAGAACTACGATGGATACTTCAGCAAGTCTGCATAGAATTATAGGGCAATATTCTTCTCCTTGCAATATAATATACCAAATAAATAAACTAACATACTTCTTTGATTCTTGTATTACTGATCTTGTATATACTGATATTGGAACTTTATCAAGTCTGTGCTTTGGAGAAATATTAACTAAATGCAAATAATTATTTAACCCTACAGTACAGTCCTAAAAAGAGTATGTATTACTCAGACATGGGCAAACTATGACCTACAGGCCATAGCCGACACGTTTTCACCCTGGTGACAAACAAATCTGGCTGGGATAAGCAGAGATAATTGAAAGAGGCATCTAAACATCTACATGAGGACAACAAAGTGGCATGATTGTGTGATGGTGCTGTGGCTGGCCACCTATAGCCCTTTTCTCCACAAGCGTATACACACAGACAGCGTACATACTCAAGTATAAGCCTGGGATGTATTTTATGTTAGGATTCTTAAAATGAATGGCAATAATCTTTCAAAGTCACAATCAGGGCTTTTTTTCTGGGGGTACGCACCGGAACGGAGTTCCGCCACCTATTTTAAGTCTGGCCCCAAAATAAGGGCACTGGCTGCAGTGTGTCGTGGGTGGCCCGCCAGGGGGCCCTCGTGTGTGTTGTTTAGTGGGGGGAGTTTGGCCATTCACCACGGGTTACGGGCGCGCCACGGGCAGGCGATTTTGTGCCTCCCCTCTTCCCCTTCCTGCAGCGAGTGAGGGGCGGTGCCTTCCCATTGTTTATGGGCGGTGGCCCTATGACGGAGCATCTCCTCCCCCGTCCATGCTGGATAGAACTTTCTCTTCAGCGTGGACTGGGGAGTGGAGCTATTTATGGAGCGGACACCCGGTTTAAGGGGGAGGTCCTAGGGGTGGGTGAGGTCCTAGGGATTTATCACACCAGTCTAAAGATGAAAAAAATAATTCAAGAATCAGATACGTGCTTAGACTTGGGTACCTGTACATTGGTTAAACTATAAGCAGAGAAAAAAGTATCCCACCCTGGCAGCCTCTCTCCATAAGGAAGAACTAGGTAAATCTCAGAACTATATGGGCAGGTATAACTGCTTCCATTAATGTATTTCATCAATGTGTTATATATTCAAAAGGACTTCAAATAACATTCAAAATTGATGTGCACCAAAACCAGGTAATGTACGCAGATATAAAAAGTATCTGCATGCATCATAGCCTGCCAAAGAATTGTAACACAATGCTAGAGATATTCACCTTATATAACAATTCCACTTTAAATAAACCACCAATGCACCAGACAGGATTTAGGGCATAAATAGAGCTTAATACATTTATCTTAAGCATCTGGATAGGATGTGACCTGAATGTTTCCGTTTAATCTTTTTAATGTGCCAGGGTTAACATTCGTATTTCATTTGTCATTCCAAATACAAATCACTCAGCAGTATCCTAAATACTTTTCAAATATGAAAAGTGAACTGTGATTTATTTCATTGATAACAATGGAACAGATAATAACCCTAAATAAACCATTAAATGTACATAAAGTTAAATAGTGACTAGGCTTCCTGAAATCCCCAAATTACTGACTTAAGCCCCCCATAAACATTTTGATTGTGACCTGATTTTTTGGCTGATTGTCATCATACGCGATCAAAATTAGGGTCACAAATCGGCCAGGCACCCTTTGTGTGCCAGCACTGTCTATCGGGCCCCCTTAGCTAGGGGACCCAGGGACCCCGGCTGTGAGAAGAGGCTGTGAGCTTGCAGCCTCTGCTCACTGTAACAGCACGAAGGGAGAGGGAGGAGCTGCTAGCTCCCCCCTCCCTCTCCCAGGCAGCTTTGGACGGGGACTCTTGTCCGTAATTCTTATATCGGTTTAATACTTTGGATAGGGGCATGTGCGTAATGGCTTAGATCGATTTGGCAGCCGATTTCAGGCCTTTAAGCTTTAGATCGGCACACGATTTTTCAACTGATCGACTGCCGATCACACAGCAGTCTATCGGCTAAAAAATTGGGTGGAAATCTAAGTGTGTATGGGGGGCCTAAAACATTGAAACATATAATAGTTACAACAGAGAAGGACCAACTGGTCCATTAAGTATTTTATTAAGTTATTATACAACCCGCAGCACTATTGTATGCATGTGCACTAAATAGCCCTCACAAGTGCACTTAGGATATGCATCCCAGAAAAGGAGCCCTTATAGAGAGAGTGCTCCCCAAATGGTTTTAACTATTAAAATGTATTGCAGACTTCATACTGCATGCCTCTGTGTTTATAAGTCCCTTTGGAAATACTCCCCATTGATATGACTCGCAGCAATCGGTATGCCGAGAAATCAATCTAACAAATTAAGGATGACATGTCCATAATTGTTTTGCTGGCACACAAAGGGTGAGCGGCCAATTCCTGGCACAACTGGCCATGCGTGAAAATGTGAGAGATCGACCTGGGATCGAGACGTCTGTGGCCAGCTTAACTCATAGAATGGCTACAACATTTATTTCACTAACAATGCGTTCAATATACTCTGTTAAAGAACTGTCCCCACTAGCTTGAATATCTGAACTAACTGCCCATATATAGTCCTGCTAATAACAGGACATATCCAGACAGAAATGCAAGACATTTTACACAACACTTCAACACTTGAGTGATAAGGACAAACACATATTTCATTCAACATTTACTTTGTTGTTCCTGTTCACAAGTTTGTTAGCTCTGCATGAGGCCCTTCATCTTCTCAGATTGTACAATGCCTTCCACCAACCAGATCCTGTAAATTCTGGGATTCCCTTGCATGGACTGTATGCTTGCATGTAGCCACACTTACCCAAAGTGGCTGTAAGCCCGCTATTTGTTAAAGCAACCCCTGGGCAAGCTGGGCTCACAGAAAATCAAATTTTTAGACTTTAGTTCTTTCTCCCCATAGAGGACCGCCAGTGCTGAAATAAGGAGGAAGGAAGGAACAGCACTGGAGCATGGGAAAGGTAAGCAAATGGAAGAAATGTCATTTTAATCCAATGGAAACTAAAATAGTTAAAGTTTCACTTTAATTTTTTTTTTAATTTTAAGTATTCACTGGCTAGACAACACATGATAAATGTATAAAATATCTTACCTCTGATAAAAACGTCTGTGCAGATTTCTGGGCTCCTACATGCAGCAAATATTCATACACATATAAAGCTAATCTGAAAAGAAGAAAGAAAAAACATTAGCTTCCCACATACACAAAATAGGGGCATTTATTAGGATTTGTACTTGTAGAGTTTACAAATAGAAGAGTAGTGATTATGTACAAAAGGCAATAACCCAACAGCTGCCCCAAAATCAACCCCTTACTTTTCCTGGCTGTAGTAAACAAAGCTTGTCCCTCAAGTAGCTGGAGGCTCGTTTCAGCTGAGAATAAAACTACTGAAGATAAAAGATTGACTTTACATCCAGATACTTAGCATCCTTTAAAAGTGGACCTCTGATAGGTCACATTTTTTATTTTTATTATTACCTCTAAAAGCAAACAACAAGACAAGACAAGATTACTTTTCTGACTTTGGGACTAGGCAATATACTGAATATGATTTACTAATGGAATTAAAAACGTTAACACCATAAATTATGTGAAGATCTAGTTGTTTAATAATGTGAAAAGAAAAACCCTATTGATGTATTTCATTTAAATGAAGTATATAACAGCACATTGTGTGTTGTGTAAATATGCTCATCCTCTTAGGTAGATCATCCTATCTAAGGAGTTTGTCAATATTTGTGTTCTAACTAATGAGGGGTAAAGCATGAATAGGATGTAGCCCTGGGTTCAGAAATGCCAAGTCCTGTCCACCCAACCTGATTTAACATGAGCCAATACATTTATACATTCCTCTAGTGAACTAAGACGCCAAGTGCGGGTTGCACAAAAATGTGTGCTGCTGGATATGCAAATACACGTGTTGATCATTGGTGCAAAAGCAATGCAGTCCAGTGAGAAAGGTACAAGAGTTTTCCTATAGAAACCTGTGCACCTTGCGCTAACGTGTAATAAGTCCTTATGGCATCTTATTTAGTGCATACAGGCTTCACTTGTGAAGAAAAGCAATAATTTTATGACGTAAACAGGGAAATTTTTGAATATGTAGGTATAAAGATACCTCAGTCAACCATGTCCCTGCAGGAAATCATTTATCTTGAAAGAGATTATGCAGATTTTTGACACCTGGCCAATTAACTTCAACTTCAGAATTAAACACAGGTTAAAGTGTGTTGGAAGCTCACATTAATCCAATTAACTTTTTTATGCAAATATTGCAACTTTTCTGGTGCTGTAAGAACATATGTAAAACAGTTGAGCAAATACAATATATTATATGCAGTACATTGCAAAAAAACTGAAATCTATTTTCAATGGGATTCCTAGAAATGTGCAGTTTCTCTGAGGGAACTCTGTAGGAATGGTGACTGGGGTTTTTAAATTTGACAAAGAGGCTGGACAATGAAAATACTGATTACCAGGAAGGTGAAAAAATAAAAAAAATTGTATATATATATATATATATATATATATATATAAGATTTTGGATAGTAAATCTAGGCAGACTATGGCCTCTAGCAGGAGACCTTTACAATCATTCTCTAGGCATTATCTTCACTTATTGCAGGGGAGCCAGGAGTGTCTTGACACCAAGGGGACAAAGGACCAGATTAAAATACTAAGGCTATGTTTCCATTGCATTTAGGGATGCGCCGATACCCCCTGCATGTGGGAAGTTATGCATATGCATGCCTTGATGGGGATGTCGGCAC
Source organism: Ptychadena robeensis (assembly GCA_036250615.1). Taxonomy (NCBI): domain Eukaryota; kingdom Metazoa; phylum Chordata; class Amphibia; order Anura; family Ptychadenidae; genus Ptychadena; species Ptychadena robeensis. Next base: position 127,396,466 of record CM070032.1, on the reverse strand, counting down.
ATCTTATACATATCTATACATGCATGTATAACTTCCCGTCGCGCTTGTTTCCGCTGCATTCAACGGGTTTGAGGCAAGCAGGCAGCATAGGTTGACGTACTTCCTTACATTAACCTCTTGGCCAGTGGCCCTGATGAACCCCGTGAACACAGGTGGGAATTCATGCATATGTATGGGATACGCCAACATGCCTGTCAAGGCATGTGAGCAGCAGGAGGTATCAGGCTGGATATGGCCCCTAGGCCATAGTTTGCCTATGTCTACTATAGACTTCATACCAGGGTTGTAAACCTCTATTCTTTAATGGCTACTTACCAGCAGGGTTTTGGTATACTCAGTAATTTTCTAATTATAAACAATAACTTACTGCTAATTATACTAAAATGTGTGTGGATCTTAGATTTTGGATCTGGCCCTCAAGAAATAGGGTTTAAAAGATCTTGTCTATGCTATGCAGACACATTTTCACTTGATTTTTTTTTTATCAACTTAGGTGGTCCTTAGAAAACAGATTATTTTGTATCATATCAAAATCGTGCATAAGCATAACAATCGCTGTGATTTGTCGGGTTTCACATTTTCATTTTATCATAAAAGTATCAAGATTTTTAGGTGTTTCGATTAGTTGTATTCGATCAATCGATTGGAACATGAACACATGCTTTATTCTTTCTTTTTTTTATGAAATACTTTTATTGCACTATATACATTTAGGAAACTTACAAAAATAAACAGTACATAACCACATCATACAATAACAAACAGTATAAACACGTCTGATAAAAATATTAGAAAAAGAATATTATAAAAATATCTGTGTACAAAATAGTATGCACTATAATAAACCAGAATACCAAAACAGTTAAAATAAAAGAAGATACAATATCTTAAAAGGAAATCCCTTCTGCCAAACACCTAGGTCTGCATTGTGATTGCTCACTCTAATGTCATGCATCTACCATGAACCACTATTTGCTCAATAAAGATTGTAAATGATGGATACAATGTAGTCACAATAAACATAGAAGTTATAACCGAACAAGATGGATTACCTATAGGCCTTTTTCTTCATAACTGACAGAAAAGACGTCTCTCGTGAGAGAGCTGATGAACAATATAGGCAATGCCCATGGCCTGTGTTATTTGGGCAGAGAGGTTACAGAGCTCAGTAAGTCCTTAAAGCACCAGAACACTTAATGATCCCTTACATATTTCATTCGTCAGTATTATCATCATCATCACCCAGGTCATTTCAGGATTTGCCAGGCCCAGCACATCCTCTCCCAGAGACTTGATAGATTGGGACAGTGAGCTTATAACTGTTTATTTCTACAAGTCAATATTGATATTGCATTCAATAACAAAACTAACAAACTTTGATGCTTGCAGAGTTCCATTTAAGACTAAAGCATTGTATCTTTTTCACACAGCTATTTTTATACTGGGTTTTCATACATTATTCTTTAAAGACAAACCACTCCATCTGCAAAAGCCTTAATATGTGCTGCCAAGAGATTTCGATACTTGGGACAACTCTGGCTTTCTCTGTATTAACCCATTACATACTGTAGATGACCTACAAAATACAGCAACTTTATAAAATACATAACAAGAGGCCAGACTGTTCTGCCAAGTATAATTCTCAGTTAACTCTGAATCTACAATTTCTGGACCAGCATTCATAAAATGATTTTCAGATAGTTTTCAATTACTAATAAATTCTTCTGAAAAAACACTTGTGGCCAAAAAGAAAATTTTTATTGCAACTTTGATATATACACAGAGAAAGGAAATGCTGGCACAGAATACATTCTGTACACTCCAGGAAATGAGCAACGAACTGGTCAGCAATTCGAAAACTGTGAAATCCCTGCTCCTGTTTTTGGCATTTTTGTTCCTTACTTGTTATACAAGGACAGCAACAAATACTCACAACATACATGGGAAGCTGTAGAAAATTAGCTTGTAGTTTCCAATTCTGATTTTAATATTTATTTTCCTTTCACCCCTCCTGTATGTACATTTACAAGTCAGGATAAAAAAACCTCAATGTCTGGTTTCCTTCCTGCCTGGAAAGGCTGCCTGAGGCTTTACCAAAATGAGATGGTAGTCTTTTAAATGTATTGAGGTACTAGCCCAAAAAAAATCAAGTAATATAATAACTGAAAATAAGCATTTTATTTAAGTTACGGTAGAAACAAATAAGACAGATCAACATACTCAGGGGTGAACATTACTTTTTTAGTGAGCTCCTCAGTTGAGTGCCGAAAGGAGATCTTGTTTAGTACTCACCCCATATGTATGTGGTCTTCCTCACTGCCTCCCTCACTGTCCTTTGCATCAGCTTCCTGCATAGTAGATTCTGATGCAGATGGACCTCCCTGTTCCCAATTAGCTGTTTCCATTCACAGGTCACCAGCTGGCTTTGGGTAACATGCAACTCTCACAGTACAACACATTTGATTACCCAGATCTCATACCTCAGTAGTACAACCCTGAAATTTTCTGGGTTAGTAACTAACCCTTGAGATTACCTGCAGTCCAAATGTCACCATATACAGTCATATTGCAGCTGTGTTCTTCTGTTGCCAGATTTTACCCTTACATATGCCTACTCTGACTTTCATCCCCCAGATTTCCAACACCCTTAGAAGTCCAATCAGTTTTTGGGATTATTAATTTACATTACCAATTTCACAAACCCATAACTGCAACCTTTCATAGTTATTCATATTTCCCTGCAGTTATCCAAGTGACATCAATTGTATACATTTAGCTGTGGCCGCCCAGCCACGGAGTGCCTGCAAGTTGTTAGTACGCATATGAGCTTTGTAACAATAATGCAGGTACACATAGCTAGATTTTTGCCCCTTTTGAGTACCAGAGTACCACTTATGTGCACCCCTGAACACACTACACAAACCTCAAAGTCATTTATCCCTTTAGGTTGTGAGGTCTTCTGCCAAAATAGTTTTCTCTTAAAGGCCCCGATTCCCACATAATCTTGTTTCCAAATTGTTTACTGCCCATCCATTTGCCTACGGCACTGCTGTGCATGAACCCTGACAGATTATTATCATCATTATTAACATCTGACTTGATATGTTGCATAGTGACTAAATTAAGTTGTCTGTGCTGTGTGGATGTAAAGATTTTGGTACATTACTAGAAATAATTTAAACAGAAGAAGCATAAATAAACAACAAACTGCTGTTCAACACTACGAAACTAGTGAAATTGAATGTGACTACTAGCCAATAACTTGGGAGGGAACAAAAGTTGGTATTGTTGTGTCCCCCATAGAATGGCTAGCCAATAAAGAAATGTAATTTTCATAGCTATAACACTATAGTAAGAATATTTTATATACAACATTCATGTAAAGGGAGCCGACTGAATTTTATATGGGAGAAACTGAGCATTGCAAACATAACATATTGTGAGTGGTGACACAGCTTATGTTTGCACAATACTACTGTGTGAATATTTAGCATAGCAGTTGTAATAAGCATTAAAACATATATATAAAGTGTGATTTGATTCACAAGCAAATGTTTAAGTGATATAGTCATGTACAAAAATGTAAATATAAAAATTTCAGTGCCCTTTCACACACTATATGCGTTTTTTAAAGGCATGCATTTACGCATATATACAAAAACGCATGTGCTTAGCACATCATCTGAGTTTTTGCGTGTTGCATTGGGGTTTTTGAACACAGCAATGAAAAATCAAAAACCTATTTAGCAGGGTGTTTAAAAAAACACATGCGGATTCACTATGTTTTTAAAAACACAGCACATGCAGTACTGTAAAAATGTGCATGTTTATAAAAATGGAATACACAGCATATAGTGTGAAAGGGCCCCAAGTGTTGGCCAGAGTAATCATTCAAAACTAGAGATGGTTGAATTTTTTAACTTGCTAACTTTGTAAGCTGATTGCAAAAAGCCCCATAGCATGGTATTATCACCAAAATTGTAGAGAAGGGTCGTGGGAACATTTGAAAAAAATGTTTTGCTCTTTGCATAAATAAAGCTCAAAATTAAAGTGGAAATTCTGATTTTCGAAATTTTTACTTGACTTTGAACTACATTTGTGCAAAAACTATTTGTGTAAGAGACATACTTTTTGTTCTGTAGTATACACCAACCCTTCTCTACATCTCCATCAAGTTTAGTGATAATACCATGTTCAGGGGCTTTGCAATTAACTGGAAATCGTCAAAATCGTAGAATTGTTGAAAAAAAAATTTGACCATCTCTATTCAAAACTATTTTTTTTTTAAATTACATTTTTTCTGTACAAGCTGCTTGCTTGAAAATATAACAGAACCAGATCACCAGCTGATTATTTCTAGAGCTAAAGAGGGAACACGTGCAGAAGTAGTAGAACCACTATATGAAATATACAACTGTAGCCCAATAACCACAAGATCACCTGTGTTAAAAGGCCCCCATACACGTGTCGGATTCGCACCGGATTCCGGCACGATTGATTCCGGGCGCGTGCACGCGAAACGATCGTGCCGGAATCGCATGCAGCCCACCTTGTCCGATCGATCAGGTCCGATCGTTCAGGGGCCCAGAATCGGATCCGACAGAGAACCAACATGTTGGTCTTTCTCATCCGATTCTGCCCGGATCAGGGGGAGTTGCCATTTGTGAGGTGGAATCGGAGGTGGAATCGCACACGGAATCGTGCCGGAATCCGTTGGATTAAGGTGGTATGCAGCGATGGATACTCTTAATTGGCCGATTGATCACACCTGCGATTCCCGGCAGAATCGCCGGAATCGATCGGATGATGAATCGATTGGACATGGAATCCGACACGTGTATGGCTAGCTTTACTGCTCAGAGTACTGGATGGAAGATATGTGGGGCCAGGGTATCTCAGATTTCCATTGTCAGGTCAAACCAGCACTGGTTTATTTGCAGGCAAATCTTATTTGAAGCTCTCATGCTGGTGTTTTCTAAATTCTGTTCTGAGGCTGGTTTTACTGGGAATCTGCAAGAGCATACCAAATGCCTGGTCCCTTTTTTCCAGAGGCTCAGAGGTCCATTTAGAGCATCTGGTGCCTATGTCTCCCATTGTGTCTGGACTGAGGGATGTGATTAATGTCATGTGTCAAGGACTAGGACTAACATAAACTAACATAAACTAACTAACTTAATTTCTGATCTTTCCTGGTATCCTGCATATGTCATAAGCCCCCCACTCACCTTTAGAATTTCTGCCGATATCCCGGCAGAGTCTGGTCCTGTAATGTAAAGTAAATGTAACCAATCCAAGAATTACGGACATGTTGCGGATCGAATTATAAGTTTAAGCTTTAGATTTTCACCCGCTTTTTTGGCCAATGGACCACCGTGAGCCTGCACGGCGATCAATTGGCCGAAAAATCGGGTTGGAAATCTAAGCGTGTATGGGGGTCATATATATTTAGCAGGTCTACTTGGAGGATCAATATCATATTGTAGGTATGCACAATTTAAATGTTGCCTGGTCCTTTGTTATCCAAGGGTATTTGTATACATTATAAATCAGGGATATAAAAGAGTTAATCTCAAATCTTCACAACTATAGACCACTGTGCATATGTAGAAGGAGCAACTACTAGATGTATTTTCTCATAAAGCATACTAGAACCTGACGGTTTTTAATAACTAATATGAGAACTTACAATCCTTTGAGGGTGTTATTATTTAAACAGTGCATTTAAGTTTTGTATTGCAAAACTCCTAAAATGGTAGGGACAGCATTACTTTACTTATTTATACCATCAATGCTTTTGTCTTACTATAAATGCAACAAAAAACAATTGCAGGTAAAATAAAAAGCCACCTTTGTTTGTATTTTTGAGGATAGGAAATCACGACGATCTGTATTTACACCCTATGTATTCAATTCGTGGAAGGCAAATTGCCATCTAAAGCCATCTCCTGTGGCTTGGAGCTATATTTAATGTTGCTTGTGTTGGTGGAAATATTCTGTTCAGCTGCAGAGATTGCAAAAGAACAGCGGCCAGGAATATTTGATTGCAAATTTAACCAGTTTGCTGCCAGAATGTGGATATTTGTGCATAATTCTCATACGTCTAACACATGCTGCATTTTCATTGCCCAAAACTGAATCATGATCCCCTTGCATGTAGTGTCTGGTAAAAATGTCCCAAATAATTGTTTAGTGATTAGCCAAGCCATACTAGTGGGGAGTCTTCCAATCACCATGAAACAGAACAACATTGTCATCATTCTACTCTTGATGGAAATGCTGGTTTCCAGCAACTACAGGGAGTGCAGAATTATTAGGCAAGTGGTATTTTTGAGGAAAAATTTTATTATTAACAACCATGTTCTCAGTGAACCCTAAAAAGACTCATGTAATATCAAGTCCGTGACTATTTGTGGGGAAGTAGTTTGTATGTTTGTTTTTTAGTTTTAGCTATGGTTTAGGGGGAGAATCGTCTGTGTGATGGATCAGAGATAACGTCCACTATACGATCAAATTACAAAAAAGTAGTATAGACAATAATTAATTAGTACCAGTTAACAAAAACGAATTTTTACCGCATTGTCACATATTTGATTTTTTACCGAGAATGAAGACCAATCTAGAACAATCTTCAACAGTTCTGAGTATAAAAAAAGACATTTTCTGACCGTTCAAAACCAACAACGAACTCGAGTGACATCTAGCCACCTTTCTTGCAGGACACTCAAGGAAGCCTGCCATCCATGGGATTCATGTCAGGTGTGTTTTGAAAAGTCTGTTCGGGAAGAGGGGGGAGGAAAAGCACGCAGGTCACATGTGCGTGACAGCAAGCCACCAGCATCCTCCCATACAACTTGCAGAGTGTACTGGATGGTGTTACCCATCCTTATAAAATAGCGAAAACATTTGTGTATGTAATGGGCGCGCACAAGGGTTCGTAAGAATGGTGGGGTAAAGTGTCAGAATCAGGCACAAGAGTAGAGCCAGTCCGTTTACGTTTTTCTCGATTCTTTATACGCCTTGGGTCTTGCCAGTCCGATGTCGGGAGTGACTGAGTGACTCGTGTGACTTGCTAGGCCATGGTGTACCTGGGGCAGTGAACAAGATCATTATATGTTCTTGGGAAGGGGAGGGCATCACGGGGTTCTCCGTTGTACGGTCGGCTGCGGAGAACAAGGTGTCTTCTAGAAACGTGGTCAGCTGTGAAACTATGGAAGTTGCAGGCGTTGGACCTCCAGTCCTCAGACGCCGAAAAGGCACTCCACAAAGGCTCATCTTTGAGTGAGGTAGCCAAGGGAAAAACCCAAAACCAGTAGCTGGGGCCAACCAAAATCCACCTGCAATGTCGTCTGAGATCGTACGGACTCTCTAGCTGCCTATTAGCCCGATCCGGTCAGGCACACTTCGGCCATGCCATCTGTGGCGCCAGCAGACTCCACAAAGTCTCGACATTATCAGGGTCATGCCAGTCAAACCAATGTAGCAAGAATCATGCTGGGTGTGGGAGATATTTCTGTGCACGCAGGTCTTGACTATTCCGAAGCAGCGTGTGATTTTTCTTGTTCATGGTGGGGTGGCTTGGCTTTCAGGGCACGTTGGTAAGATACCGTGAGCCAGTGAATTCTCTGTAGGGGGATATTGGCAACAACCTTGTGGCTTATGTGGGGGCATTGGGCGTCCAGTGAAGGTGCCAAGCTTCGTGAAAGAGGGCCAAAGGAACAAAAAATGGTGGGCAAGGTGCAGTCTTGGGTCATCAATGCAAGGTGACTGGTCTGTCGGCGCAGGTCATGAGGGGGAGCCGCCCCCCCAAGTGAGACTAATTTGCGCGCTTGTGTGGTTCCACCCCTGTCTTTGCAACGCTGTGAACGTATGTTTGAAGGTGAGAACATGGCTTGATGGTATCGATAGAGCACGGCATAAGCCGAACTTTGCAAGTTGTGGCAGAAAGTTGCGAAAAGGCAGGGTCCCTCTGCACTTGATTAATTTCACCTTATGGTTCTCAGACCGTGTCACGAGGGTCCTTCTGTATTGACCGCCAGATGTTTGCGCAAAATGAAGAGAAGTGGCCTAATAATATCAACCCCGATAAATAATAAAGGGGTTGTTATAAGGTCATTAGACCACACCGCCGGTCTCAGTACAGAATCGTGGAGGCAGCCTCGCCCTAATATGCTTAATTGTAGTGAGGGGCGTTTCGGAGCGCTTACAGCGTGGAATTAATCGCCCCCTGAACAATAAAAGAGGATGATGGTGTGGGATCAAAATCCGATATTGCCTAATTTAGCTTCACTGCCCTGGAATAACTTCAGCATATGGTAGGCATCGTTTACAACGAGAGCTCTGATTCTACGTTTGGGGATAAGTTGAGTGGTAGATCTACTGACGGGTCGAACAAATGGGCAGCTCGTCTGTAGTTTAATTGACATCGGTAGATGAGTAAGTATACTTGTACACTGCAGCCTTAATAGACATTGCCAGCCTACCTGTAGATGGGGTGGTTAAGGTAAGCGTGTACGCATAGTGCGAGTGCCCCTGGCTATTTGCTTTAGGTCATGGTGCGGTGAATCGTGATAAACGCGTAAGGAATGTCGGCAATCGGCGTTGAATTGGTACAACGATTGCAAGTGCACAAGAGAACGCACCATTGGTGAAGGCTGAGTTCTTCTTAAGAGGTGTGGTTTGCCGCAAAATCCAGCAGCCAGAGAGTAAAATGACAGAGGAAAAAGAAAGAGCAAAAAAAAGTCGGATTATCACTGATGATTTTAAATTGCGGGTGAATCACCGGAGCAGGAAGGATTGACCAGAAGTGGAGGTCGAAAATGGATCAAGTGTGAATAGGCGTCGCCGCTAGCACTAATTGAGCGAGTAGAATCGTGTGCTCAAAAAATACGAACGTCGTTGAGGGGCCGACGCCCATTAAACAGGGCGCAGTTGCATCACATGCCATAGCCATTAGGTTCCTTTAATCTACCAGAAACTAAGGTGTGAGTGCTGTAGGTCTACGAAGGGTATTCACTGTCTGAGAGCAATTGTGGATTGGCAGGTTTATGAGAAGGTTCTACGTCATAATACGTAAGTTTCTGATGAAGAGACACAACAGGTGATTAATAGGAAATTATGTAAAATGTAAGGGAGTTTGCGTACGTTAGGGTACGGGTTAGAAAAGGTAGAGGGTTATAATAAGAGTAGCAGCTAAAGTATAAGACCCTAACCAACCAACCCGAACTGCTTTTGGTTACACCCTGCCTTTTGGGTTTGTACGTCAATCCCCACCGACTGAAAGTGAATATAGAAATGAACGGGAAAAAGGGGGGTAGGGGGACGGAAGAACGAAAGAAGATTGCCGGTTCGAAATACATAATAGAGTGGAGAAAAATCTAAGCGCATATGGGGAAAGCCGCGATAAAGTGGTTGACGAGGGCAGAAATGCTTACCACAACAACTAAAGGTTAAAAATATAGGGTTCTCTTCATAATACGCAACTAATATACCTAACGTTCACAAAAAAATAAACAGTATTTCTGACTCTCGACAGTGTTACATATGTTTTCCGGGTGCATAGTGAGAAAAAATACTGTGAGTGACGTAGTACTCAATAGTACCTAGTTGGTGGTGGTGAAAAGTGATTGGAATAGGTCAAGCGGCCCTAGCAGCAGGTATGGGCGGACCCTTTTAAAGTACAAGTGCCCACTAAACGTGGGTGTAGCCTAAGAGTGCGGTCAATTTATTTAGGTTGTGATGCTGCAAGTGCTGGGGCATAGGAAGCAATCTAACCTGAAGACGCAATCACATAACGACGGGATTCATGAAAATGTCATGTTCAAGATATAAAGTAAAAATACCATCTGGTGCAAATATTGATTGTGCACGTGAGATGTATCTGGTACTGTCACGTTTTCAAAATTGGAACACACAAGTGACTGTTTCAATTCATTTCATCCCTATTTGTACCTACAGTTGCTGAACTCGGTCCGTCCTCTGGCCAATCGGGTGAGGGAGGCAAAGGCTGGGATCAGTAATCCGCCCGTGGCGATTTGAGAGTGACCAAGCGTGTTCCCAGTTGGGTTAAGCAAGTCACACATTGCTAGAACACAATTG